>WBMW01004059.1:224987-339567 GCA_013396635.1 Penelope pileata | reverse complement strand
CATGAAGTTCAACAAAGCCAAGTGCAAGGTCCTGCACCTGGGTCGGGGCAATCCCAAGCACTCATACAGGCTGGGCAGAGAAGGGCTTGAGAGTAGCCCTGAGGAGAAGGATTTGGGGGTGTGTGTTGATGAGAAACTCAACATGAGCCGTCAGTGTGCGTTTCCAGCCCAAAAGGCCAACCGCATCCTGGGCTGCATCAAGAGAAGCGTGACCAGCAGGTTGAGGGAGGTGATTCCGCACCTCTACTCTGCTCTCAGAAGTATGTGGAGGTGTTGGAGCGGGTCCAGAGGAGGGCCACGAAGATGATCAGAGGGCTGGAGCACCTCTCCTACGAGGACAGGCTGAGAGAGTTGGGGTTGTTCAGCCCAGAGAAGAGAAGGCTTTGGAGGGACCTGATAGCAGCCTTCCAGTACCTGAAGGGGGCCTACAGGAAAGCTGGGGAGGGACTTTTTACAAGGACAGGTAGTGACAGGACAAAGGGTAACTGTTATAAACTGAAAGAAGGTAGATTTAGACTAGATTTAAGGAGAAAATTCTTCCCTGTGAGGGTGGTGAGACACTGGAACAGGTTGCCCAGAGAAGTTGTGGATGTGCCCTGCCTGGAAGTGTTCAAAGCCAGGCTGGATGGGGCTTTGGGCAACCTGGTCTAGTGGGAGGTGTCCTTGCCCACGGCAGGGGGGTCAGAACAAGATGATCTCTAAGGTCCCTTCCAACCTGAGCCATTCTATGATTCTATGATTCTATGACTGTATCTTTGCTTACTGAAATCTTCTAAGCAATATAATATGACAATCTCAGCTTAGGGAAAGTCAGGAAGAGGAATGGGCTTAAATGAGAGAGTACATTCTACTTTATCTCACCTTGGATGTTCTAGTGTGCCGCCTAAGAATTTTCCTCTTTTCATTGGTTTGCTTGAATGCTTTCAGGATTAGCATTTGGACAGCGCTCTAAGAAATAAAGGTTGAAGTTTTGGGTAGTCTCGGGAGTTGGACTTTATTATCCTTGCGAGTCCTTTCCAATTCAGCATATTCTATGGTTCTGTAAGATGCTTCTGTGTTTCAATATTAGCACTCTCTGCCAACATAGTCTTTGCCTACAGCTAGGCTTGAAAATCAAAATTGAGTGCAATTGAGAAAACACTAGTAAAATATTCAAAATACCTTTAAGAAGAGAATGCTTTGAACTTTGATTGTAAGCATTTTAAAGATTTTTGAATGAAGGGGTTGCCATTGCTCGAGGTCACTGCTCTTCCTCCAACCTCATTGTACACTGAAAAAAAATGGAAGAAAAATTTACAGAAAGGGCCTAAATAACTTCCCTTACTCTATTGTAAGATAATTTACACCTTTTCCAGATAAACAGACAACCTTATTCATTCTCTAAATGTATGGAAAAACTTAGAAATGAATATGAATAAGAGCTCTGTATGCAGTAACATTACCCATTTGTGTTTATATTCCAGGTTCTACAAGATCTTTTATTTGAAGTAGAAACATATGAAAAAATCCACGTAAGTTTGCATGTTCTCATGTACTGTCTATAGAAATGATTGATCAGGGATTCATTATCCATTGCTGTGAATTGTCTTTGTTTACTTTCAATGTTTCTATGACAACTTAAGTGAAATTGGGGTCATAGCAAGAGTATATAGAAGCATAGAAACATAGTTTAGGTTGGAAAAGACCTTTGAGTAAATTAAGTCCAGCCATCAATCTGTCCTACTGAGTCCCATGGCTACAGCATGTTCCTTAGTCATGGGGCATGCAATATCATCAATACAGGTCCAGAAGATGCACTGTGGCTGGGAGAATTTTTGTCTGATAAGAGCAGTATTGATGATCAGGGAGGCAAAGATGTGACAGTTTCCACCTCCCTTTTTCAATGTCTGCAGATGAGCTCCCCACACAGTCTAAACCAGCCCTTGATCATGGATCAGATGTATTTTCTGGCTCCCTACATAAGGTATCCAGCTTCTTTGTCCTGCATTAGTATGAGGTAGTTACACAGGTGTATGTAACTTGTTAAGGTTGTTCAAAGGGGCTATTAAATCATCAGTTTCTTAGTCCTGCTCTTGCCACTGAAGCTGATGAGCTGATAATGTAAAAAGTAACAGACAAAGCAGGTGAACCACAGCCAGTTGTGAAGCTGTTCTGGTTTCAGCAGGCAGGCCGGAAAACCCCACACAGCCATTCGCTCACGCCCCCCCTCCTCCCAGCTGGGATGGGGGAGAGAGTCGAGAAATAAGGTAGAACTCATGGGTTGAGATAAAAACTATTTATTAACAGAAAGAGGAAAATAGAGTAAAATAACAGTAATTATAATTATATACAAAACAAGTGATTGTACAAAGCAATCGCTCACCGACCGCGACCGATGCTCAGCCAATCCCCAAGCAAATGGGCCCTCCCCGCTCACTTCCCTTTCTTATATTACATGATGTCATATGGTATGGAATATCCCTTTGGTCAGTTTGGGTCAGCTGCCCTGGTCCTGTCCCCTCCCAGTTCCCGCCTCCTTATGCCTTCTAACTGCTTCACTGAGGAACAAAATATGTCCTTGACTGTGTTCAGCACTGCCAGGTGTTATCAGTTTTGTTTCTCTTCTGAAAACATAACTTCATACCAGACACTGTGAGAGAAGTAACTTCTGTTAGAAACTAAGACAGAAGTTTGTTTCCAAGCTCAGTTATACACAGATATAATGCCCTTTTGCAACAATCTAGAAATAAATCTATTCTGTCCCATTAACTTCTGTAACAGAAAAGGTCCCAAAACTCTCACGGCTACACCATTTTCTCTTCTCTTTCATTCTCCAGATTCTCAAAACTGTTCCTCAATCCTCTCTCAAGCTTCTTCCTCAATCTTCCCAAGCTGCTCCCTCAAGCTACTCTCTTCTCTGCCTGGCTGGCCTTTATCTAAGCCTGGGGCAACTCCGCCCCAGGTCCACCCCTTCCGGTCACAGGTGCAAGTGGTCTACCAGTATTCCCCAGGCCAGCCACACCCCTCCGCCATGTGCTCAATCATCAGTTCATGCTGTGATCAACTGTTTCCCTACAACTCTCAAATTAAATGTGAACAGAAATATTTGCTCTGATGTTGTTTTATGTGCTTTGCTGTATATGAGAGGAACTTCTGAGCAGATTGGGAAGTCCTGCATTATGAAACTGATAAAATACTAGGAAATAAAAATACTACCTCATAAAATATTGGGAAAGCCTATTCTGTGACAAGAATTGTATGCCTATTCTAAGACAAGATTACATTTTATTTTTTGTTTGATTTAATTTTTGTGTTTCCTTCTTTAAGATAAGAGTTTAAGGGCAGGTATACACGATCTGTTTTATGGAAGATGTGGGCTTACTCTGCACAAGCTCTGGATTGACTCGAAACTTTGTGAATGGACTAAATCCAAACTAATAAAATATTCTCCTGAGTCCTACGTATTAGTCCTGCTTCTTGCAATGCTGAAGTTTCATCAGTGCTTTTTATTCACATCAGTTATGTGTTGTCAAGGAAAGCATGGACAGATAAGAATGCTAGTTAATTCAAATTCTGTCACTCTTAATCAGAGTATTTTTTAAGTTCTGTTTCTATGAAGAGTTTACACACAGAAAACTTAAGTCTACGTTTAATAATTTAATCCGAAGGGTCTAAGCATAAAACTAATGTTCTTACAGTGTTTTGTAGGTTTGGACAAAATTAAGAGAGCAAAGCTCCATGATCCCAAAAACACAGAGGAGTTTGAAAAGCAAAACTTCACCAAACCTCATCATCTTCTACTATGCTGTCCATAGACACTTAGAAATTTTCTTTACAGTTAAACATAGAAAAGCTGTAAGATACATAGTTGAAAGTGTCAGGCTACCTGAACTTGAAGCAGCACTATGAGTACTGTCTAGCACAAAAGATGAGGACACGTTCATTCTTTTTAGTTCAGAGGAGTGTGTGGTAATGGGGCAGAAAAATAGCTGAAGGACTGTTTGGCGCAGACCAAAATGACCTTTTTTTTTTTTTTTTTTTCCACTCTACATAGGGACTGAGGTGAGGGATTGTGGCAAATTAAAAATCTAAAGCATATTCTAAAGTTCCAATTCTTTGTCTACATACACAAAAGGATACAGAATACATCTGATGTTATTTCGTTCTAACAGCATCCATTCTCTCTTCTGCAAAGTACAAAATAAATTCAAACAAAAATGTAATACTTATTACACATAAGTCTCAACACTAATCTCCTGTCCAGTGGAGCAAAACCTGAAGCTGAATGCTGTCCAACACAATGAATCATGACTTAAAACAGCCATATGTAAGTCAGTGGGACACAACCAAGGAAAGTATAAAATTAATGCAGTGGAGTTTTTAATGCAACAGAGTTGCTGGCTAAAGAAGGAAACTATGAGGTGTTCCCCAGGGATTGGTATTGGGGCCCATGCTGTTTAGTATCTTTATTGATGACCTGGATGAGGGGATTGAGTGCACCCTCAGTAAGTTTGCAGGTGACAACAAGTTGGGAGGTAGTGTCAATCTGTCTGAGGGTAGGGAGGCCCTACGGAGAGATCTGCATAGGCTGGATCACGGGACTGAGGCCAATGGGATGAGGTTCAACAAGACCAAGTGCCGGGTCCTGCACTTTGATCACAACTACCCCATGCAACGCTATAGGCTTGGGGCAGAGTGGCTGGAAGACTGTGCCAAGGAAAAGACCTGGGGGTGTTGGTTGATGCTCAGCTGAACATGAGCCAGCAGTGTGCCCAGGTGACTAAGAAGGCCAATGGCATCCTGGCCTGTATTAGAAGTAGTATAGCCAGCAGGAACAGGGAGGTGATCTTCCCCCTGTACTCAGCTCTGGTGAGGCCACATCTTGAGTACGGTATTCAGTTTTGGGCCCCTCACTACAAGAAAGACATTGAGGCCCTGGAACATGTCCAAAGGAGTGCGATGAAGCTGGTGAGGGGTCTGGAGCACAAGTCTTACAAGAAGCAGCTGAGGGAGCTGGGAGCTGGTGAGTCTGGAGAAGAGGAGGCTCAGGGGAGACCCTACTGCTCTCTACAACTATTTGAAAGGAGGTTGTGATGAGGTGGGGTTGGCCATCTCTGCCAGGTAGCTAGTGATAGGACGAGAGGGAATGGCCTCAAGTTGTGCCAGAGGAGGTTCAGGTTAGGTATTAGGAAAACTTCTCCGAGAGAGTGGTTAGGTACTGCAATAGGCTTCCCAGGGAGGTGGTGGAGTCACTGTTCCCGGGGGTGTTCAAGGCACGTCTGGATGTGGAAATCAGGGACATGGTTTAGTGAGTAATCTTGGTGGCAGGTGGATGGTTGGACTAGATGATCTTGGAGCTCTTTTCCAACCTTAATGATGCTATTTCTGTGATTTTCAAAAAGAGAACTACTTTGAAGGTGCTATTGATCTCACAGAGGTGAGTCTGAAGCACAAAGATACTTTCTTCAAAATGGAAGATTTGTGTCCTCAAGTTCCCACAGTCAAGGCTTGGGATTAAGTAGGTATGAGGAAAATTCTACACAGTCCTTCAAAGAGGGAAAAAATTGCTATATAATATAAAGCAGTCTGCCACAGTGGGAATCAGGAACAATGGAGGACGAAGTCAAAAGATCAATCCTAACCACATTGTGAAGCCCTCTGCCAAGAAAAGCTTTTCTATATTAGATTCTAACCCTCAGATGCATTTCAATGTTCTTTTTGGGCCCAATGTTCAGTATAATCTTTTCTGAAATAGTCTTCTTACATTCGTCAATGTATGTATAGATCATCAAACCAGTAAATTTAAGGTAAACGTAATTAACAAGGTGGGGAAAGGCAATGGGAGGGGCAGGAGTTTGTGTAAACTTGTACACAGAGACAAGAGAAAGAATTTGCATGTAATGGTTCTAGAGAAAGCACAATGATTTTTTCCTCCCAAACTGATGATAACTCTTCTTCTTATCTGCTTGTCCTCCTGAAAAAAGATATATATATATCTTCCATCTTTCTTTGACAATGCCTCCCCTTCTCTCTTTTCCCTAGTGAAACAGGAGGTTTTCTGGATCCTGATTTTAATCTGTTATTTCTGTTTCTACGGATGTGGGTGTTTTTAGGATATCCCTGGACAGTTATTAAACCACTGACCAGTGGAGGCTCTGCTACAGATGGATTTCATTCAAGACTGGTGCTATTATATTAATGGCTTTAATTTAAACAGGACTAGCCTTGCTAGCCAAATTACTGCCATTTAAATCAATTGGCTTAGGGGAAAATACAGCCTGACCATAGCTATTAGACTTCAATTTATTACTGTATCAGTTTTTAAATTGGGTAAGGCATACTGCTCTCTATCTGTCCTATCCTTTGGTGCTGCTCCCTCCCCCACCCCAAACAGTACCCAGAGGAAATACCCAGAGGAAAAAAAAAGAAAATCTGAAACATCACATTAATTTAAAGTCAATGTTTTGTGAGCAAAGACCAGGTATCTTGTGAAAGAGACTCTCCATAGGATCCAGTACTTGCCTTTGATGTCACCTCATTAAATTAAGATTCAAATGATCTAACAGATGTATTAGCTTAAAAAGACGTTTTACTGCATTTTTTTAAAATACAAAAAAGTCGCAATGCCTCTTTTTTTTTTTTTTTAACACATTTCAACCTGATTCAAATAGAAAAGCAAAAGGGAAGAAAATGCTTTAGATGTGCTCTTTTGATTTTTTCCAATCTTGCCTGAATAAAATGGAATGGGAGATCAAGAACACTCAATTAATTTCAACACTGGATGTCACAGGGAAAAGAAGAGGGAGGAGGGGGGAGCATTATAGATGCATAACACTTAACAAATGCATAGACTGAAAGAAGGAAATAAGGGAGGGGGGGAGATAAAAAACCGTGTCTGTATTTTATTGCACTCAGTAAGCTTTTCGCTTGTATTTATAGCTGCAATTATATCTCAATGAGGTTTGTCTACAGTGTTGGCTTCACGCTAATTTTCCCCCTCACTGCATTCTTGGAATAGGCTCGGACTGTTTATGAACCAGACATATTGACCTCATTTACAGCTAGCAGTTTAAATCCATAATTTTTCCACCCACAATCCCTCTTTGACATTCCGGCGATGCGGCCGGCTCACTGAGACTGAACTAAAAGTCTCACACTTCATTGAACACCATTATGCGGCTTTATGCTTATAAGCCTGTTTCCCTCGGCTGCCTTTCAGCTTTGCTGGAGATCCGTTTGGCCACAGGCCGGCAGTGATTAACTGGAAGAATCCAATAAATCAGCCTGTCAGCCAGCAGGCTCTCCTCACTGTGTCTACAAATCGACATTTGGATTTGCGTTCTCTTTTTTTCTCTCCCTTCCCTCTCCCTCCCTCCCTCTGCCTCTTTGCTTCTCCTTCCTCTGCCCCCATCCTCACCCCCCGCCCCTCCCGTGGGACTATGGGTTGCCTCTTTCGTGCTTGGCGCAAGGTGAACTTGAAGGAAGGCTATTGTTGGCAAGGCTGGACCTTTGCAAACGGTCCTTTGGTGATACAAGTTGCTTTGATTTGTGTGCTTTGCCAGCCCTCCTCTCATTTCCCCTTTCATTTCAATTCCCCTCTCCCTTAACTCTTGCAGCTCCCTCTCATTGGCAGCTAGAGAGGCCGGAGGTGATTAATAGAAAAGGAGGGAAGACTGACTCTCTCATGCTGCCATTCCCATCTGCTCTTAAAACAATGGTGATACAGGGAGCTTGAATCCGGGAGAAGAGCACTGCCAGCTGACCAAAGGTGAACGGTAAATCTCCAGGCCTTGCACGACTCCATCCTCCCTGCATTTTTCATATTAGAAAACCATAATTAGGTCTTCTTGGTTTTGGTTGTTTTTTCCCCCCGCCTTTGATTTCAGCTTTCTGCTAAATGCTGTGCCTGCAGTCTATATACTCTCACATCTTCGCGCTCTCAGCTCTCACGCTGGGTGCCTCTGGTTGCTGCTCCTCCTTAAGGACTCTCGGTCACTTTTGTGGCACTGGGTTTGGCACCTCCACCAGGAACAGCTCCAGAAGAAGGAAATCCTGAACAAACTGCACTGTATTGTCCTGTCCCAAGCACAGGAAACCCAAATGGGACCCTAATCTCCATCAGTCACTCACAGGCTTCATTTTGGGGTGATGTGAGGCTCTCTTCCCTGTTGGTTTGCCTAGTGCAGCGACCTCATCTTCTCATTGGAACTATTTCTGTTCCACAAGCACAAACAGTTGTTGGGCATCTACACTTCAAATGAAGCACATGGGCTGGTACCAAGGAGACATTTGCCTTCCAAACCTCCCAGGGCAAGTGGAAAAAGAAGACACTATCTACACTGCCACTGTGATACCCCTGTCCAGCATGTGCATGGCATAGTGAAGATGGAAAAGAGTCAAAGATGATCCGCTGCCATCATCTAGTGTGTGAAACATCCTCCCAAAGCACATCAAGAAAACAGAGACAAAATCAGATAGACCTGTGTGGCCCTGCCTGGCAGCATAGAGTTACGCCTTTCCAGAAAGAACAAATCACACAGTCACAAAATGGTTGAGGCTGGAAGGGATCTCTGCAGGCCATCTTGTCCAAGCCTGTGCTCAAGCAGGGATACCCAAAAGCAGGTAGCCTAGGCCCATGTCCAGGACACCTTTGAAGACGCCCAGGAGGGGAGACGTCACAACCTCTCTGGAAAACCTGTGCCAATGCTCCGTCTCCTGCACACTAAAGAAGTGTTACCTGATATTCAGATGGAACCTTATGTGTTCCTGTTTGTCTCCATTGCCTCTTGACCTTGCAGTGGGCACTGGTGGGAAAAAAAAAAAAGAAAAAAGAAAAAAAAGGAACAAAACAGAGGGGTTCAATTATCTTTCAATGTGTTACCTGGCTCTTTTTGTCTTCAGAAGGAGCCATGACTTTTTGACAGTTTGAAAAATTAGACTTCAAATGTTTTGGGCTCTGGGCTTAAATTTGCTATGGTGGAATGGAAAAACCTGGCAGGTTTATTTCTTTCCCCTGCATCTATCAGCTGAAGACATTTGCTCTCTTCCACCAGTATTGGCTGCCCACAAGCCCCACATGTGGTTGTAAAGGTACACCACTTCCACCATATCCAAACACAGAGAAGGAGGAGAAAGTAGTATCCTTGCCAGTACCCCTTGTCCACTGGTGTGCATTAACTGTCAGTCAGCTACATTGCCCTGATCTTTTTGCTCCCAGCATGATTCTAGACTAAAGAAAACATTTGTCTCTATGAAAACAGATGATGTTGTGATGATAAAATTAACTAGGGCTTGGACAGGGGACTTGTGTGCAGGTCCAGAAGCAATACATTAGCAGGAGGTGGGAAGGACTGCTAGCTCCAAACGAGAATCCCTTGCGTAGGCAGCATGATCTTCTTACTGTGGTTTCACATGGCATTGATGGGCAGAATTACCATGTATATTTTACTGGTGTATCCTTCTCACCTCTGAGATAGTGGAGAGAATAAATTGTTCAATTAAAAAATACCACTAACATCATTTTCTTCTCTGCTCTTTCATAGGAACAGTAACTGTCTTCCTCTTTTAATTTACATGGTGTTGCTTTATTTATAATGACTGAAAATATATGTGAAATGCCTGGCTTCAGGTCAAAAGATAATTTAATTTAGGTCTCAAGCAAAATATATAAAATAGATAACAGCATTTTCATTGAGGTTCTTTACACCTTTGTTTCCATTTTTAGCAATAAAATGTGCAGTCTCCTTGGAAATAACCCATTGTACTGGGATTAAGCGGCAAAGTTTCAGTAGGAAGGCTTCAGGAGTGGCCTCTGCAAGCAGAGCCCAGCAGCTGCCTGACCTCAGATCAGAGCCAGATCCAGCTGCTCTGAAAGGGACCTGCCATTGATCAGAGCTGAGCCATGAGTACTACTGGTTGTGTCTCTGAGAGAATAGATTTAAGAGAGGGAAAAACTGCTGCATAACAGCAGCTGGGAGAGTGGAGTAAGAAATGTGAGAGAAGCAGCCCTGCAGGCACCCAGGTCCATGCAGAAGGAGGGCAGGAGGTGCTCCAGACACAGAGCAAAAGCTCCCTGCAGCCCAGGAGAGGCCCATGGTGCAGCAGCTGTCCCCCTGCAGCCCATGGGCACCGCACGGAGCAGATCTCCACGTGCAGCCATGGAGGAGCCCATGGTGCAGCAGTGGATGTGGCCTGGAGAAGTTCACAGCTCATGGAGAGCCCCTGCAGGAGCAACCCCAGGTCGAGCTGCAGCCATGGAGAGGAGCCTGTGGTGGGGCAGGAGGGCCGGGGAGCTCCCACCTGTGGGAACCTGGGCTGGAGCAGTTCCTGAAGGACAGGCCCCGTGGTGTGAAGCTGTGTTGGAGCAGTGGTTGGAGAGCTGTAGACTGTGGGAAGTCCACACAGGATCAGTTCAGGAAGGTCAGCATTCCATGGCAGGGACCCCACATGGAGCAGAGGCAGAGACCATGAGGGAGCGGCAGACATGAAGACTTGTAGGATGACCTCAGCCCCCATTCCCTGTTCCCCTATACCACGGTTAAAATAATCCATACAACTTCTGGCTATTCTCATTAACCATGTATGTGGCCAATCCCAAGATCTCTTTGAGCTATTGTAATTATATATTCCAGAAACTAATTATAGTCTGAAACCTTTCTGAAATTTGGTTGTTTTCAGCTTTCTCCTGCTCTCATACTGTTTAGAAGAATAAATCAGAAGTCATGATTTATTTTCCCTAAATTGTTCTGTGTGCTTCTGACTTCATCTTCTTCATGAACAAAATCATCTAATTCTGCCTTTATACAGAGGTCCCTCTGATTCTATTTTGTTCTTCGTCCTCTTCTATCTTAAATTTGTTTCTCTCATAAAAAAAATATGCTTGGCCCAATCTGTAGGCTGTGAAAATACTTTTGAATCCGTTTGTGTTATGGTGTGAATTTATGAAAGAATTGTTATATAAGAGTTTTCCCACTTAATAAAAATTATGGTCACATATATTACATGTAAGAATTATTTACTAGTAAAACTTCTACAAATGTAAACTTGCAAACATTTCTTAATGTAGATTGTGGTAAAAAGCATCAGATTTTGAGCACTGAAAGTTGAAATAATTTAAAAATTCCTTTTTGTTTTCTCTAATATGCTTCAAATACATTTTTTTTAATAAATTGTTTTAAAATATTTTTATCTGTACATGAATAGATCTGAGCTTTCCATTTTGCTCTGCATTCTCATTCTAATTGCCTTTCTTGGGGGGATGGGGGGGACTCTATGTCAATTTTTTTGTTTTGATCTCTGTTATTTTTAGTATTTCTTACTCTGTACTTTAAAGTCCAATTTCTATTCTGTTCAACATGAAGTAAGGTGGCATATCCAGCTGAAGAATCTAAGTTAGAAGTAATTTTTTAAAAAACAGTTTAATTAAAACTTTCAGACACTTGTTTGAGAGAAGAATTGTAGTTATGATCATTAAATACAATATGCGAGGCTGACAGCTCTCTTTCAACAGCTGCAGTAGAGCATTGGTAGCTTTGATGTCTTGCTGCCTCTGTTTCACCTCTCAGTGCAGGAGCTATACATAATACATATACAGAATATATGTTTATATATCTATATGTATGTATATAAATATACATATTGCCACTTTGTTAGTTGGAGACCTGAGAAAAGCAATTTCAAGAGATTTCTCTACTAGGCAGGAGGAAATGAAACAGAAGATTTATTGCTTAATTGTAGATGAAAAATGTAAGCTGACTTGCTGGAGTAAGAACAGCAGAAAAACCAAACTTACTGTAAACCTTGACCATCCAGGGCCTGGGATTCCCTCCCCCTCATCCCCTAGAGATATAAGCTGATCCTTAGCAGAGATCATATTTGGTCAAGGTCTACTTGCTGTGACTGGGCAGCCCCCAGAGGGTTGTGCATAGCTGAGGCCACCCAGGTGTGTGTCAGAGGAAATTAAGCAGCTAAAGCTGCAGCAGAGGTGAGTTGAAGAAGCCCTGGGTTATTTAATCCCAGCAACAGATGGGAAAGTGCCGTTTTGCCTCTCCTGGTAAAGAAGTCTGGGTTGCTCTGGGGTGACCATGCCTCCATCATTTCTGCTCTTTGCAGACTTACTTAGCTCTGCCTAGCAGCAAGTAGGAAGGTGCCAAGCTATCAGAAATCTGTCCCTGCCAAAAAGCAATGGCTTGTCTCTGTAACCCTTCCTGTGCTCCCACTCTGCCCATTGCACAAACAGGGTGCAAGAAAATATTTCAGATTATTGAGATATGTTTCTGTAGTTTTAAGCCAGTCACGAACTGGTAAGATTGATTAATTAATAGCACAAGTTCATGTTACTGAGGCTGTAAGCATCTGCCTTGTCTGCCTTCCAATGTCTACTATGCTATTTAGGAAGAGCATCTCCTAGCCAGTTGCCAGTTGGACATTTCCACAATTAAATAAATTTGTTATAATTTGTATTTATCTTGTTTTTAAAGCTAGATATCATTATATCAAATACAAATATGCTATTTCTTTCCTACTCCTGATTTCTATTGTTGACTGCCTTTGGTGTTTCAGTCAATGGATATACTGTCATCCCAGGTGGCCTTTCAAGACAGATCTGATTGACCTAGGTTGCACCTGAATACATGCTCAAGGAAGGAACTGGCTACCTTTTAACTATGCAACTGGCAAGCTTTATTATTTCTGTTTAGCATCAAATTAAACCGCTTCCAGCAATTGCCTCTAAATTTGTGAGTCTTCAGAAGCAGTACATATCCCATTCTGGTTTGGATAGAAAGTTCAACTGTCGCTGAATTTATTTTTTTAAAACAGCAGGGTGCTTTCAAGTTACCTCATTAAGTCTCTATTTCCCTACTATTATGTTGCCTCTTCTCTTCAGGTCCCCAGGATCTTTGATCAGAGATCTTGGCTGAAAAACAGAGGCTGGAAGCTGAGTCCAAAAGATGTTCAGTAACACATGTTCTTGGTCCCTTTTCCTGAGGCAGTTTTCCATTGCCAGTTGGGATTTCCTTGTCCTTCTTTCTTTCTTTGTCTCTCTTTTATTCTTCCTCCCCAGTTTCATTGGGTCTGGTTGCTGCTCTGTCTCCTTCACTTGCACTTGACTGTTGTCTAGCTGGGTTGATGAGAGCTGTAGAGCAAAAGTCACAGAATCATAGAATTGCAGGGGTTGGAAGGGACCTCTAGAGATCATTGAGTCCAACCCCCCTGCCAGAGCAAGTTCTCTACAGCAGGTCACACAGGTGGACCTCCAGGTGGGTCTTGAATATCTCCAGAGCAGGAGACTCCACAACCTCCCTGGGCAGCCTGTTCCAGTGCTCCATCACATTCACTGTGAAGAAGTTTTTACACATATTGGTGCAGAGCTTCCTGTGCTCCAGTTTGTGGCCAATCCCCATTGTCCAATCTCTGCACACCACTGAAAAGAGTCTAGCCTTGTCCCTTTGCCTCTCACACTTTAGATGCTTATAAACATAGATAAGATCCCCTCTCAGTCTTCTCAAGGCTGAACAGACTCAGATTATCCAGCCTCTCCTCCACGTTCTTTATCATCTTTGTTGCCCTCCACTGCACTCTTGCAAGGAGATCCCTGTCTTTTTTGTTCTGGGGAGCCCAGAACTGGACATAGTACTCCAGGTGAGGCCCGACCAGGGCAGAGCAGAGGGGGAGGATCACCTCCCTTGCCCCACTGGCCATGCTTTTTTTAATGCACTCCAGGATACCAATGGCCTTCTTGCTGCCAGGCACACTGCTGGGTCATGGCCAACTTGTTGTCTACCTGGTCACACAGGTCCTTCTCCACAGAGCTCCTTTCCAGCAGCCAAAAAAAAAAAAGTCTGTGAAGTTTGTATGGATTAACCCACAGAAATATGAACATGATTGCATTCTCCTAGATGTTACTTCCAGAAGTGGCTGAAAAATCATTATTTCTTTCTTGTGGTGACTATACAGTTTCTCAAAACTACCTTTGTTCTGAGTTGAGCTAAAGGCAGTCAAATGCCAAGAACCTTCCTAGAAAGGCCAACCGTTAATGTAATAAGATGTTTTAATTTTGATCAACGCAGAAAATTACCTCTTGCAGCACTGTCCAGTGGAAGAGCCAGGAACCTGAGGAAAAAAAATGGACAATTTCAAATGAAAAAGAATGATTTGGCAGAATTTGCTTTTGTCATTTGGAAAGCAATTTGATTTTAAAAAGCGAGGAGGTGCTAACAATCTACTTTTCTTTCTCCATTTGTACTCAGACATTGCATAAATAAAGATATGTTCTTATTTCTCTAGTGTAAAAATCAGTCCAGGAGGCTGAACATGGTAAGCTGTTTGAATACTAATCAGTTATTATTTTTTAAGGTTCCTGTGCCTCTCTTAGTACCGCCTAGCAGGTAAGTACGTTCTGTTGGGTAGTACTGTGAGGAAAAATGATTTTAATTATGTATAGATAAAATTGCATCCTCTTTTCCCTTTATGAAGGGACAGGCTAGGATCAGGGTGATACCATCTAGTCCAGAGAAGGAATATGGACAATTAAACAATACTTCATACTTTGGAAGTCTTATTAAAAGCTTTAAAAATTATTGCCTGTGCTGGGACATGAATTTTTTTATTTTTTTGCCCAACTATAGAAGCTAAGAAGGCTAGCCACATGAGTCTCATCCTTGCTCAAATGAACCGAGGAAACCTGATAGATGTCTTGTTATCATTAGCTATGTAGCGCTCAACTAGAGAGAAAGAACAAGCAGGAAGGGAGATGAAACAAGCCTTCTGTTGGGATCCCTTCCAGCATTTCTTCTCTTCTCTGGCACCAGGTGCTCCCCATTAGGGGTCTTTCCTTAAAAGAGTGGTCAGGGGTCACATTGATCAGAATCTAAACTATCTATGCCATGATAAACCTCTTTGCAGCAAAAAACACATAAATGAAAGAAAAATAATTAATAATTCTTAGCATCATGTTAATGATGAGACACCTGCAGGATAATCATCCAAATCAAATATTTGTCTCTGCTTCTTCAGACTACCTATCTCTTCCTGCAGCCACTGAATGGCAACAGAGTAGAGCGTGTGCTGAAAAGCAAGGACATCAGCTTGACGGAGGCAGCAATCTTCCTGCGTACAGTCTCAAAACCCTCCTTCCCAGTTACCATTGTGCTTTTCCCTATGTAACAGCTTACATTTTGAAGAGAATCAGCAGTCTTCCACTGCATGAAGAAAGAGAAACTGATTTACTCTAGGACTGAGCACAAAATTCTCCACATTCAACCATTTACACAGATTATAAACCGGTAGTAGTGATTTTTCTTGATCTATACAGAAATTTGTGCAGAGGATATTGTTTTCCAGAGGCTTTTGGGGCATATCAAGATGTGATCTTTCTCCCTATACAGAATTTTTTTTCTGCACTGGAACCTTCCTTACTATTTTTTAAAAGTTTAATCAAGAAAAGACTAGCTGGAAAATAGGCCAAAGGTAGAATAATATGTTTCTTTTTCCCAGATATCTGTGAAAATAATTCAGTTTCACATTTTTTCCTCAATCACTTAAAGAGCAAATTTATTGACTGGAAATTTCAACTGTTTCTAGGCTGGTTGGATAGCCGTTTTCAGAAAGTTAGGGAAAATTCTATATGGTCTTGAAATCAGACATCTGAGAAGTGTTTTCTAGTGTGGCCTGAATGCTGCCCTCTGTACCATAATCATGAGAGTTAAAGCAAATACACTAAAAGTAGTTTATTCTTTTTCTATAGAAAAGTAGCATTGGCACTGTTTTTTTTGTTTTGTTTTGTTTTGTTTTTTTTTGACAAATATTGTCACACTAAAGGACACATTTGCATTCAACATTCAACTGTAGAAGATGTTTTCAAAATCCATTTGGGGTTCACAGGAATGTCAGCTGTTGGATGCTGCCAAGCAAATTTGCTGAATCGATATCTTAATGTTTCCTTTCTGCTTACTCTACTTTGGCCAGTTTCTAAGATTGCAATGGCCACCCTTCAGCTTCTTGGCGGAGACACTGTATACTTACATGGGATCTCTGGACTTCCTGGGTCATAAAAAATGATCTGGAGAGGACTTAGTTTTAAGATATTTCAATATTGTATGGCATGTGCCTGCTTAGTCTTTTTCCTTCCTTAGAAGAAAGATATCCTACAGTTACATTGCATATGTGTAAAAGCTTTCAAAATATTTTAGATCTTTGAATAATCATATAGAACTCCTCTGACTTTTTAAAAAAGTGAGTACTGAGCAACAGGATTTTATCAGTGAAAGTGGAATTTCTCAGTCCAACTTACTCAAATTTATTGGAAATTTCATGCCAGTACTTCATTGCAGACAACAAAATGCTTCTACCAAAACATTCCAAATCTGTGACCATATCTGACATTAGGGATTCATGTGAATAAAATTTAAGTTCTCTGAAATACAAACAGTAGATTTGTGATCTTGCCACTCAATTTCCTGTTATTTCCTGCTTCTCATGGGTTTTCACTGAGGACCATGAGAATAATCATTAACTGTAACAAAACTATCCTCTCTCCCTCAACTCTCTTTCAAACCCTGAATACTACATAGAAATATATACAATTGCAGAGATATTTTAGACGAAAGAATAGAGAGATTTGTACAATCCAAGACACTAATTCAGTCAGTTCTGACTGACCTCTGTATCTAAAATTTCTGAGGCTCAGATCATTTTTTATTCACTTTTCCAACATTTTCAATAAACATATCTTCTGATATAAAAGCGAATCCTATACAAGGGTTTTTTTTTTTTTTTTTTTTTTAAGCAATGGTAGAAACCTTTGTAGACGGTCGCATTGCTTTTATGTATATGCTAGGAACTTTATTCACTTCACAGAAATAAGTAAAGAGGGTAGAACTGATCCCTTTCTGAAGAATGATGAGTTTTCCCTTAATATAGAAATATTTTCCATTTGACAGCCACTTAGGCTATACATACCATGAGAAATATTTTTCATCAGACAGTAATAAGCTGTAAATATGTAATATTGAATGAGCTCAAGGTATAATTTTTTCCTTCATTTTATCCAATGGGTCATGCTAAATCTCTGGTAGCATACTACGAAATTGTTTGTGATTTGCCTCCCTGAAAATGTGTGTGTAAACAGCATCATTAAGTCAAGTTGTTAAATGTACATCTTTCAAAGTGAATTGAAAATAAAAGGACTTGTTAAACTGAAGTCACACTCATGCTGATTTTTAGCTTTTATAAGAGGTCTTTTTTTTCCATTGCTAAAATATTGCTAGCCCTAGAAAACTGGGTGGGAGTGGTTTGCAATAGATGTCTAAATTCCTTTGCAAGTAAATACTTCACTCATATAACCTATATATGATATAGATTATACATAGCTTCTTTTTCTCACCCCTTTCTTAAACTTACTTCATAAGTAGTGGCATAAATTCCTTTTGCAGATCCTGTTTCTTCTTTAGCTATAAAGCTGGCAGAAAAGTAAAATCTGTATGTTTTTTTCTCTTCATCATGTGTCTAGAGGTAGATCAGAAGACATTATGAATATGAGCTAGAGTGAATGTGACAACAGCCTGAAGCCAAACTTCTTTGGGCTGTAATCTTGTTAAATCTTGCTAGCTAAGCAGTCAGACGTTTTCTGATACTTAAATGGAAGAATTCAGGTGTATTTGGTGGGAGTGACTGTGCTGAATTTTCTTGTTGATATGAAGATAATGGGTCACTGCTGATGGCATTATCTCAGTCTGTGGCTTCTAAACATGCTATTAGAAGAATGTGGCAAGCTGAATTGGTGAACTTCAAACAGGAAACTTCATTGCATAAAAATCACTTCAAGCATTGCATCCCAAAATAATTTTAGCAGTAACTTCATTTGAACCGATTATTCAATTGTGTAGTTAGTATGTTGTCTCGTTTGTTTATGCCACAGTAACATTTTCAGAGGGAATTCTTCCTCAGTTCAGAGAACTAGTAGTTTGAGACTTGAGTGTGTTTTTCATTGAATAGTAGTAAAATCCTTATCTCTCGTCTTTGTCTCCCAGACATAGAATAAGAAAATTCAAATATGGTAATAAAGTAGTTAATGAGAAAAAATATGTATATGTAGACAGGAACTAAGAGAATTATGAAAATTAATTTTACATGAGATCTGCAAATGGAATCTCATTGCTTAATACTGATCAGTGTCTACTTTGGAATTCTAATGTGTCATATCCTGAAGTCTAAAAATGTTTCCCACATTTTGCTCACGTTTTTTCAACAAGAATCTGAAATGCAGCTTTCTTAAAAGGAGTCCAGAACAATTTCAGCTATCTGGCTTTTGACTTGGTTCTTAAGCGAAGTTACTGTTTAATCAGTGATTTTTCTAGAAACGATAATATAGCTATCTATCTGGATATATCTGCCTTCTCTATCTGTGTTTTTTTCCCTTCATCCTTTCTGATCATGTCAAGAACTTTTCATCAGGGACCTGACTGCCAGAAAGCCTGGAGACAGTTTACACTGAAAATTATTACACAACATATTGTAGTAGTCTGTGAAATGCTGATGTTGAAGGACTTTGCTGCAGGTGATAAGATGATGCATGCACTAGGTGGTGGATTTAAACTACATTTAAAGGCACAAAGACTTAACAAAAACCTAATCTAAAGATCCAGCCGGGTAACATCTTTATCACTATACATAGAAAAACAGTGGCAACAACGAAGATTTGCAATAACTGATTCTAATCCTTGAGTCTCCTGAAGCCAGGGTAAATTGTTTATTCACATTATATAGAGACATTTCTTATAGTTACATAGACATGACCTTTGATCACAACGTGTGTGTTAAATTATAATGCTCTTCAAAATTGAATTATCTTCTTTTGATTTTTAAAAACTATTTTACCATAACTGGCATGATGTTAAAGTTCCTGTCTTATATTACATGACAGATGGTCTATGAACCAGAGGTCTTAATGTCTCTGACAAATATTTGTTTTGACTACACCATTTCACATCACAGAACATCTTGTATTGGAACTTCAGATGAAGAAGAACTTCTTTGAGAATTTCTTCTTTTGTTAATTTACTGATTAGCAGATTTGCTTTTCTTAAGACTAGAATTTAAATAAGAATGGATTGACGGAATAATCTGGAAGTTAGAGTACAGGATCTTTTCGTGTTCTCCACCATGTTCTGTTTTTTTCAGCTGAAAGAAAACAGATGGTCAGAAAGTGGGTAACAGGACATTAATTTTGTGTCTCGTGTTCCACTTAAGTTCAGGCATTTGAACAATCTTTATTGTAGTTTTGGACTGGTTCTGGTAGCCCAAACCTTTGCAATTCATAGAATGAAAGCATCTTACAAGTGTTCCTAAATCACTGTTCAGTTAGTATATTTTTTTGAGTAAATAACTCATATGGAAAAAACCCAAATTTCTCCCTCACACATTCTTCAAATGGTGAAAATGATTGCATTTTTTCAGCTGCTATCATGTCATTAAGAAATTGGCTAGAGAAATGTAGTTTATTTCAGGAGACAAACATTTTCTGATTTGGAATGGAAAAAATAATAACAACTAAATTTAAGAGATGTCAGATGACATGCTATTTAAATTATTTAGCATTATTACTTCAAAACTCCAAAGCTGGAAATAGTCAAAGTGCTATTAGTTAGGGCAGTACAAAGATCTGGACATATTTTATGCTGAATTCAGCCACTGGCAAGAAAGGTTTTTTTTTCTTGATTTTGTGTACCAGTCTGCCACATAATAGCTGGAGCATCCCAGTGATCTGTTCATCCATTTGATTGAACTTTCTGGAAGTAGCTAGGAGCATTTTTCCCTCATGCTTCTCCCTGCATAATCTTCAGAATCTGAAAAGCCTGTAAAGGAGGGACATCTTTTTACTGGCAGTCCTTTGCTGACAGCTCAGTACCACAAATCAGGTATGTTCATACTTCTCCCAACCTCCCGTCATGCTGAGTGTTTTTCCTGAGTGTTCTTCCTGAGCATTCCTATTTGGAAGTATTCAGGCTGTTTTTTAAGGGTGAGAGACAATGGCACTATTCTGGCAGTTGCTGGTAAAAAATATTTCAAAATATTCATGTTTATTTGAACAAAAGATATTTTAATTCCCAGAATAATTCTTTAGCAAAAACCACAGACTTCTAATCAATGGGTTCAAAACTTTTGAAACTAAAATCTTCAGGAATTGTTAAAGCACTTGAAACAAGATGGGTGGCCTGTGACTGCAGCTCTGTAAAGGCTGTCTGGGAATGTTATTAAGCATTGTACAAAACAAATACTCTAAGAGTTCTTCAGAGATTACTCAGTGTGACAGAAAGGGAGGAACAATGTATGGAGAGCCTGCAATGACACATTCTTCAAAAGCTCTGTCATGAACCTAAGAATCACATCTGTGTAGAGCTGTGTGAACTTGAAAAAACCAGCTTGCTGAACAAACTTAATTCCTCCCTGCTCAGCTACTGTCTGTAATGCTTCTCCAGCATAGCTCAGGAACCACTGGAGAAAGATAAACCAAGAATCAGTGGCCTCCAAGAATGAACAGGTACAGCTAGAAATATTCAGTGAAAACATGGGCTGAAAATCCATTCCCTGGGAATAAGATAATGCAAAGAGGAATGGGTTTAGCATTCTTCCCTTGTGGATTTGGATTCTTTCCTCAGGCTAGACTATGAATGGAAATTAATATAGTGATCTCTCACAAGAGTTTTATCCGCAACTGAGTAGAACTGTCTATATTGACCTCACTGATAGCCTGTATTGGATTCTTGTTCTCATTTGAGTTATTTCATGTTTCAAAAACTATGGTATAAATTGCTATATTTGAAAATTGCTGTATTTTAGCCATCCAGGAATAGACTAATCAGGAGAGGCAGTCCAGGGTCTGAAAACACGAGTAGCATTACAGTAGTGTTTATACAACACTAGATAAATTAAACACTTTTTTAAAAATAATTACTTTCTATCTTGTTCTACTTAACACTATATGAGCATGTTTTTGTGTCATGTATCTTTCAATGAACAAGAATTGTAAAAGAGTTGAGATTTAGTCTGTTTGAACTTTTAATCATCATTATCAATTTAAGGAGTCAAAAGCATCAAAGGGACAGAAGGAAAAAATGTAGTAAATGAAACACTCATACATGCAAACTCCAAACATGCAAACACATAACTGTCTCTTCAGTCAAATTGTCCATTCAATCCCAAGAATTCCCAAGTAGCCAAAATGAATATTTCACTCCTGCAATCTTTTTTTTTTTTTCCTATTATGGTAATGTTGTTGTAGTTGCGCTGCATCACACGTGACTATCTTTTTCTCTAATTGTAAAGTCTTTCTTTTCTCCCAACTCATGTATTGATTTTTTTAAGGTGCTAGTGTAATTTTGTTCCTGTGTTCTGGCTCTGGGTTCTGTTTTCTGTATAACAGGTCTTCATGCATAAGCAAGACAAAGTTTACTTTCAATTGAAAGGAATAGCACTTAGAAGCACTCTTAACCATAATCTTTATTCTCACAAGAGCTTAGCTTTTCATTTAGGACAGAATAAAATAAAGACTTCTGGGGCCAGGGAGAAGCACTTGGAGTTTCTTCTGCTTTCTTTTCGTTCTTTTTCTCCCACCCTTGTGCTCAAAATGCAAAGTCTTTATCTTCTTCCCTTGACTGATCACAGAGAAATGGGTAGGCGGATGTGGAAAGGGGAGGGAGAAGTCGAGTTTTCTTTTGAAAAGCGTGGAGCTTTCCCCAGAATTGGAAGTATCCCAGAGTCACAGTGAGGGGCCTCTAGCCCAAGCAGACAGAGCAGCAGCAAGCTAAGTTTCAGAGCCTGTTTCTGCTTACTTGAGAGTCTATACAATCAAGCATTTTCCTTTTGCAGTGATGGGGATGGATGGAGGAAACAATTGGACTGAACTAGTTTTAAATCACTGCAACCGCTTCCTTCTCCTTTTCTCAATGGCTGGCATTAATAAGAATGATAATAAAAATGCTCCTGCTCTGAAGTGTTTTTGGTGCTTGATTTGTACTCACTCTTCTCTTAGTTTCATAGATACTTAAGAGACTTAAAAGCCCTTAAAAGTAATGCTTAAGGACCTGAACTATTCTCTTTCTTTCCCCAGTCCAATTCTTTCCGGCCCTCCAAAGATGTTTCAAAAACAAAGCTCTCCAGATATTCTCGTTTCACAGCCTATGTGGCATCCTCTTCACATTTTCTTCTTAGTATCTCTCACCCATCTCTCCCAGTTGCACTGTAGCTGGCTTTAGCTCTACTACTTCAAAACTTGGAGCTGGTCTGAATTGCTGGGGGAAATTCAGAATAATGCCTTGTTTCCACTCCCTTTTTAGTGTCTGTCTTCATAACTGTTGTCAGCCTCACTGCTACTTTGAGGTTCTTAGTGAAGAGACAGATGCTGGAGGTATTGAGATAGTGGGAAAACATCACTTGTTTGTGGTTGGTCTAATCATCAGAGTTGTACTTAGGCATGGCTGTACTGGAACAAAGCTGAAGGGTGACAGCTCCAGATGGGTGGCCACTATACTAGGTCCTGATGTTGCTAGGAGCTGTATTGCCTCCTCTTGGTGGGCAGACAATGGCAATGGTAAATGCTGTAGAGAATGCAGTATAGCTCAGCAACAATAGGCCCTCTGTCTGTCTCTTCACAAGTTAGAGGTTTCTTGCTATATGCAGCTCAGTCTCTTAGCCCTGTCTTCACTTACCACATTCTCCCAACTACAACAACCCAGCCAGCACGCACAGGGGTTAATTTCCCAACAAAGGGTTTTTATCTGGTTGTTGGAAAGGCAGAGGCATGTACTAAGGGAGAGAAGGACATGTTCAAAGGCTTTTGGAAACAGTCTGTCACTTGTTGGTCATTGTTCTTCCAAATAAGATATGTGGTACAATTCCATCTTTGCTTCCTGGTGCTCATACAGCTGTAGTGGTTTACATCATTAAAATTATAGGTACGTGTTTACCATTCCTGATTTACACAAAACCAGTAAGGTACACTCAAACAATTGTATTCATGATACTGATAGTTGTGTCAGTGGAAGCGTTTTGAGAGTGTCCAGCCATGGTTCGGTTATATCTATGAATCTCCGAGTTCATACAGCAGATATTGAGAAAGTGAGACAGACATCACCCAGAAGAAATAAGAAATCGAAAGGCAGCAGCATTGTTTAAGGGACAAGAGGATGCCAAACAAACTGTGTATATACCTCATGAATAAGATGAGCCTCATTGAGAGGCAGTGAGTAGTTGAGAACAAAGCTACAGAACAAGCATTTCATTTTTCCCTTTGTATATAAGGTCTTGAAACACTTCTGAACAGTGAGAAGTGCAGGCATTATTTCACATCTTTCTTGACTTCTATAACAAAGGTGGGGTTTCTAGTTTAGGCACAAGCCACCTTTCAGATTCGTCTGCAAGGAGAATCCCAGACTGCTTATGTTTGTCATTTCTTAATCTTGTGGCTTTTAAGCACAATTATTTAGGATGAAAACTGATTGCCAGGAAGACCTGCCAACACATGACCATTTGAGCTTGGGTTAGTCTAGTGACTGACAGAATGGGTACACTTTTCCTCAATACTGTTAATTTGGAGTTTTCATTGAGTTTGATTTTTTTACTAACATCTGTCCACTGATCTCTACAACATTTTTCTCATGTGGGAGGCAGAAGCCAGAATTAATATCTAAAATTATTCCAAAATATTCCAAAATCTCAGAATCATACTAGGGTTTTTGAAGCTTGCTTTTGAATTATGTCCTTGGAATAATTGTTATGGTTTCAGATAAAACAAGGAAAAGAGAGAAATCCTATGCAGAATACCTTTCTATCATCTACTCAAAATCTTTTCTCAGACTGCTTGTTTAATTATAGTTCTTTTTCTAGAAATAATTTATCCATTTTTGAATAAAACATCCTTCCTTAGACGTCCTCTGATTTCCTTTAAAAGTGAAATTCTTATTTTTAGCAGGCTTAAAATGCATGCAATGAAAAAACAGACACAGAAAAATGGTCTTTCTGATCTGAATGAAATTGTAAAAACTTGTGGTTGGAATGAGAACTTCTTTCAAAAGTTTCTTACCTTATCAAAGTTGATTTTGCACATAAAAAATAAACTTTGTTGATGGGAAATGCTATGGTGGAGTTTTCATCTTTGTCATATTTGAGAAGACGAAAGTTGATCCAAACATCAAGATAAAGACTTGCTAATTTGTGAAGTATAGCTATCTAATGCATATGCTCGTTCATTTTTTTCCGATTTCTTCATGAGCTGATTTTCAGCCTGAATTAATTCGCAAGTACCTCTGCAATGACATGGGGAGTTATGATGACACCTTTAAAATGTTTGTTTATTGTAGATAAAAACTAAGACATGAAGGCTTATCAACTTGATGAATATAATAAAAATTTGTGGAATAATTACTGGGATACGTAAAGAATTTCTGCTTATTTTTCTCACTCCTGTACATCTTAATGTTGCTTTCCAGAATATGGATTTGAGGGAGAAAATGGGAAATCATAATTTTTGAGTGCTTGTACCTGCATTTATTTTTTCCATTTTGACTTCTGTAAGATGTACACATCTTTCAGCTTTGATGATGTTCTTTTTTTTTTTTTTAACGAAATGATATTATAGTTGATATCCTTAAATGGACCTTTAGTAACTTAGATGCTTGCTTATACTGATTTATTACATGTACTAGATATGTTAATACTCTAACACTGACATATTTTGCTTACATATCATTTTATCATTTGGTTGCCATAGTCAATTTTTCAGCATTTGTAGGAGTATCTGAGATGTGGACAAGTTCAGCTGTGGATCAAAGATATTTGGCTGCATCTATATAAGCCAAGCTGGTATGAAGAAGAATGTAACCATGTTCAGGCAATCTGTCCTCTGTACTTGTTTGCATGGTCACTAGCTCAGGAATCTGCGGTCCACAGTTAGCTGTCATCAATTTTCTTACATCCTTTACATCCTCCTTGTCCTTTCTTCTGATTTATATCTATTTCACAAGCCATATTTCTGCTTTATCCAGACACTTCTCAACTCTGTTGTCTGGCTGCTTATTCAGGATAACAGATAATTGTCAACACAGAGATGAAAATCCTCATGTCTTAAAAAGCAGTGCTTCTCCATATTCACCTAATTATGGCTTGCTTGTCCCCGGATGATTAAAAATTTGTCCACAGAATGGTTTTCACATTCATCTGTCATACAACCTCAGCAGTTTACTAAATAAGAGTCCCTGTTTTATTTCGAACTGTTGCCTGGGGATATGACCATCACAGATACTACAGTTACCATCCAATTATCCTCTTCCCCTTTTCAGAAGGATCTGTTTTTACTATAAAGAAGTGGAAATGATAGAAAACAAATTAGGGAAAAAGAAAACACAGTCCCCTAGCACCTCTATCCTGTCAACTTTAACCCTCTGTAAATACTACTGGATTTCTCATGTCCTTGCCTCTGCAGCACTTCTTTGAGAACTGCAGCTCAGCATTACACCATTCAGGTGTCACTTATCCTCCAGCATTCTGCCATCTTTCATCTTAATTTATCTCCATCCTGGGGAATCTCTGCCTTGTAATGGGCATTTCCTTATGTTTGAGTACGGTAATCTTGAGTAAAAAATTGTTGTTAAAAGCACCTCAGTAAAGATAGAGAAAACATAAAGTAAAAATAAGGCAAGAAGACCTAGAAGAAGGATCTCCTGGACTCAGGTCCAGTATTACTTTTCGAAGCAAAGTCGCTAGAAAACCTTGTATGTATTTCTTATTTGTTGAAACTGCTAAGAAATGTCAGCGTATTTTGATGAGTATGAAGTGACAAATGCAAAAGATGAGAATTTTCAGCATTTCACAAGTATTATCCATGTTTACACTGTTGAATAAAGAATGAAGGTAGAATGTTCGAGATTTTTTGTCTGATCTTGCTTTACGCTGAAAGGAGCCTTGGATTTATTTTACTGGACATTTGCTTATTTAATTCCACAGAAACATCATTTGCTTTGCAATTCAATCAAATGGACAAAAATGTAGTCAGGAGGGAAACTGATCCATTAAGACAGACGGAGAATGGCAGTTCATTGGCTCAGAATTCCTTAAAATTAAAATGTGTCACAGGTGAGCTGAACCCAGAAAGAGAACCTGTGTTGTTTGTCCCTGAGACTGTAAGCTTGTCCCTAAGAGTGTAATTCAGAATATCCTTTATGGCTCAGCAGACCAAATGAAACTCATAACTAATGGGATCCTTTGTAGTTCTAATTCCAGGTGGCAGTTTGCGATTTTATTAAATTTGCAGACTAAAACAGTCTGCAAGATGCCTCACATCTAATCTACAAGCTTTTATATGTCTCGCGGTCAGATTCTGATGAAATTTTTTTATTTTCAGCTGCTTAATTCTAAAAAAAGTCCAGTAAGTGTAGATCTGACTTCTGTTTTGGTGACATAAGAGTTAAACCTGCAGTAACGTTCATGATTTATTCTTACTCTATCCCAGCTCTAAGTAGAGATCACACTCAGAATCTCATCCCTACTGAAGCTCATTACATCAATTATGTGATGGCAGCATTTGTCAGTGTTATATGTTCATTACTTCAAATGAGAATTACTAGGTACATGATGATGCAGTTGCCTTACATGTTAGGCAGCAAAGAATAAGTTAATAATGATGCACTTAACATATTCCTTAGCTCATAAGCAGGCCTTTTCCAAATATTTACATTCCCAAAAAGTTTCATGTGGGTTTAGGCAATATATATGTCTCCATGTGCATCTTGAATAAATGAATGTAGTTATACGCTTTGTCACATGTTGAAACACTGCAGGGTTTTATTTCATTATGTTTGGGACCAAGTGGTAACTCTTTGTGTTCACAAGCATTAATCATCTTTGGTGTTGGATGCCAAGGGCCCTGTCTTCACGGCTATTTATCACAATGTGGTCTTCCTTTGTGTCCTGCAAATGTGCTCACCCTTACCCTTGAGAGTGCACCCCTTCTACAGGGTGGGAGGCAACAGAGCTATTGCTCATCTTTGAGGTTTTCCAGTGTTTCTCCAAATGATTATGAATCGATCCCATTTCTAAAGAGAGTTTATATGGCAGCTGCCCAGATTCTGAACTGACTTGGAGAAGAGCTGGTCAGGGGAATTACATGAACTTGGAGAACATTTTTTCCTATAATACTGTGCAAGTGAAACAAATTTGGTAAGTATAGAACATAGTATAGTCTAGCTAATTGAAGTACTATTAGTCCAGCTATCACTTTCTGCTTGTATTAGTCAACTTTTTTTTTTTTTTTTTNTTTTTTTTTTTTTTTATGTTCCTAGAGGAAAAAGGAGGTTTTACGTTTTGTTTCTTATTTTTACTTTGGGACTCTCAGAATTGAACTGTTCTCTTCTGACACAGCAGGCTGAGACTCACAGCCTGTATTACATTAATATTAGAGTGATTTATACAGAGATAGCAAGTATTTTTAGACAAAGTCAAGATTAATTCCTCTGTAAACATAAACTAAGGTGATACCAGCTGTTACTATATGGTAATATAAGTTGCTCAGAGATGACCAGCTTATCATATTAATATGATCATTGTATGGAATAATTGCACTTTATATCAGCATTTCTGGCAGCTTTGTCTTCATCGATGAAATATTTCCCACTAAAACTATCAAAAAACTGAAAGAACATGAGAGTCCAAACTTAATTGTAAAATCAGTTACATGTATTAAACAACCTTTTGTTTTTCTCTTAGACGTGAGTAACACTAAGCAGCTGAGTGCACATTTCACTGCAGTATCTTACTTACCTAACCTGAAAAGACTGATAGGTAATATCAAAAGCTATTCCTAGCAGATTTTTGACAGACCAGGCCTACTGCAACACAATGGTGACTGTAGCCCTGACACAATGCTTCAGAAGGTTGATGCTTTCTACCAAGACTATTGGAGTATGGGTTCTCTAATATCTGAGTCATAAAAGGGAATATAAGTACAGCTCCTGAGAGATGTTTATAGCACTCACTCTCAAGGATATTCTTATATCATCCTGTTCTATGTCAGCTTCTTTGGAGCAAACAAATATTCACCAGAATAAGAGTGTGTTTTCATAGCATTATGTGTAGGACTTCTATGCAGGAAGAAAAAGATAGGGATTCCAACTTCTTCTCTAAAAAGCACTAAAAACCTAACACAAAGTATGTAAAACAACCAGGTCCAAAGCACTCGTATTCTCTCTCTCTCTTTTTTTTTTTTTATTTCTTTGTTTCTGTGATTTCATATTCAAATTTACTTGTTTTTCTTTACTGCATTCATTAATTCCAAGTGATGAGTGAAGTTAATGAGAAATTTTCAACCCACTATGGTGCAGATTTAATGCTTGCTTAACAACACAGGGAAAGGGTCTCTCATATCAAGAGCAAAGAGAATGTACAGGCTCTTCCAAAGGCAGGGGTTATAAAAATAAACTGCCAAAATCTTCACTACTGTGTGTTTCTCAGAGGTCAAGCTGCCACTTGTATATTACGCATGTTGCTTTTTTAAACCCACAGATTATTTTACATGATGTTTATTGAGCCCTCCAAGTCATTATTGTTCACCAGTGACCCAATTTCCTCAAGTGCAAGTGCAAGAAACAAAGGCTATCCATGGCTTTAACATGCTTTTGATGAATATGGCTGGTATAACATTTACCACAATTCAGAACAGAAGCCATTATTTCAGCAAAGCCTGTTATTGTTCATTAGTAGAAAGAGTGTGTAATAAATATAATGAAAGATTGCTTGGTTTACTATATCTTTGTCATCTAAAGCAGTTTCATGAAGAACTACAGGGATTTGTCTTTGAATGACTTATTTTCTTCCTACCTAATAAATAACATGTAATTAAGGTAATATATTGTTTCCTGGTTGTGCTAGCAAAGTATTGGAGGAAAATAACAGAATGATTTCAAATATAAAGGAATAGCAGATTATTTTAACACTATCCCTTAAAATACATGAACTCATTATGCACGACTTAAACTGCTGGGAGGTCTATGTGTAAAGGAAAAGCAGGGAGTAGGTTTAATGAGTTCTTTATTACTCAGGTCATGAATTATTACACAGGTAGTATAAAACTGCAGCAACTGTTCTGCATGTAAAATTTCCGTCTGTTTGAATAAGGCATCAGTGGTGTGACCTGACACTGGTGAATAAAAATAGAACACACTGGTTCACAATTCTGGATGCTTTACTCCATCTATTAATGTTTTTACAGGAGCTGCTCCTGTATACTGCAGGATCAACGGTAAGGGGATGTTAATTCCCGCTAACTGGCTCGACTGGTAATGAGAGTTTGACAAAGTGCCTTTGAAAAGACTTTGTGACACACAAAGTTGCTTTTCTGTGTGAATGTTGCACATGGTTTATACCATGATGTGTAAGAGCAATGACCAAAAAAAAAAAAAAAAAAAAAAAAAGAAAGCCTCCCAAAAAATCTTTAGTGTTTTACTAAAGAAAAAAATTAATTTTTAGCTAATGCTTGGTCTTAAGCAAACTGAAAATGTTCCCCTGTAGAAGCCACCAACTATGCAACAAACATTGCTCCTGACCCTTACTTCTGAGACAGTGTGGCCCCAGCTGTTGTCAGGGTGGACAAAAGATGGGTGATGTTGAAGTAATTGGTGCAGGCTGCCTAGAAGATTGACTTTCCTCAGTGATGCAGATGAAGGGGAAAGCAGCAATCACCTGACTAATGTTGGATTGGATTTGTCCATGCAGATGTTGGTTCATATCATCTGTGGAAGCACCTGTCTCAGGGGCAGGGCTGACAAGGTTGAAGGATTTCAGCTGGTTGGTTTCAGCTCTCTTACCTTCTGTTCTAGGCCTGGCTGAGATGGGGTTAATTTTCTTCATAGCAGCCCATACGGTACTGCATTTTAAATTTGTGGCTAAAACAGTGCTGATACACCATAGTTCTGGTTATTGCTGAAAATTTGCTTGCAGAGCATTCAGGCCTTCTCTTTTTTTCCATGAAAGCGACTAGGCTGGGCTGGGCCAGGCATTGAACAGAGATGGGACACAACAGCTGGTCCAAACTGACCAAAGGAATATCCATTTAACATCATGCTTAGTGACAAAAACAGGAAAAGAGGAAAAAGGAGGGGGACATCTGTGGTTCTGGTGTTGTCTTTCCAACTAATTGAGGCGTGCTGAGGCTCTGCTTTCCAGAAAGTGACTGGCCGTCTGCCTGCCCATGGGAGGCAATGAATAAATTCCTTATTTTTCTTAGCTTGCACGCACAGCTTTTTCTTTACCTCTAAAACTAACTTTGTCTCTCCACAAGTCTTCTCTCCTTTTTCTATTTTCTCCCCATCCTATGGGACAGAGAAGTGAGCAAGTGTCTGCTGGACATGGCCAACTCACCACATTTTCTTTCTAGCATGCATTTTCAGAAAATCAAATCGTAACACCATCCAGAGTCCTATGATTTCTCCAGTTTCTTTTGATTCCTGCATGGTACATGTTTTGCACCTACAATCTATTTCCAACAATTTGAAAATCAACCTGTATTCCTCAAGAGTGGCTACAGGCAACTGGCTCTGCACATACTGCTTTCATCATCTAGCCTTAAGGCTCTGGCAAATTCACGAAGGCAAGGAGTTTCAGAGAGAAGATTTTTCCTCTTGTCCTTAATTCACCCCACTGGATTTACCAGCAACTATTAATCATGGCATGGTCTATATCACACGTAGTTCTTTCAGCCCTGTGCAATGCCAGAGGCACAATAGAACGAGACAGGGAAAGGCAATCAACCCACAGTTCAAAGTAAAATGGCAGGTCTGCTCTTCTGTGGGCTTAGAATAGTCCAGAGCAGAAAATCTGACTTTAGTGTGCAACATGTGATGTGTTTAAAAATCTGCAGCGTAGTGGATTTGAGAAGGCCTGTATTAACCCCTTAACTGCAGACTCTCCAACACTCTTCAGTAATTTTCTAGGGACTATTGAGCAAATGACTGATTTTAATCCACATCTTGCCTGCTTGATAGTATTATTCAAAGTGGTGAGTTATTTTGTCTAAAGCTATTATAGATTTTTAATAGTGAACTACATCATACCTCATTTAAGACACACACCACCTGATCTTCATCAAGTGTGAACTGGTACTAATGAATATATCATTTAGTGGAACTGCCACGTTATTTGTTGTCCCACTGCAAATTGATCATCCACACATTTACCTGATGTCAATTGTGTTTTAAGACTTGTTTATGTAAATTCTTTCACCAGTTCTCAACTATAAATTTCACCTGAAGTCCTTTAAGATGGGCTGTCTGCATGAGCAAATTTGAAATATATGTTTGTGCACAAAAACACTGAAATGCCTGGCTGTTCAAGGCCAAGTTTGTGGGAAAAGAAGCACTTACAAGTCTGACTTTTAAAGCTCTTTCACTACCCCACATCTTCCCTTTGTATTTTTCAAGCAGTCAAAAAGACCATGATGATCCCTCCTCAGTGCCTAAGGATGCCTGATGCTTGTCCAGGGGTGTAAGAGCCAGAGCACTGCTGAAGCAGAATGAACCAAAATATGAGAGGAGCATTTGCTTATATGTTTTCCTAAATGCACTTTAATGCATCTTACATTAGTGCCTGTGTTAACACCGTACCCATTATCTGTAATTCAACAAAGTGATCAAGTGAGGGCATAAAGTAACATTGTGCACCATCCTGCTGCTTCATCAGAGCAGCTCCTAAGAGTGAGTTAACTACCTTATTGATCTAGCTCTTTAGAAAATACAGTTTATTTAAAGTTATCTAGGGTTCTAATTTAGGGTTTTTTTTTTGCCTGTTTTGAGGCCAGGGAGTGCTTTGTTAAAAGCCAAAGATTTTTCCTTCCCCCTAGTTCACAGAAAGGCCATATCCTGTGTTTGCCAGTGTCCATAACATAATTAATCAGGGTATGGGGTGGAGAGAATGTATCTTCTAATTAACACAGACAGCACACACTGAATAGTGGAGCTCCTTAGTGCAACCAGACAGCTAAGTGTTTCCTCTTTACTGGTGTGGGAGAGACAACTGTGGAGTCAGGGAGTGAAGCTTTCTCCATTGCGCTCGAGGGGTGTGCACCATTTATCAAGCTGACTGCTCTGTCATATCAGTGGAAGGACCCTGGAGAGTCCTGACCATGAGATTGAAGGTTGGTACCAATTTACTGCAACACAAATGCATTGAACAGGAAAGAGAGAGCTCCTAATCTCTTCAATTTTCTTACATTACCCTGAAGGCTAGGGAATTAAATGAAACAGTAGCTGGTGACAACTTTAGAGGGTACTGAATGCATGACAGAAAAAGTATTAAAATAGCTCAATAGTTTCATTTTATATGTGTGTGTTAATCTTACCCCTGCATAAGGAAAAAGGTTAGAAAAGAGAGCCTCTTCGATATATGCCTCCTCAAGAGAAGGAGAGAAAGCTATTGAATTCATTGTCTTTCTGGTTAAAACTTGGAAGAAACATTTTAAAAAGATATACAAAATGTTATTTTCAAAAACAAACATAGCATATCCTGAGGTCTTGTCATTTTCTGTCTGTTCACTGACTTTGGCAAACTTACATTGCATTTTTGATCTTTAGCAGTGCCAGTCTCTGCAGAATCATACAAACATGAGAATTTGTCGTGCTAGCCAACTTTCCTGCCCACCTTGCACAGAGTCCTTGCCCCACTACAGAAGGGTGAAAGAGATATCCACACTAGTTTGGTGGCAGCAATAAAGATCTTGTTGAAATATTTCAGTTGGAGAGTGCTTTAAATATGAAACACACAGCTTTGTTTCCTGAATAGCCACTTCTCAGTTTACAGTAACAATTCTGGTTATTTTAATCTATATAAATGTCCACCCCCTCTTTACATTTTGATTAGTTCCGGGATTGCTGACTGCTCTGTGGAATCCTCTCTTCAGAGACTGCAACGTTAGTTCACAAAAATATTAAAAGAAAGTGTTTATATAACATCATCTCTTGTACACATTTAATACTTGTTCAAAACACACAGCACCTTTCTTTACAGGGCTACCCATAGGAGCAGCTGCATTCCAGTGCCGCTAGCAAGGTATAAATAATAATAATACTACATGTGTATATATAACTGGAAATAAACTTAAGGCATCCCTATACCTTCAATTTAAAGGACTGCTAAAGGCCATCATATTCCATTTCCAAGTGGGCTGGGGGAGAGGGGAGTCACACAATAAAAGGACATACACAATTATTATAGCATTACCATTTGCAATCCTAGAGTTAAAGGTCAGTGTGTTTTGCTACTATAATATTTCCAGGGATTTATAACTTGCCTGCATAAAAATTTGCTCCAGGTTAATATTTTCTACACTGAGTGTTAGTCCGGATATGAATTTTATTTTTTATTTTTGTTTGTGGGATAAAAAAATAAAAAGAAGAAGAAAAAGCCTGGCTGTAGATACAGTTCAAGTCCTAGGTTTCTTAAAATATGTGCTGTCTTGTAAACATACACAGTCAAAACACAGTTGATAAAAAGTCTGCTTTATAAGTAAGGTGATGAAAAAAGACAGCCAAAGTGATTTCAAAGTCTGAAAAATAAAACAAAGATAAATGTAACTGAAACAATAATTTTCAAGTTTTACAATCTTTTTCCTAAGTATTTTTTTCCTGAGTATTTTTCCTAAATATTTGTGTGTCCACATACAAGTGTCATATACAGAAGATTTTACTCTCACAAAAGCAACATAGTCCTTAAAAATATAATTCATTTTTCATTGCTTCAAAAATTATTTAACTGCAAGAAATGATGATAGATGATCACAGGAAAAACACTACAGTTCTCCAAGATAAGCAGCACCTTCTTCCCAAAAGTCATAAACAGCTGGACTTTTCTAGGAAGCCACCTGCAGCTGGGGCAGAGGCTAGTGCAAGATGTACATCAGCATTGTGCACAGAGAGAGCTTCTGTGGTTAGCTCAGAATTCCATGAGGAAAATTTCTGCCTTCCCAGGCTTGCAGCTTATCCTCACCTAGGCTTTGGGGGCAGCCGATTTGTGAGGACTTCAGAAAAATCTCCCCACTCTCTCTACAGTGTTCATCTAGACATACAGACCTACTGTTGTTTGTGTAGTCCCCATAGCATCTTCTCGGCAGAACCATACTCCAAATCAGTTTAAATGATGTGAGTTCAAAATGCTGTCTTTGAAACCAGCTTCCCATGACACTGCTCCTTGCTGAGCCACATTTCTTCATTAAGAACTAATCAGTCAGTATTTTTCATCCTCCCTCTTCCCAAGTTTTAGCTTATCTCTCATAACATATGACCCAACTAAAAGTCTTGTACCCGCTCTGAATCATAGAACCATAGAATGGCTTGGGTTGGAAGGGACCCCAAAGATCATCAAGTTCCAGCCCCCCTGCCACAGCCGGGGCCACCAGCCGCCAGATCTGGTACTAGATCAGGTTGCCCAGGGCCCCATCCAACCTGGCCTTGAACACCTCCAGGGATGGGGCATCCACAACCTCTCTGGGCAGTCTGTTCCAGCACCTCACCACTCTCCCAGTAAAGAACTTCTCTGTGATGACTAATATAAACCTTCCCTCCTTCAGCTTAAAACCATTCCCCCTTGTCCTGTCACTGTCTACCCTTGTAAAAAGTTGATCTCCCTCCTGTTTATAATCTCCCTTTAAATACTGGAAGGCTGCAATGAGGTCCCCTCGCAGCCTTCTCTTCTCCAGGCTGAACAAGCCCAGCTCTCTCAGCCTGTCTTTGTAAGGGAGGTGCTCCAGCCCTCTGAGCATCTTTGTGTCCCTCCTCTGGACCCTCTCAAACAGCTCCGCAACTTTCCTGTGTTGGGTCCCCAGACCTGGATGCAGCACTCCAGCTGGGGCCTCACAAGGGCAGAGCAGAGAGGGATGATCACCTCCCGGTCCCTGATGGCCACCCCTCTCCTGATGGAGCCCAGGATACCATTGGCTTTCCAAGCTGCAAGAGCACACTGCTGGCTCATGTTCAGTTTTTCATCCACCAGGACCCCCAGGTCCTTCGCAGGGCTACTCCCTCCTGGGAGTTGTTCTCCCAGTCTATATACATATTTGGGATTTCTCCGACCCAGGTTGCAAGACCTTGCACTCTGCTGTGCTGAACCTCATTAGGTTCACATGGGCCCACCTTTTGAGTTTGTTGATGTCCCTCTGGGTGACATCTCTTCCTTCTAACATGTCAACCACACCACTCAGCTTGGTGTCATCAGCAAACTTGCTGAGGGTACACTCAATCTCATCATCGATGTCATTGATGAAGATATTGAAGAGAACTGGTCCCAAGACAGACCCCTGGGGGGCACCGCTCACTACCCACCTCCACCTGGACATAGAGCCATTCACCACAACCCCCTGTCTACGGCCTTCCAACCAGTTCCTTATCCACTGAATCGTCCACCCCTCAAATCCACATCTCTCCAGTTTAGAGATAAGGATGTGGTGGGGGACCATGTCAAAGGCCTTGCACAAGTCCAGGTAGATGACATTGGTCACCTTCCTTTTGTCCACGGCTGCTGTCACTCCATCATAGAAGGCCACCAGATTGTTCAGGCACGACCTTCCCTTGGTGAAGCCGTGCTGGCTGTCTCGGATCACCTGCTCTTCCCTCATGTGTCTTAGCATTTCCTTTAGGAGGATCTGTTCCATGATCTTCCCAGGCACAGATGAGAGGCTCATCAGCCTGTAGTTCCCTGGCTCCTCCTTCCTCCCTTTCTTGTAAATGGGAGTGATGTTTCATTTTTTCCAGTCACCAGGGACTTCGCCCAACAGCCACAACTTTTCAATATGTTGGACAGCGGCTCAGCAACCACATCAGCCAGCTCCTTCAGGACCCTGGGATGCATGCTGTCCAGCCCCATAGACATGGACACATTCAGTCTCATGAGGCATTCTCAGACTTGCTCTGTCCTTACAGCGGGGGAGGATATACTCCCCTAGTTCCCACCTAGACATTCAGAGATGTGAGCATCAGGGACATGAAAAATACAAGAATCCTGGCTGCCAGTGAAGACCAAAGCAAAGAACTCACTGAGTACCTCAGCCTTCTCTGCCAGTTCTCCTCTCTCATTTACCAAAGGAGGTACACTCTCTTTGGCTTGCCTCTTCTGGCCAATGTACCTGTAGAATCCCTTCTTGTTGTTTTTAGCATTCCTGAAGCAGTGGTCCTGATCAACAGGAACAAGTGGGACATCTCCTTCAGTCTTTTCTCTGCCTTGCTTTCTTCCCTGCTGCTTTCTCAAGAGAAATTCACATGGAAGTGGCAAAGCCAAACTTCCCCAGATCACATAGCTTTGAAGAAAGAGCTAAAGCATGGGTCTTCTTGCTTCAAATCCTGAAGAAAGAGATATTACCATTCTCTTCCCTGATCCCATACACTCCCTGTGCAGGAGAGGTGATTTGTGTGTATGCATACTTACCTTTGGAGACCTCAGCCTGTGAGGGCCTTGTCTTTCTTGTCTCCCTTTTCCTCCTTTATTGCCAGCCTCTGTACTTTCCCCATCTTGACCTTGGGTGTCTTTGCTTGTTTGGTTGCTCCTCCATAGCAACGCATCATTCTCCAGTAACAAAGTACACATTCTGGCCCAGTCTCTTGCATCTGTGCCACCATAGACTTATCTTAAGAAACCATTTAAACCTCTTCCTATCATTTAGAATTGTGATCTCTCTTATATTTACTCTTATTTTCTTCCACATCTAAGATTTTTTTTTGTTTGCTGGTTTTAGTTTGTCAAATTATGTTACAGAATATCTTACAAGGAAAAAATGTATATTTTCCAATGAATTGTTTCCCCACAATAGTATTAGATTGTCAAATGTTTGTCCTCTGTTGAGCAGCAAAAGCTTTCCTTATATTAAAGTAGGTAACAGACTTTAAGAAATAATTTTAAATAATGCTGATCCTATTTTTAATTCAAAAGGAAGTGGATGATGGCAATCCACCAAATTAACATGAAATAAAATTGGGTCTCACTGTATCTTGACCTTCCAGTTCTCTCTCACTGTCTATCACAGTTTCCTATTTTAAACTTTCATTCAATGTCAGCCAAAAAGACTGTTCCTTCCTTTTGTCCCACTGTAAATAGTGAAGAGCTGCAGTGGAGAATTACAATGGTGAAGCTAAAAGTTGCTTTTCTTACCTTGGCTAAATTATTTCTACTTTGCGAGGAGACTTCTTCTTTGTGAAAGCTTGTTAAATCTCTTGTCTAGGCATTTCTTCCATCCTTAAAAGGTAAGTTGCCTCATGCCATTTTTTTCTTTCTCCATCAGAGGGATTTTCTTCTCAAGTGTTTTGTATCAATCATTATCCATGTTCTATGATCTAATCCTAAGAAGCTTCCAAAAATGACAGAATATTTTTAAATGCTATCTTTTTGAGCACAAATGCTAAAAGAATCTATTTTAATGTGAGTGCTGTTCCTGATATCCTCTGCTGCAGTGCCCTTTTAGGTAAGAAATATCATGACATTTGATCTACTGTCATGGAGGCATCTGCACTGCCTAATTCAGGATGGGTGAGAGAGATGATAAAATACTTCTTTTATTAGGAAGGATAAGAATTAAATTGCTTTCTACAGAAAATGAAATCATGATAAATGAAGTAATTAGCCTCTCAGCTTTATGTTTTGGGGTGTTGAATATTTGGGTACTGTTCATAAGAGCTGGTAGAAAGAAAGCTCACCAAAGGTCTAATCCTGCACAGAGGCTCAGTGCCCTTGACTTCCCTTGATTTTTCTGTCTTTTGGGGACAAGTCTAATTCCTTTCTCTGGAGGGTGCACTTTAGATATTGTAAAGCAGTAGTTGAAGGAAGGATGTATGCACAGAAATTCTGAAAAACAGAACAGTCTGTTTGTTAAGAAATGCAGTCTCGTCACTTGTGATAGATTTTTAGTAACAAATGGGATTTAGATGTCTGGACAAATCAGTTGCTTTAGCTTTGGAGTGTACTTGCACATAGACAGGTTTGGGGTGAGTAGCTGTGAGCTGGATAAAGTGACAGCAAGTGGCAGTGCCATGAAAATTGCCTGACTCATTAAACTGTTCCTTTTTCTGCAGTCTAATGTTTGCAGTTTTAATACACTGTCAGTCTGACTAATTAGGCAGGGCAGAGTGCCGGGCTGACAGACATGAGGGGTTTCCAGTGCTGTGTATTCATGTCTCACCGCACTGTGCCTGGAGAGGCAACCCGGCAGGTGATACACACAGGGGGAGGTCATGGAAGCTTCCCCATTCCCCCAGCACTGTGTATTGCATCTAAGACCACACTGGTTCACCCTTCATCTGATACCACACAGCCCTACGAGCTACAGGGACTTGGAGCTATTTGAGCTGCAATACCAGTAAAATGGGAAGAAGGTAGCTTTGTGGAATGGGACAGGCCCTTCTGTCATCGGATCTATCCATGCACTACTGCTATGGCTTTGTCCTGTCTTTGTCCTCTCGTAAACCGATCAGGCTCAGAATCTGAAGAGGCTAGCAGACAGTGATCATGCAGCCAGTACTCAGCTCTCTGGTGATGTTTTGTAGCCTTTAACATGACGGTTAGTAGTCTTCAAAAGCACAGACATAAGGGCACAGGGCAGGTGGAGGTATCAGGGAAAGAGAACTGAGAAAGGACCAACTGAACATGACATACACTTCTGAGGCAGGATGGTATGTATGAAACCTCACAGTAATCTGAATGTCTCTCTGGTTAATCAACCTTCATAGGTGTTATGAGGAAAGTGACTTAAAAATGCATAGGGCTTTTAGCTTCACAAATGAGTTTAAATGCCTCTGCTGTGATTTATTCCTTTGTAAAGCCATAATGGTAACGTGAAGTGCACTGGAAAGCAGGGCACTTAACAGCCACTAAATTAGTAGCCATGTTGTGGTTTTCAGAACAAAATCTTTTCTTTATTTAAATTAACCTGCAAGTACACAATTTCACAAAATAAAAGCCAGCAGCTTTGGTAGGATTGGAAGGAGAAAAGGGGACTCTTACACACTAAGGAACCAGCCCTGTTACTTACTCTAAGGCTTGATAATTTTAAAAAATGTGACAGCTAAAACCCACTGGCACATGCTGCAAAGAAGGATGTGATAAAATAATGCTACTCATCTTCAAGGCTGTCAGTTCAGCAATCAGTACTTCTATTCATCTCCGCGGCCTGCTAACTCAGTGCTACCATGCGATAGATAAACCCTAATCCAAGTGACAGCGTTCAAATCAGAACTGATTTGATTGTTCACATATGATACCACAAGACACCAGAAGCCTGAAGAGTTTATAAAAATGCCTGGTTGTCTCTTGTAGGCACACTTCCCCTCAGAATCTCTTGCAGCATAGGATATACCAGCCCTTAAACCTGGGGTAATTTGTAGGTCATGAAAATGCTTTGGTGGCACAGTCAGTTCTTATCACAATCCAAGTCAAGCTAGAGCAGGGTATGCTCAAAAATAAAATTCAGTTCAGACCTTTTAAAACCCACCTGTTCTGTTTGCTTGTCTTCATTACGAGAAGTGAAATCCTTTTCTTTCTCTACAGAGACAAGACTTGTTCTTGAAGAGATCAAACATGAACACATTTGTTTCCATGCATAAAGCACAATACATAGGAGAGTGGTTTTATGGCACATATGTTGGTACCTCGAAAGTCATCCTTACTTCTTAGGTTGCAACAGAAGTTCTTGCAACAATAGTCATAATAGAACTGCTATTCAAACCTGAGACAGTAATTGGGATTTTGTAGGCATTTGGTGGCAGCATTATGTTCAGGTTTTGAAACTTAATTCTGAAGAAGACTCTGATTATACTTGTACTTTGTGGAGATTTCAAAGTGTAGTACACCTTTCTTTTCTTATTCTTCAGTAGCATTTCCTGAAGTAAAGCTTAGGAGAATAATTGTTCAAGTAGCTCAAGAAGACAACGGTGATGGAGTAATTGAAAGTAGAATGTGACCTGTAGCTGTTCAAGATCAAGAACAAAAACTGAATGACTTTTCAAGGAAGATGTCAAAGTGACTGAAAATAGAGTGAAATTATGGGAGTTCTAGAGGCAATAGCTTTTCCTCTTGTGTCCAGGTCATTTCAGAAAACAAAACGGAAAGTCTTCTTTGTAGTCCTATGCTAGGGTGAACAGCAGTCTCAACTTAACAAGGTACTTAAGCCTGTGTCTAGTTTTGAGCGTACAAGAAATTTTTTAGTCCTGTGCTTGAAATAAGCAGCTCAACTAGGACATTGCAGTGAAGAGTTCTCTGAAATCAGACTTTGCACCAATAATATATATATATATATAGGAACTGTGTGATTCTTTTCTATTTCAAATGAAATGAATGAGAAAGAAATACTTGTCTTGTACCTGAAATGGACTGTTGACCTCTTAGCTCATGTTACTGCTATACAAACTCTATTTCTTATTTTCATACTGATTATGATGCGTAACTACATTTTCTTTCCCCTCCAAATACAGACTTAAATGTACTTTGAGTAATATTTTTCAGATATTCACCAAGAGAATCCTATTTTAAACCTGTATTATCTACAGTATATTTCTTTTTTTTTGTTACTTTGCTTATTCTGTCTTTGGTTTTGATTTTGTAGGTTTGTGTTTGTGTTGAGTACACTAATAGAGAAGCAGAGAGAAGTCCTGGTGAATTCTAATCGATGTGCTGAAACATTGCAGAGTAGTCTTAAAAAAGTAGAAGTTTTCCACATGAATTAACAAAATCATGTCAACAGCCTAGAAGTGTACTTCTCTGTAGTTTCAGCAGAAAGTCAGCACTTGTTGAATTTCTTCAGGTGCTTATGTGAGCTTTAGACCTCTACAGTTCTTTTAAAATTAGTCTTTTGATTTTATTATTGCGGTTGGGTCTTCTTTTCTTCAGTACTTTAGATCACTGTTGTAACAGCTGCTATCTCTACATCACATATAGAGCTAAACCACAGATTCAGTTGTGAGTTTACATTGCAGAAAACCATATTTCATTTGGCAAGTTTACTTGTATTGGTGTCATCCTCCTCATCGCGTCTAAGTTGCATTGGACATCTGTGGTCTCTCAGTGCCAAATGCCTTGTCCTGAACTCGTCACATTTCTCGTTCTCTCTGCAAGAGGTTTCTAACCATTTCCACACACACTGTCCTACATCTGTTTTTGATCTGCCTGCTAGTACTTCTGTATTCAACTCTGAAGATTTTTCACACCAATAAGTCAATGATGTACTTTGTCCTGGGAACTGAAATGCAGGCAGAGCCTCCATATCTTTGTGAGCACTGGTGCTGCCTGCACTGAATGGTTACTGTTAATTGTAGCAGTACCTACTGACTGGTGCCACTACAATGGTACACTTACAGGGCAGAAATATTTAATTTTGCCCTGACAGTGCTATCATACCTGAGTATGTAATATCTGTTTTGGAGAGCGGTTGCTTTATCAGGAGTGAGTAGGTCAGAAATAGCTTCACAATTCATTCCGTATGGCCATAATCCTGTCACCTCCGGCTTATTAAGTCTCTAGCGCAGCTTGGATTTTAACATACATTATAGTGACTTGGTGAACTGGACAGAGACTTTTAGAGGTTCCTGAATATGCTGAACATAGTTAATGCAATTCATTTTGGTAATCTTAGCTACAGATTTTTTTCTTCCATGTCTGCTGAATTTTAGTTACCTCTGTCCTATATTGTGTCGAGCAGTATTCTTCTTTTCAAAGAAGAAATGCGTGTTAGTACAATTAGATGTCAATGTATGTTTTCACTGAGAAGGCTAAAGAGGAACACATTTATTTGTTTTGCTTTGTTTCTTTAATTAAACATCTTCCTCTCTGAAAGAGCTCAACTCATCTGAAGAAGAAAAAGACTTTCAGGCATTTTCTATCCCGTTATCAGCCAGTAAGTTGGGCAGATTTCTGCAAACTTCTGTTCTGAATTTTGTGCGAAAACAGATAGGTGGGTTTTTTTTCTTCTTGCATCACCTTGCTGTTTAAATGTTGTGTATAAGCACTTTACATGTGCAATATTCTGATTTTAAAATCTGCAAGAATTAATCATCAAAAATGAAGTAAGTTTATTTGTTAGTGACTCTCAGACTGAAATCCAGGCTTTTACATTGCTAGTTGAGGTTTAAATATAGCTCTGGACTCTATGCTTTTTCTTTATTGTTTTATTTGATAGTAAGAAAAGATATAACCTTGCTGAGCGGGTGACAAATTCAGTTACAGGCAACCAGTACTTGACAGGTTCTATCAGAAAACCAAACAAGGAACGAGTATGTACGCCCGCTACCAGCTGTCACAGTACTGAGCAATGAATGTTTGATGAACCCGACCTGCAAATACACACATCCCTGTGAAAGTCAGCTTTAAGTAGTGTCTGGGCTGACAAAATTAACAAGAAGAGGCCTTTGTGGATAAAATAAATAATATATCACTTATTTATTTTGGTGTCTCCTGGTAGAAACACATCAGTAAAATTTGAAGTGTAACTGCATTTTTTGTCAAATAAGATGTTAGGAAAAATTCAGCTGTGGTTTAATCTCATGTAAAACTTCTAAGGTTGGTGGAACTGTGTCCTTTAACAGCACATTTCAGAGATTAAATTGGACAACAAAAAAACTCTTTTATTTCCCTAAAGCTTTATAATGAATCTTGCATATAGGTCTAGTATGGCTTTGAAGGCCTTTTTTTTTTTAAATAACTTTTTAATAGCTTTGACTTTTTGCTATGAAAACTAACATGACAAATACCACAAAAATGGAATTAGAATTGTCCAATCTTGATACTTCGTGCATCCAAAAGGTAGTAATCCTTAGGCTAAGGAAACGTTTCTTATTACAGTGAAAATCTCCCTGTGAACATAGCTCCCTCTCTTTAAGCAGCATATCCTGGTGTTCATTATTCCCACTCATTGTGGACAAGCAAGGTTCCTTGCTTTTGCTTTTGTTATTGTTTTTACCTGTTTGGGAAAAATCTTTATCATGCTAAGTCCTCAATATTATATGTAGGTGCTAACAATCTTCTTTAGACTGGAGAAATGTTAAGAGGGATAGAACGTTTGATACAAGTGACTTCTTGACCCAGTCACACACCTGGGCAAAAACACTTTGCATTCATTATTTTGTTTTTCTTCGCTAAAACCATCATGTAAAATATATGAATGCAGCAATCCAGAAACAATGAAGAGTGGTACTAAGAAAAGAAAAAAATACTGATGTTGAGCTGCTTCTGGCTTCCTTCCGCTGTTTCTTTTTCCAGGAGCCTGGAGCTCAGACCAGCTGTCCTAGGTATTCTCTAGGGCCCTGTCCCTCTTATTAGTTTAGATGCAAGGTTGATTTTGAATGGAAAATACAACTAAGGATTGGATTCTAATTAGTCTCAAATGTATGAGGGAGAAGAAGGTGCTCAGCTCTGGGAAACCAGCACTTATCAATCTAGGTATTTTTGTCTTTAATCTCTACAGTTTGACTCTTTGTTTTCTGTTCATTCGATGAAAGAAATTTAGACTTCCCATGTTATTTAAACAAGTGACAGTAGATAAAGTTTGTAGGAGAACTTTTGCCTTTCATTAGAGAGGCTGATGAGCCCTTTCGGAAGACAGATCTGCAGCTGGTCTGTTTTTTTTTCGTTTGTTTGTTTGTTTGTTTCCTCCAAATATGCCAGTTAGTCTACGTAACAGATACTATCTTCTCTTACAGAAGTTGCGCAAATAATATTCTCAGATTATTATAGTTATAACAGTACTCAATCAGTGCTAGAGATGATAATAGCCTATCTGATTTAACAAAGCATAAAAATAAAAAGAAATAGTTCCGTCAAATATGGGATGTCTGATGCCTTGACTATAAAGCAAAAAAAACACCTGCATTTAAAATAAGAACAAACAAAACACACACATTCACATGCTCTGTCTCTCTGTAGTATTGTATTCCGAGAAAAATCTTCAGAATCTTGATCTCTGACTATTAGAAATGCCATATGATGCAACTCAAAACACATAGTTCTGCCTCAGGAAAGGCAGTAGTCAAAGACTACTATTCTGAGTTGTGTTTCAAAATTTGAAGGATATTAATATGAATGACTCGGTTTGCTATTGTGATCTATATGTCATGGTCCTGTGAGGCCTCTGCTGAGATGCTGGAGCCAGTATGCAAGTGAGTTGCTTGGTGTAACTCCACTGAGGTCAATGGTGCTACATTCTCCTCCTCAGAATGTGATTATTTCACGTTACATGATGAAATGACTCTTTCTTTTGCTTTGTCTATTTCTCATGCAAAAGGTGTAATGTTTTTTTTTTTTTCTCACAGTGACAATGAGAAGTTGTGTATGTGCATAAGCATGTGGTTTGTCACTGATGAAGTGAAAAATTTGTCCCTTAATCTGTTCCCATGCAAATATGAATGGATTTTGGTGCCTGCTGTCAGGAAGAAACTTGGTGTCAAAATTGTTGTACATTGATGCCTTTCTATAATAACAAAAGGATAATAAAATACAATAATAAACTTCAGGGGCTTTGGTAATACACTCTGCAGGTGGCTAATAAGGGTAAGTGGATTGGCTCACTGCCTGGCCTGGGATTTGATCCTATAGATAAGTTTTGGCAGCTTTTCCCAATCTCAGATTAATTCCCACCTCAGATTTAAACTTAGCACAAACATATATCAGTGAAAAACCTGATATTTAAGTAAAAAACTGAACTAATATTTATATTTTTATAATTGGGCCATTTCCAGATTACCCTTTGCACCCCTAGTTCATGGCAGTACCACTTGTCTCTGTCTTCAGGACTGTGTCGTCATTTTTTAAGTTTATTTTAAGAAAACTACTGAGTTGTACAGTAACTTTAGGAATTACGTCGTATGAGGAACAACGTGCTTTGGCTGTGGTGTTCAGCACTCAGTCTTCCTGCTACTCTGCATAATCTACTCAGCATAGATGTAAGAAAGATCCTGCTGTGAGCCCTGCTTATGGGACTATTGGGGTAATTTTACTACGAGACAAACTTGAAGTGCTGTCCATTTGTACAAAGCAGAGTATAGACTCAATTCGGTGACATGCAATCACATAGGCTTACTTTGTGTTTCTTGGGGTTTAGATCATGTGCTGTGCTTTCCTCCTCCATGGAAAAGCAAAGAGGCATTCAAACTCCACTCACAGTGGAGGCAATACAGTCAAATTCCAATACAAGTGGCCTGATACTGGTGTCTCTTTCACTAGGGCAATTGCACTGACTCATGCTGGCTTACCTGTGGTTCATCACTGTGCAAGTGAGCAAAGAACCTGAAAATCAATATCAGTAATTACAATAATAGCAATTAACATACTTATATGAAATAAGTACATTAAATATACATAATCGGAAATTGTAATAATACTCTGGAGCTATCTTTCTGAGTGCAACATTTGGATGGATGAAGAATTTCAGAAGAAAATACTTCCAAATTCACTTTAATGTTTTTTCTTCCTTTTTCTCAACTTCATTGTAACTCCAACATTCTCCAATACCCTTTCAGTATGATCATATGATTTTCCAGTGTAAACATGTACAGCTCTATATCAATGTCTAAAACCTCTCATCCATCACTTAAATCCACTTTTTTTTTCTGAACTTGCCACTCTTTCTTATCACTAGTGTTGTTTCTTGCTCATGCTTTTCATAGTTTTAGCATTTACTCAGCATCTTTCTTATTCTGTCTCACTGCTTTTACCTAATTCTTCTTCATTTTGTCCCTCCTTCTCATTCTTCTTACTTTAACTAAACCATTTCCTGTCCTCCATGCCCCTGACATGCCTCACTCTCCAGAGGTCAGACACTACAGGAAAGCTTGGTGCCATCCCTGTGACTTGGTGAGATATCTGAAGCTGACATATGTTTGTCCAGAAAGGAGATGTACATTTTTGATAAATTCAGCAATACTTTAGAGGTTGCCCATCAGCCAGCAAATGTCGGTGGGCATGCTGACTCAAAAATGCTACCAAGCCTCCAGCCTCAGGGATTTTTCCCTGTTTCATCAAAGAGTCTGAAATGCTGGTCTGATGTTTACTACTCATGCCTCAGTGCCTCTTGGCGAGCAAGACAAGCTGATTTCCACTGAAAGTCCTATGAGACAATAACTGGAGCTCTCCAGAGACCCCAGAATGTCTCTGCTGTTACTTTCACTTGGGCTAAGTGTCATACGTGTTTCATGCTACCTCTTGTTCAACATAAAACCTTCCATCCACTCCTCCACCAGTAACATCAATACTTACGCCTCTCTTCCCCTTGGGCCTGACATGGTAATAGGTCTGGCTGTGGTAATTCAGGCAGCAAACTTGGTCACGGTGCAGCAGCTAGATCCGAAGAACAGACTTTTAGTCCTGAATTGAAATTGTGAGCTGTCTTGACTTTTATCCCCAATTTGCCATGGATCTCTCATCCGGTATAGAAATAGGAACATAGATGAGGGATGTTAGAGATACAGAAAACTTGGCAGTTTTAGAGGTGATAGAAGATTTTGGAATGTTGATTGTGCTGCATCAGTTTGTACATGTCCATAATAAAATTGTGCTGTCCAACGGATAACTGAGTCAGGCTTGGATGCCTATGAGTCTGATTCCCACACTCTAGGCTTCAACACAGTTTAACATGGTGAAGAATGGAGATCTCCTGGAAACGCAGCTCTAGAAATCCCAACATCTTGGAAGTGCCAAGCAAAGGCTATTGACAACTGCACTAGAAAAAGAACAGTGCCTGTTGAGAAATAGTTTAAGAAGGCAGTTCAAGAGAGACTGAGATGACTGTAGCATGTAAAAAGATGCCGCATTTGCTCTGTACCCTAGATACACTGTTATTTTTGTGGCTTAGAAGTGTTCACATTGGGCAAAGTACTATGCAAACATGAAATAAAGCTTGGAACCTTCCTGGAAAAGCTAAACATTCTAATATTGTTCTTACACAATGGAAAAACAATATCATTTACCTCCAGGTTAAATACACCTTTCAGGTCAGAATCTTTTATTGATAGCTGCATTGTTTACTTCTTCCTTTACAGACTCTTGGATCAATGCTTTTATTTTACAATGGATTTTTTTCTTTGATGGACATTGGCTCTTGAAATATTGATGCCACTGCTTTGAGCAGTGGAAATAGAATGCAAAATCTTGTTCCTTGCCAAAAATTCTCCTCCTCAATCACGCTCTGTCAGTGACAATAATGTTTGCATTTCTCTCTCTGGAAAGCTTGAGGTATGATGTGATTTCAGGTTATTCATACTTTGCAGGTGGTAGGATTTTTTTAATCTTCTTTCTGCATTTTTTTCTTTCTTCTTTTCCTTTTCCTTTTCCTTTCCCTTGTCCTTTCCCTCTTCCATTTCCTCTTCCATTTCCTTTCCCATTCCCTTTACATTCTCTTTCTCTTTCACTTCTTTCCCTTGTAAAAAGAGAATCTGTACTCATTGAATTCCTATTTTCTTTCTTGGGTTGCTATCAACTGTCATGTCTTGAGAATCTCAGAGCAAACAGAAGACACAGGCTCTTAGATTTGGCTTAGGTTCATCATAACCACACAGTTATCACTTCAGTTCAGTTGATACATTTGTAGATGATGTTTTTCTGTCCATGTCTGGATGTTGGTCCTGCAGCCAGGAGGACTAATACAATCTATACTGCTTGCAGCTAGGAGTTAGAGTGTTCATAGCTGGCACACAGGCCATGGTTTTAATACAATTTTCTGTCTTATCCTGAGTTCTGTCACAGAGTTTTTCATTATACCAGCAGTGCTCTGCCACAGTGCTTCATTTGGTGTCTTAGTTTCTAACAGAAGTTACTTGTCTCATAGTGTCTAGTATGAAGTTATGTTTTGGCCTCAGAAGAGAAACAAAACTGATAACATCCTGGGAGTGTTGAACAGAGCTGAGGACATATTTAGTTCAGCATTCTTCTGCCAGTGAAACAAAGTTTCAACTGAAGTTAGGGGGGGCATAAGGAGCTGGGAACTGGGAGGGGACAGGACCAGGGCAGCTTACCCAAATTGACCAAAGAGCTATTCCACACCATATAACATCACGTGATTGGTTTTTTGGGCTTCCTGTTGCTTTTGTTACAGAAGAGGTTAGCCGGGAGGAAGAGTCGCTGCTGGCTGTGAGCCCTTGCTCTGCGTATCCTCTTTTTATATACATATATATGTACTGTTATTTCTTTTGCTTTCTTTACTATCTTAGTAAATAGCATTTATCTCAACCCATGCATTTTACTGCATATTTCTCTGCTTCTCTCCCCTGTCCCATTTGGGGAGGGGGCAAGTTGAGTGAATAACTGTGTGGAACTTAGCTATCTGCTGGGTCAAACCACGACATTTGGGTAAGCAGTACTAACCTTTTCTGGCAAGAGAAGAATGGGATGGAGAACAATGTAGGAAATACCACAACGGCAGGATGCAAATTACTAGGATGTAGCAACTAATGTGGGTCACTATACCTCAGAAGTGATCTGTCAAAGAGAAAGACTTCCAAGACCACTAAACAGAACAAAATTTTCAGCTGGAAGAAAGATGTATATGAAAAAGGACTGAAAAAATTAGGCCTGTTTACCATAAAAATGAGACAAATTAGAAGGTACGTAGAAGAGGGTAAAAAAGAGTGGATATCAATGGAAGAACAGAATGAAATTCAGAAGAAAAGCAACATGTGAGGGTTTATTAATGTGGGAGACTTCCAGTTACAACCAATAGTTGAGGCTTTGGTTGGAGTCTTTCTCCTTCCAAAATGTGTGCATGCATACACATATAAGCTTTGAATGACAAAAAATCTTGTAACCCTCAGAGCTTATGCCAGCCATAAAGAATGAACTGCCTCTGGACAAGTTATCATAGAATTCTGTATTTTAAGAATGGTTTCTCTAAAGCCTTATTGAAGCACTGTCCATTTAGTATTGGACTTAAGTATACCATCTTAATTACTATATTAGTTCAGAAAAACACCATGGCAGCTACGTCTTTGACAACATGCTTAAACTAAAATTCCCAAAATTTCATTCTAATCTGAGTTAGTTTTAAATAACTGAATAAAGCAAATTGAGTAGAATATTTGATACATTTTCTCTTCTCCCTTTTTCAAATACTTGGCTGTGGTATCTCATTTAGGAAAGGGGAAACATAAGCAACTGTAGGTTTGCTCTGATTTTGTGGGTCTTTTTGGTCACCTGTGTAATATGCTGGGTGGGTATGGAGCTAGGGGGAGGAGCTGGCCTTGTAATTCTAACGTAATCAATTACAGCCAGATGGTATCTCTTTGAAAAAATATGCTTTTCAGAAAAGATGTTCCCTACTTTTTCTGGAAAGTTATGGATTAATTGAGAATTAAGAATAAATAGTTTCTTCCTGAAACACAGTCTGTACTTCTTTTTTTTTTTTGACTGCAACCTGGCAACACAATTAGATGAATTAAAGACCCAGTTTTGCTTTTCAAAAAGGCATATTTTCTGACATAAAAAAACAGAATTTCTTACATCTATTTAATAGGGGAAAAATAATGAATTGGAGGAGGAAAAAGAGGAATTTTATCAAAATAAAATCAGCAATGTAAATTTGAAGTGAAATAACTCCCACACATAGGCCCAGCTAAAAAGGCCTGCCATTTCCTCTGTTCAGCTATGTTTTCAGTTATATCAGACTCCCAACCTGGTTACTTTGCAAATTGTATTATCAGCACAGTGTAGGGATTAGAGAAAAAACAGCAACATGGGAGCTGCTGAAGAGGGGAACTTCTTTGTTTGAAGGATGAATTGAACTATAGACATACAATCAGGCTTCTAGTTCAGAATACTTTTTCCATGGACATTCTCCAGTTTTGATTCCTTGTTTTCCTCCAACTTTCCCACTAGCAAATATTTCCACGTTTGTTTCTGAACAGAAAACAACAAAAGCACAAAACAACAAATACATAGTATTTTTTAAATATCTTAATATTTGCAGAAAATATTTTATAACACTTGCCTAGAAATCTGAAGCTGTAATTAGTTCTGTGGGATGAGAACTGACTTATTTACCTGAGCATAAGACTATGTTGAATAGACAAGTAGCGCTTTTCATTAGAATTTGAAAAAGTAATTTTCTCTCTCTCTTTCTTTTTTTTTTTTAACAATTGCAATGGGAGGATGGAATGGATAATAGTCATCCACTAGTGAAACAACTATTCATTCTTGTTTTAAGGTTTGAGGGGTGTACCAGACTGAGGGGGAGGGATGTGAATTGGACTGGCCACTAGGAACAAATTGAAATAATCACTGTCAAAATAAATATGTTATTTTTTGCTATTGTAAAACACTGGAAACCTAACTATGTTAAAAAGCTATTAAAAAAAAAAAAAAACAAAAAAAAAAAACAGTGGATTTGCATTTGTCTTTGGCTACCTTATCAACTAAGTGTGAAACATGATGTAATTCTCAGTTCCTGAGTATTTGACCAGTTTTAGCACAGAATATCAATGTTTCTTCTACTAGGTCATCTCCATTTCCATAATACCTTTCATTAAGTTTCAAAGTGTTGCAGTAGTATAAGTACTTTCCTAGATTAATTAACTTACAGAAAAAGTGGAGCCAGTAAAATGCTGTATTAAGCCTACAACAAAATTTATCAGTGTAATTCCACTGAATTCAGTTATTTATAGAAGATGAAGTTCTGGCCATATGCTAGGACATTTATATATGTACTTGCAACGCACACATGTGTATATGTAAGTGTGTGTGATATAAAATCACTTGTGCATGTAGCTATGCAATCATGTACAATCACGTGCAACTGCTCTCTTCCACGAGAAATTTTTTCATTAGAATAGAGGAGTGGAGAACTCTCACATTCTTTAGAGATTAATTATTTCTGGTTATGAAGCACACAGTGTTTCAAAGCCTTCCTGTTTTTTAGGGTCTCCCTTGTTGAAAGAAAGGTAAGGTTATTTGTCAGAAACTCATCAATGATAGAAACAAAAGAATTGAGATGGGGAGAAAAGATGGAAGTTTAATTTCACTGAATTTGTCCAGGGAGAATAAGTTCAGTTAATATTATGACTTTTAAAGCGGTATGCCATTGAAAGACTATTTATAAAGCTTTGGTATAAACGTGGTGCCTGGTACGTAAAATCTGCAGCTCTGAGGTTTGAATCAAAGAAAGAGAGCTGCACTTTGATAGCAGATCTCAAGATGAGGGACAGAAACCCTTCTTTGCACCAGCTTCCAAGTCAAGTGACAGAAGAAACCGATGGGGAGAAAACACATTAGCAACTTACAAAGAAGGAAGATGGCACAATTTGCAAAACCTTTTGAAAGAAACATAGCTATTCATACAATTTCAGGAATAATGGATTAAAAGATGGAAGATGCAGATAGTCAAATGAGCAGAAGAAGTGTCTCAAGAAGCGTCTCAAGAAGTGTCTCATATGTCCCTAAACTACTGCTATTTCAGAAAGCTACTTCCACTCTTGAGTGTTTTTTTTTTGTTTTCTTTTTTTTTTTTTTTTGACTTGTTTGTCTTTATCCATTATAAATATATTGTATATTAGTCCCAAGTGGACAACAAGCCTAACTTTTTTTCAGCTACACCTTCATAAACCAATATAATTCTGTCTCAATGAATAGATCGGGTAGTACTGTTAGCTTGCAAAAATAGCCTTGTTCCTGCAATGGAAGAATATCTGTTGTTCTTTGAGCTTCCTATTATCTATATTAAGCCTCCAGGCTACTTGTTACTTCTATTGTGATTGCTAATGCTTCTTCCTGTTTAGCACTTAGATTTTCTGTTGCAGGGTCTAGGCATAGCTTGTTCTGTCTTGACATTAAGTGCTGGTGATACGCAATCAAATTTTATACCTTCAGACTATCCTAAGTGATACTTCAGGATATGATTCATCAACAGCACCTGCTTTAAGGAACTTCACCAGCCTAACAGAGTATTTGCTTTTCACCCGTGATCCACGTTTCATTATGATCCTGAAATGTACAAGTAAAGCATGAACCTTAAAACCTAGAAGAAAATAGGGAGGCCAAGACAGTCAAGGGGTGATCCCAAAGATGATTCATATCTAAAGCTTTTTTCTAATTCAGAATTAACACCTCTCTTAGTGTTTCTGCTTGTACAGTGTTTCTACAGCTACTAAACTCTGTATCTTGGCTTTTTCACTAATATGTTCACAGAATCACAGGAGTTGGAAGAGACCTCTGGAGGTCATCAAGTCCAATCTGCCTGCTAAAAATGCGTTCCCTACAGTAGGTTGTACAGCAAAGTGTAGGCAGGCCTTGAATATCTCCAGAGAAGAAGACTCCACAACCTCTCTGGACAGCTTGTTCCAGTGCTCTGTCACCCTCAAAGTAAAGAATCATAAAATCATAGAATCATAAAGGTGGTAAAAGACCTCCAAGATCATCAAGTACAATGGCCCACCTGCCACCAATATTGCCCTCTAAACCATGTACCACATCTAGACATTTCTTGAACACCTCCAGGGACAGTGACTCCACCACCTCCCTGCGAAGCCTGTTTCAGTATTGACCACTCTTTCAGAGAACAACTTTTTCTGATTATACAGCCTGAACCTCACCTGGCACAAATTGAGGCCACTCCCTCTCATCCTGTCATTAGTTATCTGGGAGAAGAGGCTGACCCCCACCTCACCCCAACCTCCCTTCAGGAAGTTGTAGAGTGAGATAAGGTCTCCCCTAAGTCTCCTCCAGACTAAACAATCTCAGCTCCCTCAGCCACTCCTCATAAGACTTGTGCTCCAGACCCCTCACCAGCTTTATTGCCCTTCTTTGAACGTATTCCAGGTCCTCAGTGTCTTTCTTGTGGTGAGGGGTAAAAACTGAATACCATACTCAAGATGTGGCCTCACCAGAGCTGAGTACAGTGGGACGATCACCTCCCTGCTCCTGCTGGCTTCAATACTTCTGATACAAGCAAGGATGCTGTTGGCCTTCTTGGCCACCTGGGCACACTGCTGGCTCATGTTCAGCCAAGCATTGACCAACACCCCCAGGTTCTTTTCCTCCGCAGTCTTCCATCCACTCTACCCCAAATCTGTAGCATTGCATGGGGTTGTTGTGACCAAAGTGCAGGACCCAGCACTTGGCCTTGTTGAACTTCATCCCATTGGCCTCAGCCAAGTGATCCAGCCTGTCCAGATATCTCTGCAGGGTCTTCCTACCCTGAGGCAGTTCCCCCCAGCTTGGTGTTGCTTGCAAACTTACTGAGGGTACACTCAATCCCTTCATCAAGATCATCAATAAAGATGGTAAACATGGTGGGCCCCAATATCAATGCCTGGGGAGCACCACTCATGACCAGACGCCAGCTGGATTTAACTCCATTCGACACCACTCTCTGGGCGCAGCCATGTAACTAGTTTCTTACCCAGCAAAGAGTACACGTTCCCAAGCCATGGGCTGACAGTTTCTGCAGGAGAATACTGTGGGAGATAGTGTCAAAGGCTTTACTAAAGTCCACGTAGACTACACCAACTGCCTTTCCCTCATCCACTAGGCAGGTCACGCAACCATAGAAGGAGATGAGTTTGGTCAAGAAGGACCTGCCTTACAAGTTCTTCCTCATATTTGTACAGAACTTCCTGTATTCCAGTTTTTGCCCATTGACTCTTGTCCTGTTTTTGTGCACCACAGAAAAGAGTCTGGCCCCATCCTCTTGACTCCTCCCCTTTAGATATTTATAAGCATTGATAAGATCCCTCTTCTGTCTTCTCTTCTCCAGGCTGAACAGTCACAGGTCTCTCAGCCTTCCCTCATAAGGGAGATGGATCAGGCCCCTCATCATCTTTGTAGCCCTTTTCTGGACTCCGTCCAGAAAATCCCTATCTTTTTTGATCCAGGGATACAGTGTTCCACATGTGGCCAGAACAGCTCAACTGTTTCTCTAATCCCTCCTTCATGTATGTTTGATGTTGAATTATTTTCTATGTCATAATTCTCCATAGATCTTTAGTTCCTTTTCCTTCTCCTCTCATCTTCTCACTTTATTCATGCCATGTTCCTCACGGCTAGCTTTCACCATTGTGATTTCTCATTTCCTGCAGCCATTGTCCCATCATCTTCCTGTCGAGATGCTCCTGGTGTAAAACTAAACTCCTCTGTGATATGATGCCTGCTGACATTGCTGGGGACTGAAGTCACACAGAAGAGGGGTTGAATTTTGCAGATTTGTATTCTTGGGAATACAAAGAAATAAGGCCTAATGCAATACTGCAAGGATGGACACTGAAAATGAGGTGCTCCTTAAACTTGCATGGCTGTAGAGATGATCCAGACTTTGTTGGTCATGACAGACTCCATTAGGCAACATATACTGAAGTAGAATCATGTGTGTTTTGCTTTCCACTACAGGATAGATACTTCTTAAGTGGTTGTTATTTGTGTGATTTTCCTGTAGGCAAGGAAACCTGCTGAAAAATGCAGATGAACCTAAGCAAAATGAATTTTTTATTTCTCCTCCTGTGAATAAAACTCATGTTCAAAAATCTTCAGAAATTTTGAGAGAATGCTCAAAAATTATGTGTTCATAAAACAAGTCTCTGACTGTGGAAAAATTTAGTTATTCAAATTTTTGTAGCTGCAGCTGAAAATTAGAAACAATGTTGTCTCTAGGTGTTCACATCTTCAGAGTCTATCCTAAAGAGTTTACAAGCCAAGCACCAAAGAGTGTATACCACATCTTGTATGGAACAGTTCCTATAAGTAGTACTTTGCAAGTTCAAAAGAACAGTTAAGATTGTTAGAGAGAAGAAAATGTCATTTTACCCTCTTTACAAATTGGTTAATGATGTTCCACTGCATTAAGTAACTTCCCAAATGTCACATAAGTCTATGGCAAAACTATGAAATGAAATTGGTTCTCCAAGGTACACAGTCTAACAGTGCAACACTGTCTTTATTTCAATTCCCATGGTATTGTCTTTATTTTATCTCAGCTTGCATAGGCTAAAAATTCCTTTTAACCCTAGAGAATGTTAAAAAAAAATTTAAAAAACCTGAACTCCTTAAATAACTCTCCCAACCTGTTTTCCTGAATGCTTTCCTGTCCCTTGGGTTACAGAAGCAAATTCTGCTATAAACATGCTTAATTGTGTAGGCTCTATTTTCATCAAAGAAAGCAAACCTTCACATTAGGAAACCTGAGGGGAAAATGGTTACAAGGGAAGAAGACAAATTTCATATTGCAAAGATTTGTATGTATTCAGTATTAGATAGAGAGCTTTAGAGGAAGCTCGTAAGAGTCTAAGCATTCAGGCTTTTCTGCGTTCCCCACTGGGGAGGTGATACTGCACTTGGTTAATGCATTATAAATACAAACTGGCTAGCACTTGCTGTATTTACATTGCACATTAGAAGTTTTAGTTTCCATAGGGAATTCAGAATTCCTCCTCTCATGGAATTGCTGCTCTCTGGGGAGACATAACAAGCCACCACTGTGATCAGCAATAGCATGGAAGCAGCAGGAGAAAGAAGTAACAGAAAAATTCGTTGCTCATTTAACACACAAGCTCCAATTCTACAGGAGTCACTGTACATATATAGGGTTCTCTACTCAGTATTTGTAAGAAAGAACTTGTGAAAAAAGACAAAACCTGCCCTCAGCTATTTAAGTTACGCTTTCTTACTGAAAGCTAAGACTGTTATCAATTTTTCCTATTTCCTGAATGTGAGATTTCAATAATAAAACTCTATTGTATTTGAGTTTTTTTTCCCCCACTGGTACCTTTGCTGATCGTATCGATGCTTTCGACAGCTTTTTTAAAAATTAATAGGTAATCCTGTCATCTCAGACCATGTTGTACATCTGAGTAGAAAATATTTCTTGTTGCATATGAAGCTATGAAAATCAGATTAAAAAGAGGACAATGCAGTGGAAGTGTGACTATAAAAATTTAGATTCCTAAATCCTAATTTACAATCCTGACAACGGTTGCTCAGTTGTTGCCTAACCTCTGAGGTGGCTTTTTGAGATAGTCCCCTTCTCACAGCTTCTGTCAGGTGTTGGTGATCCAACCTGCTGTGCCCATTGGGATTTCACCATCCCTGGACACTCACAGGGTGTCCCAGTGCCAGATGCCTCAGCAAAGTCTGCAGACGCTTGGTGATGTGGCATTCAAATCCTCAGTCTAGGTTTTCTGATAGCTCTTGCCTCATGTATACAAGAGGGTAAGAAACAGATGGCCTTTGCCATTCCTCCCAAGAAAAATCCAGCTCAGCTCCTGCAAAGTCAAAAAACTTGCGCTTATTTATGCCTAACGTGAGCTTCACCCCTCGCCTCCAATCTACTGATTTGTAAGGCTTCTTAAAATAGCTCAGCTGCCTAAGCCGATATACGAACCCCCCGTTGCTATACTAATGTAAATTATTACTTATCTAAAATTTTTAAAGGTGCAAATATATGGCATTGCAAAATGGCATCTGACAGCAAAGTGTGACTGCACTGAGTGATGTGAGCTTTCAGTCTGCTGTGCTCCTAGAAACAAATTGGAGTGCTTTCGCACATCTCCTGTCTCGCGGTCTGTTTGCGGTTACTACAGTGACTTCTCTTTGTTCTGTTCTCAAGTGTTGTAAGAGTCAAGGGCTCATCTGTCATGTGCTATAGATAATCTCAAAAACACCTTAGCAGACAAGGTATGAACCTCAGGGCTGTTTATATTCATGAAAACTTTTCCCCCCACAGAGGTCACATTGAGTAAGACAAACCAGTGTCATCAAATATGCAGCGTACATTGCAACTGGGGTCTGGCACTGCAGGCTTAACACCTTTTGTGAGTTGCATCAAAAAGGACACTTTCTCTCCTTAGCTTGATCATAAGTTTCAAACGGCCAGCACTCTTGCAGTTCAAATGTAAATGAGAACACGGGTTACAACTATCCTCATTTCTCATTACTGAGGTGACAAAATGCATTTTCTCCTACCTGACTGCTTGATAGCTAGAGAGCAACTGATATACAGATATCATGGTTCTAATATGGATATAATAAAATAGACATAATAAAAGAGCTTTCTGGCAGCAGAGCCACAGAGAGCTGGCTATCCGTAATTGAAGGCTGCAATACGTGCTTGATCAAGAGTCAGGTCATAGGTTGTGTTTATATCCACAGCAACAGCAGTCATTTAAAAAACACATACAATAACTATTCATTCCCTAAGTGTTTTCTGACTTGATCAGGGGAATGCTATTGGAAACAATTGTGCATCTGCCATATGGTACCACCGTTTTCAAAATCTTTCTGTTTCTCCTGAAAATAAGAATTGGAGTTATCTGAATATTTGCAGTACTCCCCTGTACATCCCATGGCCAGTTTTCCCTTGATTTCATTGAGTTTTGGATTAGATACTTTGTTATTTAAAACTGGTTTTAAAGGCTGCTCCAGTATATAGTCCTCACAAGTACACATATTGATATTTCTGTTTTACCTATTATTGCCACTGTAAATAACTTCACACTATCAATGATGCACTCTATTTCATTTTTAAATAGCTGAAATCCAATATACAAGTGTGAACCAATTGTCTAACAAATATTAAGAGAAAAGCATTGAGTTAAAACCCCTTAGAATAATAATAATGAAGAATTTAGCATGCATTTTTTTTTACCTCTATACTTGTTTTATTCTGTTAAATGGCCTATCCGGTGTACAATTTATTTCTCCATTAAAAGAAATAATAATAATAATAATAATCCCCATTCCATTCTGTTTTGGTTTGTAGGGTTCTGTTGTCATTTTATCCTAAAGTGCTGTTTCCTCACATTTGCATCTACCAGCCTTTTTAATGTGATATTCCATTTAAACTGCCTTTTAATTGTATGTGCTGCCTTGGCAGAACATGACTGATGTACTAGCGTTAATTAGGGCTCCAGTCAGCAGCCTATGCCAGCTGGAAACTGAGAAACAAGCGTAAATTATTCTGTCATCAATCAGCTCGAAAATGTTTGAATCACTAATTAGTTTGCAATTTGGGTGACAGTTTATCTGACGCAGGCGGTGTCAGAAACTTCAGATCTTAGATGAATAATTTGCCAGCAACAAGCACATATTCCCTGCTTTTAAATACATGAAGGTTTATCTGCATGTTGAAAGGTGGCTCAGCAGTCTTCATTAACTTCCAACTGGGACTATGTAAATCAGGAATCAGTGTGAGGCACTTCAGTCTGTGGTGGCTTAGCAGATGATATTTAGAAAAAGAAAGCCTCTTTTCTCTCTTTTTTTATTAATAATTCATAAACTGATAGACGAGAATGTTTGGACTTTAACAGCTTAAAAAAAAACATCACAATGGTTAAAAAAAAGGCAATCACCCCCTTTTACATGAAAATTAGTTGTGCTGCATCTTGCTGTTTAACTGATTTATTCTCCTCCACTGTCATGTGGCTGGAATGTTAAGCAGCAAGTGATTAGCCCTTGTCCTTTAAAGCAGGATCATTATTGGGGTTTTATTAAATGGCAGGCTTGTGTTTCCATTTAAAGGATAAGGATGGGAAACAAGAAATTGCTAACAGGAAGCAAAAAAGGTTATCCATGTCTCAAAAGGAGAAGCTATTCAACATTATAAATGCAGTCAAGAGGGTCTTAACATCTGTGTTGTTCTTATCTATAAGACAGATAAGTTTGATATCTTGTAAGACATACAACTGTTGTACGACCCGCAGATAAATCAAAATTACAGAAACAATTTAGCAAGATAGTTAGTATTAACAGGTAGAGAGGCCAGTGTGTTTTCAACCTACACATCCATCCTTCTGTATCTGAAAGATGTGTAGGTGACACAGACAGTGTAATTATACGAACACAGAGGAGACCCATGAACTGGCCTACGTGCCAGATACAAAAGGCAGGTGAGGATATGATTTTCAGGTTCTCTGTGGCTGGCAGAGGGAGTGCTCTCTGCATTTAGAGCCTCAGTAAGGTGAGAGAACTGCGGGAAATGACGTTGGGTAATTATGATTAGCTGGTGCCAATCTGTAAGTACATCACAGCAGTAGCATAGGAGTGCAGCTGTTGAATGGATGTACGCGAGAGGATTTGAAGTAACAAATCAACAATGGTTGAATGACAGTCCTGTTCCCTTCTGTCCCACATACTTCTACTCTCAAGTCCTGTTTGTTATAGGCAGAATTAATGGCTCCATGGTACTTCACATTTTAACACCTTATTAACTTAAAAACTTACTAAACTTTAGTGACTTCAGTACATACTTTCTATATAGTAAGTAGACTCAAATATAAGCATTTGTTTTCAGAAATTTCTAGGAAAAATGAATTTTCTGCTTTGAAAACAAGAACACCTAACAAGACGTATTCTTTTTCAAATGCTACAAATTGAGATTCCTATAGCTGCTTCACTGAGAACATTTAGCAATTACAGGTAAAAACTTTAAGTTAAGCAAAGTAAAAGTGGTTTGCACCTTTCTCATGAAAAAAGCTAAGGTTTGCCAAGATGTAAGATCCTTACCCAGTTTCACTTCACCAAAAGTCACAAGAGATTAGACAGAAATACGATAGCTGTTGTCTTCAAAAATCCCCTGGCTACAATCATCACAATAAGACTTCATACACAGCTGCCCCCACAAATGAATAAGTGCCATGCAGGGAATGGGGCTGGAGGAGAATGGCCTCACACTACCTCAGATAATGAGCCGTCCACCATAGTGGCTGCCACTGAATCCCTGGGCTGGGCACAGTGCCTTCTGTGGATGGTCCTTCATTGTGCCTTTCATTTGCTGGATGCCAAATGGTGGTCTGCACTGGGGAGCCCACTGCTCACTGCTCCACCTTTAACCAGGAGGGATGGAGCTGCAAGCACATAATCATTCATAATGGTGAGTGGCCTACAAGACCAGGTTTTCAGGATATCAGATCGAGCACCCAACATTAATGGCACTTCTGACCTTAATCCCCGTCTCAGCTCTCTGTCAGCACAAGGAAGGAAAAATAGATTACTGTTTGTCAAGCACTTTCATGGATGATATAAAAAGCACATGAAGAAATTAATGAGTCTGGCTTTAGAGTAAAGTTTGAATAGTGGAAAATAAACAAAGCTTTGGACCACACACTGCAGAATGGAGATAAAGCAAAATTGTGAATAGCTGCTTACTTTGCAAGCCCTCCTCTATCCATACATTGCATAAGGCTGTGCTCTCTGAAGGAAAAGAAAAAAAAAAAAAGAAAAGAAAAAAAGGAGCTACATGGGAATTTCTTTTGACAAAGACTTTTTCCTCCTTTCTTTGTTTTATCAGAAAATACCAGTTTCTCAAAACTTCTACTTTTTATGGAAACGCATTCATCTGAATGAAGTTTTTGTTGAGACGAATTCCAGGGCTCAGCAGAGAATTTCTTGTCACAACCCAAGCCAGAGAGTGATAAGCCCACTGAGGCAGACCTGCTTCAGGGTGGTCACCAGCTTTGTTGTTAAATGTAGCGCAGCCGTACAAGATGCAGCTGCCGGGCAGGAGCAAATGACAGCTGGAGGCAACATGTTTGCCAACAGTCCTGCTCCTTCCTCTACACCACATCTCAATTGTTATGTCCTATTTATTACAGGCAGATCTGATGCTACCTATACTCTTTTTGACACTTAATTCTGTTTTCCATGGCCCAGAGTAGGAACCCTGTGAGAGTTCAAGCACTGTAAACTGGTTCCTTCTCTTAGTCTCACGTTTACTCTCCCAGCTTTTATTTTAAAAGGCCTACCTTTTCTCCCTAAATGTCATTTAAAACCAGTAATGTTTTATTAAAAAGTGGCATTGCTGGATTTAAAAAATCTGAGGATCACTTAAATGCTATAATGCAAATGAACATGGGACAACATATGAGGCAACCTTAATTCTGTCATTTTCTCACTTGCAACGGTTTGATTCTTCAACTTTAATATGGAACATACACACACATGCACACACTTAGTCTGTAAACACTGGCAGAGTGAGATACTCCATAATCTGACAAATGCAAACTCTATGATATGTCTAAGAAATATAAAAATTACCAAGACAGTTTAAGCTAGTACATATGGACTAAATATTTATATAGCATAGCAGTGAGAAAACACTTCACTTCACTGTCCTATTCTGTATACTGAATCCTTATTCTCAAAAATCTACAAACTAAATTAAGTTTAAACTAAAAAAGGAAAATGGCAGCTAAGACTTAGAGAAAATGACACAGCAACAGTAGCTGAGCAGAAATGCACTGAATCCTAGTATAAAGCTCTAACTTCTTCAGAATTACTTTCCTCTTTATTTGAAAGAGGTAGAGGTAACTTCTATATTATCACATTCAACTGTCTTTTAAGATGATCGGACGTATTTTGCGTGTTTGTGTTCAGCTTCTCTGAGTTTAACTTATCCAAAAAAGGAGTTCTGTTTGCCTTCCACAGAATCATAGAATGGCTTAGTTTGGAAGGGACCTCAATGACTATCTAGTTCCAATCCCCCTGCCATTAGCAGGGTTGCCACCCACTAGATCAGGCTGCCCAGGAACCCATCCAACCCGGCCTTGAATGCCTCCAAGGACGCGGCATCCACAGCTTCTCTGGGCAGCCTGTTCCAGTGCTTCACCACTCCGTGAGTAAATAATTTCTGCCTAACATCTAATATAAATCTCCCATTTTTAGTTTGCAGTCATTTGCCCTTGTCTTATCACTATCAGACCACGTAACATGTCAGTCTTGCTCCTGTTTATAAGCTCCCTTCAAGTGTTGGAAGGCCACAATGAAGTCTCCCTGGAGCCTTTTCTTCTCCAAGCTAAACAAGACCAGCTCCCTCAACTTTTCCCCAAAAGAGTGGTTATCCAGCCCCCTGATCATCTCCGTGGCTCTCCTCTGGACGCACTCCAACAGCTCCACAACTGTGTTGCAGGCTTTAGGCCTGGATGCAGTACTCCAGATGACACCTCAGGAGGGCAGAATAGAGGGAGTAAACCACCTCCATCCCCATGCTGGCCAGCCCTCTTGTGATGCAGTCCAGGGCTTTCCAGACTGCAAGCGCACACTGCTGACTCATGTTGAGCTTTTTGTCCACCAGGACCCTCAAGTGTTTTCCACAGGGTTGCTCTAAAGGAGTTATTCTCCCAGTCTGTATACATATCTGGGATTACTCCAATCCAAGTGCAACACCTTGCACCTTGTTGAACCTTGCTTGGTTCATGTGGGCCCATCTTTCAAGCCTGTCCAGGTCCCTCTAGATGGCATCCCTTCCATCTATTGTATCAACTGCACCACTCAGCTTGGTGTCATCAGAAAGCTTGCAGAGAGTACACTTGATCCCCCTGTCTAGGTTGTTGATAAAGATGTTGAAGAGCACCAGCCCTAAGACAAACCCCTGGGGGGCACCACTTGTGACCAGCCTCCACCTGGCCATAGATCTCTTGACCATAATCCTCTGGCTGCAAGCATCCAACCAATATTTTGTCCATTGAATAGTCCACGCTTCAAATCTGTATCTCTCCAATTTAGAGATAAGGATGTGGTGGAGGACCATGTCAAAGGCCCTGCACAGGTCCAGGTAGATGACATCAGTTGCCTTCCCTTTGTCCACTGATGCCGTCACTCCATCGTAGAAGGCCACCAGACTGGTCAGACATGATCTGCCCTTGGTGAAGCCATGCTGGCTGTCTTGCATCACCTTCTCATCTTGCACGTGTCTTAATATACCTTTTGGGAGGATCTGTTCCATGATCTTCCCAAGAACAGAGGTGGGGCTCACCAGCCTGTAGTTTCCTGGGTCTTCCTTTCCCCCTTTTTTATAAATGTGAATGATGTTTCCCTTTTTCCACTCTCTGGGGACTTTTTCATGACTTTTCAAATATGATGGAGAGTGCCTTGGCAACAACATCAGCCAATTCTTTCCAGACCCTGGGATGCATGTCATCCGGCCCCTTTATGGAGCATCTCGGCAACAACAAGAGGTGTTTTATTTTGTATTCAAATGCTCATCTTTAGTTTCATGAAGATAAGAACTAGAAGAGAATTGCTTTAACTGCATGGAAAATGAAGTCAAAAAATCCAGTATGACGATGTTATCAGAAGCTGGCCTCATAAACGTTGTCCTGCAGCTGAAGATAAGGGCTAAGCAGCAGCTCTGGGTAGTTCACCTGGAAGAAATTTATTTCCAGAGACTACTACTATGTCATCTCAGTACAAGTTGTTGAATAAAATCATGATGAGATCAAAGAACAGGGACAAGTTAAAATAACAAAAATTGATTGTTCAGTATCACAGAGCTCAAATTTTTGTAATATCATTTCTTGCTGCTTCTTTGGTAGTTCCTTCAAGAACTGTGAAGTATTTTAGAACTTCCTTGGTTTTGTTTTTTTGACGGGTTGATTTCTTGTCTTCCCTTTTCTATATGAATATTGTGAAATGATGGAATTTCTGCTGTTGTTCTTCACCTAGCATGCGTAGTTGCTGCTGAGGGAGAGGGGTGCCAGGTTAGTATTTGCTCACCCATTACTGACACTGACAGAATAGCAAATTTACCTCAAAAAACTTTCAAAACTACAGTTTCAAAATGAGATCATGTTTATTTAAATCAAGTGAGTTCCAAATGGAATAGAGTACAAAGCTTTTGTGTCCTAGCTTATTCTTGATACTTGCCACTTTATAATATTTTAGCAGGCAAATGGATGAGGAAGGTGGATGGAGAAGAGGAATTAATTAATCTTGAGTGAATACATTTAAAACAAGTAAGTCATAAAGCAGCGTGAACTTCACAATGGTGAATCTCAACTCAGAGAGACAGCTGAGATAGCTAATATTTTCGAGGAGACCATCACTATACTTTTTGGGAGACCATCACCAGTAAAAGACTAGTTTAGGTCTAAAAAGGGAACATGAGTCTAGGTGAACTGCAACTTAGTTTTAGATGAATGCTTCATATACAAGCCTTTGCCCTCCGGAGGTCCTCAGTAGTCAGCTGGAAAAGATTAACATCTTCAGAGTGTGGTAAGTCATTGAATTTCCTATACTCCCCTACTTATTACAGAGGGACCAGGATCAGTGCGTGCCTAGCTTGAAAGTGAAGCCTCCTTGAAAAGCTGGGTTTCTCTTCTTCCTGCTCTGATCTTGTTTGGAGGGAATAAAGGTACTTGCAGTTATTTTCTTCTCCATCCTAATCACTTCTCACCCTAAAAGACATGCTTATCACAGCATTAGTCTCGATAAAGTTGTTCACTGCCCTGTTTCTTAAGAGAAGCTTGTCACACTGCTATGAAGATCCTATAGCTGTCCAGGGATTTCTGAAGTGATGACTTTCTTTTCATTTTTCTTCATCATTCTTAGGATGAAAAGATTATTCTGTACCCCTGTCCAGAGAAGGCTTCTTCCTGGTGAAGACAGTTGCACAGCATGTAGTTGGCCTGTGGCTGGCTCCTTGCAGTTAACATGGAGCCAAACACTGTTCTCTATATGAATGTAACCCACATTGGTAATTTTGTGGAGAAATATTATGAATATGCATTTTTGTTCTGTTTTGTTTTGTTTCAAGGAAATCTTGAAACATCCTAAAGCACCTTTAAACTAAAATAACAGTGATGAAGGTGCAGTTGTCTTTTTTGAGGGAATACAATTTATTTTAGAAGTCGTCTTCTGTGATGCATAGATTCTAGCTTTTTTAACTTGGACATTTATTAGCTGTAATTGTTATATAATTCACTGATACTTAACAAAAAGTACTCCCGGAAAACCTTCTAATCAATTGCTAACATTTCAGGGATGGAAGTAATCAGCAGTGAATATGTTCAGAAGCTGGGATTTTCAAGCACCAGTAGGAGAGTCGGCCACCTAATTAAACCGAATGGGAATAAGGCATTTATATCTTTAGGAGCAGCTCTAAAAATCCCAGCCTTGTCTTCTTATGGGTTCAGCTACAGATGTTCTTATCTAATTCTGGCTGCTTTCCATTTTCTCTTACTTGGGTGCCTGGGAAGGGTCAATCTTTATGCCTGATGTTCTTAGAGTCTTTATCACCTCTCTATCATCCCTCATTCAACACATTTTCTAATGGATTTTCCTCATTTACCCTTATGCTCTTTGGTCAGAGTGTTTAAGGCCATGGGGATGACTTGATCTTTATAAGTGCGTTCCTTCACTGCCCTCTTTAAATTTTAATGCACATACATTGGATCCTGCTCAGGGAGCTGAGTATTATTGATTGCATGATCTTATAATGTACTTAATGTAAAAAGAAAAAAAAAAAAAAGTGATTGGTAAGCTATGAAATGGGAGATTAAGTTTCTCTGAGAGATGTTTCCAGTATTTCAGTGCTAATCTAACTTAATGATATCAACAAATATTGTTTTGTCATCATAGTTATCCAAAACAGCAGCTCTCAATACTTCTGGTGCATCAGAAATTGAGCTGAGATTTGAAGCGGGGCGCTTATTTATTGGGAGCGATAGGAGGAGCTTATGCCTTTGTAGTATACCAACATTAAACACAGGACATTTAAGTCTGAGAACTAAGATTAATTGTGGGTTTCTCAGCTTGTTCTTGTCAGGCAATATACACTATTTCAACTTCTGTCCTTTGTACCTCCCTTAGAAAGAGGCAAACCTGAAAAATGCAGGTTCATCACTGCATTGGCAGGGATAGCTCAGCAGGGAGTAATAAAATTCAGATTCTTCCTCCTATCCACATCTTCTTCCCCTATGTATTCAAACCCTCTCTGGAATGTTTTGAAAACTATTAAGATATTGTTACGTTCATATAAGTCCCAATAAGAGTGCTTTCTTGTATACAGCTACAATGCAGCTAGATTTTCTATTAGTTTTTGAGAGGTATTGGCTGATATATGTTATTACTGGTGAAATTATGATTAATTAAAACTGCTTGAAAATACTTGGCATCAGGTGCAAATTCTCCATTATACAAATGTAATGATTTTATTCCTTTTTATACTGAGTTTACCCTTTTGCATTCAAGGGGCATGATGCTGTGAACAGGAGTTTTTCAAATTGTGTGGTTTACGTATTTTTTTATCATTCCAGATGCTGTTTGGCAATCTGTTGACAGGCTCTCCACAAGACTCAACAGAATAAATGATGGCACAGCATTTTTAATGTGCTTAATCAGGAATTCAAGCATATAGTTTAATGTGCTCTATCTAGGTGGTTTTTTTGAATGTGTTTCTTTAACTACAAAACAGATGAGCAATGCCTTTAGAAAAATACATGTATTTTTGATCAATATATACAGTTTGACCAACATATATGTTTGTTCTTACATCTCCTACAGAAGGTAGTAAAAGCAAATCATCTTGCCTTCTAGCACCAGATCTTCATTTAGTGCAACTTAGCTCAGCTCAATAGTTAATTAGACATAACGTGAGGATCTGATCCTCATTTTAATGAAGTTTGAAGACCATCATCGGTGAAGGAGGTAGTTTTAATTTAGTTGACTTGATCAGTCATATGAGTCATTTGTCAGCAAATTTCAAATTAATGAAACAGAAAAATATAAGGTGTCATGAAGCTCTAATGTATATGAACAAAACCTGATGCCATGGATGGAGGAATTAGGTGGCAATAGTTGAAATTCTGAAAATATAATTGGAAAGTCTGATTTAGAGTATCTCTCTACTTCTCTCCCCCGTCCCATTTGGGGAGGGGGGAGGGTGAGTGAATAACTGTGTGGGACTCAGCTATCTGCTGAGCCAACCCATAACAATATTGTATGTATTGAGACATTACAGAGAACATAGAAGTGTAGAAAAACTAGCCAAATCACTAAAATAGATGATAATCAAGATTGAAATACTCAAAGAAGTACTGTGGCTTTAAAAAAAGGCTCAGGAAGAGTTTCAATGGTGCTTGAATCCCCTGCAGTGTCTGAAAATCTTAACCTAATTTTCTGAAGTATGTTGGATAAACATTTACTAAAATAAGATACAAGAATAGCTTATTTTCTCACATATATATATTAGGTGGAAACAAGATGGGCTAGGACCACAATAAGGATTAAGATGATGTCATTCAAAGTTTTTGAATGAAGTTTTTGAAAAAGCTTTTTCATTATTATTTTTATTCAGACAAAGAGACGCAGTTCAGTCATAAAAACTCATTAACCCCTCCAATGGAGCTTCAGCTATTTATCATGAGATTTTAAAAACTATTTAGGAAAAAAATCCTAGAAAATATGCCACAAGGATCCTTCCCACACTAAGGACAGAGCAAACCTGGGTGTTCTTACAAACAGTTAGTTTTACAGAAGTAATAGTTAAAATTTCTCTGATAGAAATAAATATTCAAAAAGTAAAATTTTTGGACACATTTATTCACAGTAATAGTAAACACATACTGAACTTACTTTCATCTCTGAGTCAGATTGTCAACACCTTAGCCCCCATTCCTTCTACAGCAGGCCATTAGAACCATTGAGTGGATCCCACTGAAATGGAAAATATTTTAGTTGTATCTGGAAAGTTCATATATTTGGACTTTGAGACATCAACAGAAGTAATTTGATCTTGAATCAAAATAAATATCTAATGAAAGCTACAGGTATTCTGGACCCTAGGGTATCATTTCTTCTCCTCTTGTAGGTGAGGTGTACTTATATCAGGGTATAATCATTCTTTCTCCTTTCATCTACACTGTCTTTATCTTCTTCTATCCTCTGTGGAAACAACTGTGAAGGTTTCACAGATATAGTTGTTCCCACTCTGGGACACTTTCTTACCTCTTCTTCCTACAGCTCTGCTAGATATTTAACTACAGGCAATAATGTAATGAGTAAAAGAGAATTTCTCTTGAATTTCAGAAAGGCACTTATGTACATTTCAGAGAGAATGTCTGCTAGGCTATGGTCTACTGTTTCTAAAGTTAAAGGGTAAGAAAAATAATGAAAAATTACACCCTGGTTTAAGTGAAGAGTTGAACTAACTTTTATCCTTAAAGCTAGAGAGCTTTCCATTAATAAATAAATAAATAAAAGTCCTACCATGAGTGTTTATAGGCAAATCACTGTATGAAAATTACTTTGCCACGATGAAATCCATAACGAAGTTATTAGTGAAAAATGGTGGTTTCTCAGTCATGCTGATGATTATTTCTAGCATGATCAGGTACAGCTTGCCTGTGCAGAGCAGTATGTGGGCATTTGATTCAGGTATTGAACACTCAATCTACTGAAACAAGGCAGCTGAGTATTCTCTCTCTCTTTCACCTTTTTCCAGTTTTTCTTTTCTTTTTTTTTCTTTATTTCTTTTCTTTTTTTTCTTTTTTTTTCTTTTTTTTTTGACTTTAATGGACAATATTGCTTCTATTCTTTGTTTTTTTTCTTAAAGTTATGTTGACGTATTGGTCAGATGGGCAGTTTCAGCACTGAAACTAGAGATGCCTGCATGCATTTTCTCTTGTGCTAACATTACTGCAGGTATGCAGCTCAGCCATAACTCAAAAGTATATAAGAACTCATTCTAACAATAATATATTTTGACTTAATAAAAATAAAGCAGTAACGTTCAGATTGATGCATGTCATATACAAACTTTGCTGTCTTTTCCTAACAAACTAATTGAAGAAATGAAGACATTGCAGGTAGCTTACAAAGAAATGCTGCTTGTGGGCAGAATTAATTGATGGAATACTTTATGACGTGCCAATATATCCAGACATAGCAAAGTGCTACATACTGGCAGAGCTCTGTCATATTTCCAGTGCCTTCCCTGTCCACAAAAAGCTCTTGGTAGCATGCTGCTTTTCATTTGGTCTATACGTTTCAGGAATAAATTCTCCTGCAATTTCTAGAAGTGAAAGAAAATTCTTTTAGGACATGTATTTCATGTTAAGGATTCAAAGTGAAATGCAGGCTTTGAATTACAGGCTATTCTACATCAGAGGATGTTCAATATTTCTCAGGCCTGAGCCCAAAGAAACAAAAGTTTTCAAAGTAATTTGTAAAAAAAGGAACCCTAGCTTACTAGAAAGAGGGTTCTGACACTTCCTTTTTTACATCCTGACACTCAAATTCATGGAGGCAAGTGCAGCAATTGCTTACGTGAAAACTGACACTTGGCAAGTTAATATCTGTGGCTTTACCTGTCATTAGATTAATTTGAGGCAGTTGAGAAAGCCATTCCATATAACTAGGCAGGTTTTGACTTTAGAGAGAAGCACACTGCAGACATCACTTTGGTCATCTCTGTCCATCTTTGCCATTTATTTGTATTATAAAATACTTACCTTTTTAGAAAGTTACAGCAAAACCTTCATACACTACCACTTATATGTTGATCACTTCAAAATAGCCCAGAAGGTGTGGGTGTCTAGGTTTCACTTCTGGCTTCCTCATTTGGAAAAGATATCAGTCCTGCTTTATAAGGTGCAATGGAAGAGCGGGAAGTCTACTGCAAAATGTACACCTCTTTTAGGTATGCCATTTAAAGCTATCTGGCTAGCTTTTCTCTTTTCTTCTTCTTTTTTTCTTCTCCTCCAGCACAGTTAGCATTTTCTATAATTTAATAGATTGGGAGGATTGGGTCATTGACCTCACTCACAGCTGTGAACACTCAGCTCTTTGCAGTTTATTCAGTACAGTCACCACATAATAGTAATGCACAATTAGTGACTGCCAATGAACGAAAACTTAGGTTTGTAACTTGTCTGGAATGGCAAAGACACTTCAAGCTGTGACAGAACAATACGGATTCTTCCAAAGCGTGTCTTTCACATCTAGAGCTGTAGTCTTCTGCTAGCCCTTTGCTCTGTTCAGTGGCATCTGCAAACTCCTGCAGCAGGTGGAACACAGATCTGCTCACCATTGCCTCCATTACCTGACAGCTTGAGGGATATATTCACGCTGAGCCTTTTCTATACACTGAATGAGACCAAAAGCTGGTGAAAATAAATGTGGAATCATTCAACAACTGTGCTTGAGTGAGCTATATTAAAATTACTTTAGTAACAATATGTTGGTATTTCTTTACTTCTGAGTGCCCAAAATCCCACCTTAATCCCACCTTAATCCCACCAATTGTTCTTTAAGAGAGTATATGCTAATATGTTAAGTAAATTTCTGTGGGGATGCTGGAAAGTGTGTTTCCAACGCAGATACTTCCACCTGCCACAGTTCAAATACCTGTCTGTTAACATCAGTATTTCAGACTTTCTTAAAACAAAAACTGCCAGAATTTTTAGCATAAGCAAAATATTTTCAGAAACACCTGAGGCATTTTATCTAAACTTAGTTGCCAGCAAATTCATCATGAGGCAGTTAATAGTAAGGCAGAACTTCAGCATCAAGTTTGACAATATTGATGTGATTTTATATCTGTAAGCATTAAGCAACTCTAGCAATAGAAAATATTAATGAAAGCCTTCTGACTCTTTCATCTGGTCTCTATGATCTGATTCAGCCCATATATTTACAGAAATAAGTAGGAAGGAAGAAGATGTTAGTTAAAAAGAACTCTATTACTCACCAGGTTGGCATTTGCTTCATACTGGCTGATGTGATTCACATGGAACAGCCTCCCTGGCTGCCAAAGGGATGCAGTAGCCCTATGACTGCCTGCTGTAGGATGCAAAGAAAAATTTATCTCTTTTGCACATTTAATTGAGAGCTTTATAAGTTTCCCCAATTCCACTAAACACTTTGTTTAACCTCTTCAAGGATGTCAGAGTTGGACTCAGCCATAAGTTTTTACTGAGGCTGTTTTTCTGAACCTGTGTGCCCGAAGTTGGCTTTAAGAGAAGATGGCTGATATGTCCCTGGTAAGGATGCCTTGTGCTTTAGAAAAAAAATTAATAACGTCTCCCAATCAGTATGTCAAGCTGTATACACAACAAGCAAATCTTTTTATTAGACACTCTGACTCAGGTAATTTCTGTACATCCTGGAAATCAAGTTAACCCACCTCACTTTTCTGTACCAGAAAGCAGGTTGTTTTTTGTTGTTTGTTTTTTTTTTTAGGGGGCCTCATTTATCTTAGAGTTCCTCATTCATCTTAGACTGAGTGTTGGATTTCTCAGCAGCCACATAGCATTTACTTAACCAGAATAATTCTCTGTGTTTCATTATTTAGTGCAAGCAAAAGTGAGCAAACAGGAAACTAGAAAATGAGAAATTTAAAACTTATGCTGGTGGTGTATTTGAGTTGGCAATTTGTAGCTGTCTAGTACTGAGGGTTTTAATGACACTTTTTGTTTCAAAGCCAAGAAAAGCTAAATAATATTTATCTGATTTAGTATGGCTAAGCAAGATGATCAGCCAAGACACAGTATTTCATTTAAAAGAAGTACCCTGGTGGCACTAACAACAGTATCAATTACAGAAGTGTTAGTAACAACAAAAACATTCAATTTCCCAACAAAGGTCAACAGTAAATCTATCTCAAATATGTAAGACTCATAAAAGTAATGGGTTTGCAACTGTGATTGAAACAGATGTTCACAGAATCAGCATTTAAACATGAAGACACCATAAAATAAATGAGGACAGGATTAATTTAACAAGTTGTCTCAAGAGCACAAAGGGGGGAATGAATGAAGAGTTACTCGTAGAATTCAAAAGATTTTTTTTTCCCTGTAAAATAAGTGAATAGAGAACCCAAAGAACTGGGTAAAATTCTTCCACTAGATGAGCTTGATGACAACAGTATAGATCTGTGTGTGCAACCAGTGGCAGTCTGGTGTGTTTTAACAGGAAAGAGAGCAACTATCAATAAAATTGTTTATCTTGTTTTTATAAAAGTGTGGTAAGTAAGCCTTGATCTCTGCACAAGTTTCATATTGACTCAGCTCCTCCAACACCATATCTATATAAATATTAGAAGACAGAAGCCAGCAGAATCAGATCACATTTTACAGGAGAGCCTGAAACATTTTGTTCAATCCATCTGGATTCTGTCTTGAAGACAGTTTTTATTTTTTTACCTAAATGGCAAGCAACACCTATGGAGATAGCCTATATTTTTTCATTCTCCCCTCAACCAAATACCTTTTCTTTACCTCTTTACTCACAAATTCCTTCCTTCTGTCCGTCCGTCCCTCCTTCCTTCCTTTCTTTCCTCCTTCCTAATATATCATTCTGGGGAGCAACAAAGAAGTCTTTGTGAATCATGAGCAATGTAGGGACCACTGTTTGAGAATTACAGCATTACTCTAACCTGTAGTCAATAAAATATTTCCTTTCTCATTGTAGGATCTGACCTAACAATATCCTTTTTACTCAGGCAGAAAGTTTTGCTGGAGTATGGACTAATGATTTGGTACATGAAGCCTTCTTAGCATTGCATTAGGATGCGTCTGCAGGCCTCTGTTTATCATTTTCTGTGTGGTACATTGAAAACTGCAGACACTGTGAACTATTTCTTCGTCCATTGATGTTTCTCCAGTTTTGGATAGTAGCTTTAGCCTATTTTATCTCAGAGGACTTTTCCAAAAGTACTTTCTGAAATATCTGTCAGGAAAGTTTAACGTTATTTCTTCATTAAAAGATTCTATATACAATCTAGGTCTTTTGAGCTTTTTATAACGTATGTTGAAAAAGAGCTTGAGATAGTGGAATACACAAAACCAAGCAACAATATGCTAATAGAAAGAGCACAGAAGTATCTCACCTTAGGAAGCAATTCACTGCCTCAATATTCAAAGCAGATGCCAAGAGCATATTTACTCAGTAATTGAACACTCAGTGGATGAACCCTTGATTTAACATCAGCATTGGATTCTCTTAATAGTTAACTCATCTTACTGAGGGAATGGGCATCATTCTGAAGGATGTGCATCTATGGGCTTGACTGTGACGTTAACTTGGTGCTTATAAAAATAACTTTTAAAAGGAAAATTCAGGCCTACCTGAAAAAAAGAAAGAAAAAATAAATACTTTACAGGCCATTCACGTACAAGTTTCATAGCCTGTCTTTTTTCAGTTTTTAAAATACATTAAAATTAACTATGTTAGACTAATTTTGGAAAGTACTTTGCATTAAAGACATAGTTTTATACATATTTTAAGTTTCCTGAGTGGATACTTTCGTCTGGTTGTTTTTGATTTGTTCTCTTTTGTGTTTTTTGGTGGCTTTTTTTGCGTTGTTTGTTTTTTATACACAAGCAGTTTGTATTTGACATCCTAATAATTTAATTATTATGTACATAACACAAAAGCAACCAGAAACTTCTGATGAAAGCAACTTACAGCTTTTAGTCTCTACAACAAAGTGCATTCCTTGACGTCTTCACCCTACTTGGTGCAAACTGTGTTTCCATTTTTTAGTGATATGATGACAAGGAACAACCTCAGGTTGTGCCAGGGGAGGTTCAGGTTGGATATTAGGAAAAAAATTATTCTCTGAAAGAGTGGTCAGATACTGGAACAGGCTTTCCAGTGAGGTGGTGGAGTCACCGTCCCCGGAGATGTTCAAGAAACATCTAGACGTGGCACTAAGGGATGTGGTTTAGTGGTTTAGTGGGCAATATTTGTGGTAGGTGGATCTTAGAGGTCTTTTCCAACCTTTATGATTCTATCACTTTGTATCCATCAGACTATTTTATACGTCTTTTTGTCATTTAGACCTTGGAAAGGTGAGAGTTTTGCTCACGTTCACCACCAGGCTAATTGCTAAGGTATCTCAAGCTTCATCTGCAAGTATTAAATGATTGCTTTGCTTATCCTTTCTCATTTTAATTCTTGGAGGGGAAAAAAAAAAAAAGGACAACAAAGGAAGTGTCAGAGGTTATTCAGTGCAAAATATTCTGTATTATTCCCGTTGGCCTCGAACAAATTTGTTTCTAAATGTCAAGGAGATAGCTACAAACACACCTTCTTGATGCTAACAGCCTATCTCTCCTCCTTCCTTCCCCCAGCAATGAGCCAGTTATTTTAGTTCTCAGACTTCCAATTTTTTTTCTGAAAATATCCCTACACCCTCCTCAATACAGCTATTCCCAGCTGGAATAAACTCAGCTCTAGGAAAGGTAACCTCAGTGACCTATATAATTCTCCATTCCCAAATCTTGCACTTGACTTCTAGCATGGGTGCCCAAAACCCCTCACTGCTGCTTTGTCTCTTCGACCTTTTGGTCAGAAAACCCTGTGCAATCTTATGCTCCAGGTCCTGAAGCTCCTAAAGCTCTCCCCAGTCCCAGCCTTTCCCACTGCCCCAGGCCTCACTGATTCCCCTGCCATGGGCAGGGATTCCCATGGGAAGGGGCAGCACATCCTTGCCTCCATGGAGGTACTTTCCCATTACCTTTCTCCATTCTTTCTCACCTCCTTAACCTTCCAGTGAGCATAAGAATAGGTTTGAGGAAAGGCTTGAGTAAGAAAAGAGAAGTACAGGAAACAGAGAGACATGGGAAATGTTAGGGAAAGCTTCTGCAACGACCTTTGAGCCAGACAAAGAAAGACCATTGAAAAGCCAGTGGGAAAAATTTAGAGGTGAAGCAGAGGTACTTATGAACTGAGAGAGAATAATATAGCTTGTTCTATAGCACTCTTTGCAGTGCTGTAACTCCTTATGCTTTCTCTCCGGCCATTGCCTCTAGCATTTTTTCCCCTTTGAACTACTGGAGAATCCCTAGGAAGAGGCTGTTGGAAATGCTGCATCAGTGAAGTGTCCAGATTGGGGGCTATCAATAATTCACACTTACCAAAACAATCCCTCTAGGCAATCTGGTAGGTTTTCATCCTGTATTTGAACATCAGCTGATTTTTTTGGATCTTCTGATATCACATCTTAAATATGTATTTTCTATGTGAAGGACTTTCCAACCTGGAAAAATATAACAATCCTGAATAGGATTATTACAAAGTGCACTATGTAGCCTGCATAGCAAAACAAGCATTTGAAACAAAATCCCACTGTTTAGAAAGCATGGGTTCTACAAGCTTAGAGTAGCTCCCGTTCTCTTGTAAGATTTCAAAGTAAATTTTGACACTTCGCATTTTGCACCTTCTCATCAGAAAGAGAGGAAAAAGGTAAATCCACATCTATTTATTTATTTTCAGTGAAGTGAAAGGTCAGGTTTTCTAATTAATTTTGTCCAGTGTTACAGCTTCTCTGGAAGGTTCTGGAAGGTTCTTCCAGCTTCTGGAAGGTTCCTGGCTATTCTTTTGTTGTTAGTTTTAGATGTTCATCTTCTTTCTGTTTAATGATGTGCAGCTCTGATGCCTTCACAAATCTTCCACATAGCTAGGGATAAATCTGAATATTTAAAAAAAATAAAAAATAAAAGAAAAGGGAAGCCTGCAATCTATGAAAAACAATGCAATTAAGCTGGACAGGAAACAAATTTCCATCATGTGCACCTTACAGAGACTATTGCGGTACCTTCTGTTTTGCATCAGTGTAACACAGCGTATTTGACAAGACATTTATTTCAGGGAAAAGCAGCCAAAGTCAAGAAGAACTTTTGAACACAGTTTAGGGCATGCTTATGCCCTTTATCTCCTAGATTTTCCTTAATCTTCATCTATTGAATACTTGATGTGTGACCATATAGATATAAGCCAATGGTGGTGTATTAGTAGCTTTAAATCCCTTCTCCATTTGATTAATCAAATAGGATAGCTTCCATTTTTCTCCAGAAATTTTATATCAGACCTGAACAACTTATCTGGCAGAATGTAGAGCTGAAACACTATAGTCTTCAAAAACAATCCCTTGTGAGTACCGAGTGTTTTGCTAATGGAATGGTTTACCATAGTCAGTTCTGGGTCCCTGCCCTCAGACACGGTTTTGTGGAGGGTGTTGAGCGTAAGAAGAAAGAGGTAAAGAGGACAGTAGGTTTTTATCACTGTGCCCTAAACCTGGAATGAATTTTTTGGAGCTATTCTGGGAATAGCCTTAGAGAGGAGTTTGGAATTTCAGTTTTCATCCTCACTATTAGTGTCCTTATGGAGGGCCCAGCTGGTGGCATGACGCAAGAGTGGTGTATTTACCCCTTACAAAAGTAGTCTGAATATTAAATTTTGTATCCTCTCCTAGAACTTTCTGTGTTCTCTCATCCTTTTTTTTTTTTCTGTTCAGCATAGTCTGTCACAATGTCAACATTATCAATGGAAAAAAGTAACTGAGTCTGAAGATTTTAAAAAATTACATAATTCAGATTAGATCACGTGCTATGACAAATAGTACTTTCAGTCTTTTGTCCACATGTGTTTTCATTCATTCTGGGATGTCTTCATTTTGCACTTTGCAACACTGTGGCATCAAACATAAGTCTATTTCTATATTGAACTTTGAATGCATGTCTGTTAGCAGTGGTTCAGAAAGTCTTTTGGGGTACTACAATACTAGGACAGCAGAACACTGGTGGCTGGTTTTTGTACCAATGATTTCGCAAAAGCCAGCTGGAATTTGCGTGCAAGTAAAATCTCATTGTTATTCCATGACCAAAGAAATATCTTCCAGGATCCCCCAAATTTTTTAATTCCCACAACAGCTACTATCCCAGCAGACTTAGTGCTGTAGAGTGAATGGTTGTGACGTCACCAGAAAAATCTACCAAAAGATTTTCAAGATGAGAACCTTTATCTGGGGCTTTATTCCATAAAAATAGAGAGCATGGCAAGCATGTGTCCTGGTTTTCAAGCCATGAACAAGCATGGTCTTTGACACTGTTCCTGAGTGTGCTATCCATAATGTGGCAATAAAAGGGTGGTTTTACTTGTCTTTTATTTCATTCTAAATGTTTCACTTGAGCTGTTTCTGATGTGGCAATCATGCCCAGCAAGTGTAAAAAGGTTGCCAAGCACTTCTGATTGAATATGAGGAAGGCAATCTTTTGGTTTTGCCCCTTAAGTTTGTCTTAGTGTTTTATTCAGCCTTTAATCAGTGGAGCCAAATCTTAAAATCTTTTTTCCTTTTTTTCTTCACACTCTCTACTGCCTCCAGAACACCATGTTCTGCAAATTAGAAAGACTCTCATCTTCCCATTGAAAAAACATTGCCAAGGAGACTTCATCTGACTCCAACCACTTGTTCTTCCTTCTATCACACCTTTTCAAATGAATCACACCCAGTTTCTTCAGCAGAATGATTATGAAGCAGCAGTTTGTGCAGTGCTCCATAGCCCAAAGGGGAATGCTGCAAGTTTGCCATTAGCCCTGAGACAGGGCCAGTGTAGACAGCAGTCACTACATGTTCTGCTGCTCCTTCCCAGCACAGTGTGTTAAACACACAGCTCTTGCAGCCCTGGACAGGCTGGACCTACTGCTGTTGTGCAAGACTCTCTCAGTTCTTCTCCATCCTGTGGGAAAAGGCAATGCTGGAAGGGCTCTTCTCTACTCCATCGCTTCCTACACGCCAGAGGAAAAAGAGGGCTTCTTAAGCCACCCTGCTTTCCTGCAAAAGCCGCCTCTCAGCCAACAGATACATGACTTGAATCAAAGACACATGGCACCCATACACATCTCTTCTCCCGGCATCTGCTGGATTTTTGACTGGTGCCTGCCGACAACCTGCCAGTCACTAACTCCATGAGCTGGGAGCACTGCAGCACTCAGCAAGTGCTCTACCTTGTTGTGGCACCAGCTTGCTTCCTATCAGGAAACAAATTGTCTACAGCCTTTCTCTGGCTCTAGCTCTCTGCCTGGCTTTAAATCCTGGCAGTGGACAGCTCCAGTAAAGTGTGCTTGTATTTCATTTGCAAGGAGGAGCAAGTATTCAGAACAATATATGATGCATGCTAGATCTTTTTGCACCTAAAATACCATCACCCACTCTCATAATTTTATAATACATGCACAAGTATATTTTGGGAGTATCTAGGTGATAACAAAAGATATTTATCTCGTTTTATTCTGCAGGAGACGAACCAGATTTGTTGAGTTTAACCAAGGTTGATTACGTACAGAAGTACAGCCACAAGCAGGATTTGGGAACTGTGAGTCTGAGTGTTCATTTTCATTCAAGTAACTTGGACAGCATGCTCCATATTAAGCAACATTAGTGGCAGGAGATCTACAGCCTTCTTAGACTACTCTACCTGTAACATAGAACGTAAAACATGCTAGAAAATATTTTTCAAGAGTAATCTTTAATTCTAGCTGAATATGGATTTTGTGCAAACAAAGATAATGCAAAGATGTATTGCCAATAATGCCAATTTATCTCTTTTTCAGATTTAGGCATTACTGCTTAGTTTCACATAGCCAAATATCTTGTAGCAGGAACTATTTCTGTAGTTTTAGGGAGCCACTTTTTTGAACTAGTGATTGGACTTCAAAATGCTTTAGGTATGGCAAGGATGTATTATAAATTCAAAATTTAATATACAAAGTACATCACTCAGATAGATTAGTAGATGATAAAGCCTATTTTTCTGTCATTACACAGTTCACAAACCTTCTGTCCCACAGTAGTCCCACAGGCTTCTTTAAAGGTATTTATAAGTTAATAAACAAATATCAGAATATGATATTTTATAAACAAGTAGGCCATATTCTGCTATGTTGAAAGGGCTCCTGTTTCCCAAATAAATCCTTTCTGTCTAATGGAGATAGGGCAAAGTAGAGCAGTGCTCCGTTTGTGAGATTTCTCCATAGCACAACTTGCAGTTCTGTTCCCACAGCCGGCAAGTTGAGAGGACCGATGTTTTTGTGTCGTGGTTTTCTTTCTGAGAGCTCAATTTCTTCCTTAGAGAAAGCAAGGCAAAGAAGGAAAAAGGGAGAGAGGTGGATGATCCATGCCCAGGCCTTATCAGGATGTGCCTAGGACATGTACTTGGGCTTGGCAGCTGAAACATGCTCTCAGATCCCCAGCACAAAGCACCACAAGCATCATGGCACATAGCAGCACTTCAGATAGACATCGATTAATGTCAAATTGATGTGAAATGAAAAGCTTCTTTTCAGTTTGTCAGAACATGATTTTTCGATTTGGACTGAGCTGGCCTGAAACAAAACTTTCTGTTTAAATTTTCCTCATTTGAGAAGAAACAATCTCTCGTTATTCCACGGTAATTTCCCTTTTTTTCTTTTTCTTTTTTTTCCAGTTGAGCCTGCTTTCCACCATCTGCAAACAGCTAGTGAGATAGAAAGTGCCTGAATATCTCTACTTTTTTAATTGTTGAAATGTCCTAACAGCAGCATGATAAAACGTATGCTTAGATTACTAATGATGGAAAGCCCTCTGGAAACAATGGAAAATCCTCTCCAACTTCCTGATGCCACAGAATACAATTTGATCTACACAGCTTGACCAAAAACTCACTAGGCCTGGGGTATAACTTTAAAATGTCACTTTGAATTAAATCCATATACAAGAAGGTCCTACCCAAACACACTGCTTTGTTCTTCAAAGCAAGCTTAATAATAGTATTGCTCTTCACTAAAATTGCAGTAGGAAAAAAATCATAGAGCTGTATAAAAAAAGCCCAAATTTGTGTGATTATGCAATACAATTTACAATATAAATAGGAATATTCAGCCACATATTTCATCAGAGAAATAGTGAGGAAAAATGCCACATGTGTGAATTGTGGCTACATCAGCATTTTCCTAGGAAATCTCACTGGCAGATCAGTATTTAAAGTAAGCAAAATTTGCCTCTCTGTTCGTTTCATGAAACACTTCTGAACCCAGATGAAAATATTCGAGAAATATTGTAAGGAAATTACCAGCATTCTGTAGGAACCTTTTTCCATGAAGTCTTTTGTCAGTGTTTAGAGCTCAAGTTTTGAAAATGGTCACTTGTGTCACGTTTGTGGTTTTTTTCTGTACTCGGAATAACTTGAGCTTACACTGATTAAACACCTATCTTTGATAAGAAGTATGGGTTTGATTGCCAGACCAAGCCATATCCAGAGATGTGCACAGACACAGCTGAAACTAGCCTGTATTTGCAGTTGAATGACAAGTTTCACAGAACTACTAATAATTGTGATTGTGTTCCTTTTTGGCTAGTAGCAGATTCAAGACCTGATCTGGAGCCAGGTAAGTAACTTCTGTCTACACAGAGCTCTGTTGGTCTTAGATAAAGTACATGAATGATGTAGAAATGTTTGTAAGATGATGTAAAAATGTCACTTGGGTATAACTTAATTTTTACATTTCTTTAGATCTAGAAGTAACATCAACATTGCATTAGAGTCATGACAAATCCTTCAGTTCTTTTTCTGGCTAAAAAACCACAGCCTAATTAAGTTTTGCTTAAAGATTAATATAGCCTATATATGTTTTGTGCAATATCCTTAAAAATAATACTATTATACCATAATCTCAGTCATTATCTGATTTTTTTCCTCAATAAAAAAGCAAAGTCTCCTAGAGTGGAGACATTATATAAATTGTACTGTTTAGTAATAGCAATGTTCATTATGAGAGGCTTAATTATGGTCATCATTTACAAAAAAAATCAGTCTTGTCACAGAAAGCACAATAATGAATGTCTCTTGTTTAAAAATTAACGAACCATTTTTTTTTTCTGAAAAAAAATTCTGAAGGTATGATGTCTACTAGTCTTCAGGGTGTCATCACTTTTATTCTCCTCTTTAAAAGAATTAATATTCATGAATATTAGATTCCAAATAATTGCAAAATGAGAGGCTTTTTTATATTGCAATTTAGATGTGTTTGTTTATTTACAAGGAAATAAAAAAGGAGATGAGTAAAAGAATCATTTGTAGTCAAGCAGGACTTTGTACACAGGACCAAGCTGAATTCTTATTTATGGTGGTGCAAGTGAATAGCAAATTAAATTCTATTCCAATGTGCTGCAGATTGGTTGGGAGATTTCCTACTTCTAGGGAGTAATATGTAACGTGAATAGCCTAAATTATAACTTACTATGTGTTCCTTAAGGGAAGATGCACTGCAGCCCAGGAGTCCCACGCAATGCCTATGCATAGAGCTTAAAATGGATTTAGAGATATGGGGCATAAGCTTTACAATACCTGAGTTCATTAGGATGAATTTTAGCAAGTCAGGAGGATGGAAAGAAGCTTTTAGTTTAGACAGGAACTTATATTTTAATGTTTTCTGTAGAAGGTTTTAGTTGATGGGTAAATTGAACCTCATCATTTCTAAAAGAAAGCTATTTGTAGTGAGCTCACTGGCATTTTGCATGCCAGTTTTAATTCAGCAGTAGTAATTCTGAGTTTGGAAAACATGAATTCTTCATTAGAGGAGGTGTTTCGTCCTTATTTAATCTGGCAAAGGAAATTGGAGGGCCATACTTCCGAAACTTCATAGAAGTTAGCTAGCTGTATTTCCTTACAATCAGCAAAACAAATATGGATAAAATTTGCTACTCCATCATATCAAATAAATGACCTTTTTGCAACCAATTCTGTCCACAAGTGTTCACTATGATCTCTTTTAGGACTGGAGTCTACAAAGAATAGACTCAGAAACTTCTCACCCATCCAGTGCAAATTACCAAACAACAACAACAAAGTGCTGCCAAACAAAAGGTTTTAAAAGCTGAAGTGTTAAGATAATTAAATGCATATTTCAGCAGCATTTATTTGGCATTGATTGGCTGAGGCCACTTACTGTGAAGAGCTGAACAGTTAATTCAAGTGCATTTCCTAAAGGAGATGACCTCAGGGTCATATAATTGTAACAGTAATTTATTTAGTTGAAGAAACGAATATGTTCTCAATTAACTTGGCAGGCATAATAATAACACTAGTGGGATTTATATTTGCTTATGTCACTCTGCTGTAAGGATAAAGTTATTGGATCTGTTTGCCTGTATTTAGTCCCCCAGTTCATGATTCTTCACAGTAGAGAAGTGAAGGTTTGCTCATCCTGATTAATAGGTGTCCAATACTAATGGTGCAGATATTGGCATAATCACTCAAGGGACCTAAAGGACATATACATAGCAGTAGTATTGGCAGAAGACAGTGTTACCTACTTAAATCTTCTCATGCTGACTTTTTTCCCTATTACAGATTCCAAGACTTCTCAAACTTGCCCCATAAATTGCTGCCCGATGTGAGATTATTCCACCACTGGGGCTTTTGGAGGTTTATCACAGATACGTTACTCTGCTGGGATTTTTGTTTCCCCCCACTGCTTTAATCTGCTGTTACTATAAAACAGAAAGGGAGTAATTCATTTGACTGTGTTCTACCTCAATACCACTGCAATACTCCGATCTAAACTTCTTAATATATATATTTAAATTTTCCAGTGTTGACACATTTTCACTGGTCGCTGGTCGGTGTACATGTCAAAGGATGCATAATTGCTGTAATCTACCCACCCTACATCGCAGAGTACGATTTATGGAAATTTGCAGACTAGAGTTGTCTATTATCAGCAAGTACCATCACAACTAAAGCAACCATCAGGATTTTGAAGAAATAGCTCCATAAGAGAGATGGGAGGGAAAAAAAAAAAAGGCATGAAAAATAATGGAAAAGAGGGTTTCAGACTCATCTGTCTTTCAGGAAGTATGAATCAGTAGAGGCTCACAGTGACCAAAGCTTGAACAGAGGTTGGGATAACTTCCTGAGCTCTGCCAGGAGAGGTCTCTGCAGGACTCACTTCTGCAGGAGGTGTAGGGCAGTTCCCCATCACGTGGTCCTGACTTTTCCCTGTATAGCTGCACCAAGGGGAAAAAGCTCATGATGTATGTTCCAAATCAGCTCTAGCTGTACCTCGTAGGCAGCTCAGTTTCATCACATGCTACCATTCATACAAATTAGAGGAAGGTGAAGAAATCCTCTGGTGTTTAGAAACAGACTAATCAAGTTGTTGAAACAGACTGGTTGAGTTGCTTTGCTTCATTTCTAATAAATAAAAATCACGTGTTCCAGGAAATAGTTGAGTGAAATAAATGAAGCATATCTTCTTAGGTTTCTCATTTGTAGTATTTGCTAATTATGTGGGGCACTTATGCCTCTGCATTAATCTTTTACTTATACAGATGCTTACATATTTTAACGAGCAGAGTTGGGTGTCACTGTGTAAGGACTGTGCTTTTCTGAGTCCTGGGGATCTGCAGCCACTGCTGACCTGCTTGTGGGAATGCTCATTATGCAGTCCCACAGCCAGAGGAGAACCTGAGAGGGCCAAGGAAGTTGGTGTTTTGTGAGTGCAGGCACCTCCAAGGTTAGGTGGTTGCTGAGTCATTTCAATCATAAGCCAGAACTTCAGCTCCTGAAATCTCACTGCATCCTTTTTAAGTGCTTCAGCAGCACTTAGGAATGCTTTTAAGAACTAGAAGCAGAATTTTTGGTTCTCCGACACATTTAATGTTATGCTGAAGTTTGTCCCCATTCAGCAGAGCTCTAGAGCATATAACCTAGAAAGCTGCAAACTCCTATGGAGTTATATGATATAGAATAGCTGGCCTTCAAAATATGTAACAAACCTATTTGCCTTCAGTTTTCAAAATATTTTCAATCAGTTACAGGGGTGGAACTTTCCATGTAGATGCAGGGTATTTTGTAGCGAGTGTCATTTTACAAAACTTAAGGGAAAGGTATTTTCCAAGAAAGTTCATTTTTCTCCTGTTAAAACACAAAGTTGTTCTCTCTGCAGAGGCTTGAGAGAAGAGATGAGGAAATTAAAGAACTGTTTAGTTCTCTTCAGTCTCAAGCTCCCTATTGACTAGCAGAATTGATGAGAAGAAAAACACAATAAGAAGTTTATAACCATAATAGAAAATATTTTAGCAGCACTAAGTAGCACGTTTTCCATTTATTACTCAGAGCTTTGAAAGAAATTGATGGCAACAGTGGATGAGCAACTTTGATCAGGATACACATGTAGGTGTTCAAATTTGTATTTTAGTGACTATCTGGATATGGATGCTGAGGCTTTTGAGTTGACTGCAATTTGCAAACAGGTTAAAATATACTCTTTATGCTTTGAGTTGATTATGATATTGAATTGTTAGAAGAAGATTTAGCATTAGGAGAACATTCATCCAAAAAATTTCCTTTATTTTCATTCATGCTGTAAAGTCTCATCGTCTCTTAAGCACTGCAGAGTGTCAACAATTTTGACTCTGTCCCAACTCACATTCCGCTCAGTGTGTGAGGCCTCCTGCTGACGTTATGTCAAGAACTTTGGGCCAACACAAAGTCTATGAAGTCTTACAAGTTAGAGCACACATATGCCTTCAAATGAATTTAATTGCTTGTAGTATTCATGGCAGATGTGACAGTTATGGTTTGTGGCACAAAACGCTTTATTTTATTGATAAAAGACATTTTTGCTCAGGGTGTCACTTCTTCAAACTGAAAAATTTTGAAGGAATCTTTTGTAGATTATGAGTCTTGTTCTAAAGCAAGTGCTGCAATGTCCTACAAAAGTAATCTGAAACACGAAGTTATATGGTACATATTTTGCAGCGACTATCGTAGTGTTCTATGTGATCGTTTTATATAAGTATTTTCAGTCTATCAAGCTTCACATTAGTTTAAATACTGGAGTGATGAATCCTGTAGATTTCTATTCAGATCCAGCTTAAGTGTGTAGACCTTCAACGACTTTGAGGAATTTGCTTCTACTAACATCAAATCTGATCATGGGTCTACAGTACTAAAACTCCCTATATGATGTGATCCATAATCTTTATATAATCTATATGTAATAGAGCACATTTATTCTGTGGCAAGCCCAGTATTTCAACTTGATAGCGGAGAGGATGGAAGAGAGGGATAGAGGGATTATCTCCCCCACTTAGAACAGAAATGAATACCAGACAGCCACTGAGATATTTACCTACTTTTGCATTTCTGTAGCCTGTTTTCCAGCTTCTTCCTACCCCAGGCTACACACAACTTTGTAGAATATCCCAACACCACCAGTGATGCCCTTGACCTTACCCTCCCTTGTTATGACAGCAGACTGCTGTATCTCACTTCTTGATCTCTGTCCTCTCCCCGGAGAATCTTCTTGTCAGACAACAGTGGAAGAGAAAGATTTTCCTTCTGGTTGAGTAGTTGGGACAACCCAACGTCAAGAGCTGCTTGGCTTGGCTGGGCCTTTATGACCACACTTCGCATTTTGCATTCATAATAATTCTACTGATGGCTGAAAGAAACGTCCTCTGGACAGTAGGCAACTTCAGTGACAAAAGGGACAGAACAGCAAAGAAATGAATACTGAAGGGAAATCTTTGAGTTGAAGTCTGTACTAGACTTGATATCCCTTGGCACAGGTAGTCTTAATGTTAGATTTAATGGTGCTCAGGCACATATGCGTCCCCAGAACAAATACGTGCCTCAGTGTCTAGATGCATGACCAGTAACCATACAAGGAAATCTTAATGCTCTGTGGTTATTGGTAGATCCTAGGTTTCCCTTAGACAAAGCAAGTTCTGTCTCTGGTAGAAAAGACACCTTTCATCTATACAGTTAAGACATGCTTGAGATATGGGAATTCAACATAGCAGTCTTGCTGAAATGAAAGCGTCACGGGGCATATCAGTATATTTTTAATAAAATTCTCCTACCTTGACCAATCTATGCCCTTCAATTTAAAGCTGAGATTAATTCTCCGAGACACATTATGGCACTGTATTAATACTTGAAATCATCTTATAAATGCTTGCTTTCATATTTGGCATAACTATTGTACCACTATAGAAACTGCTTCTATTGACCTTTAGATTAAAAATATGTTGGATTATCATGATTGACACATTTAAAATGACTCATTCTTGCCAAACACAGCATAACAACTTTTTAACATTCCCTTTTCTTTACAACTGCCTCCACTTTCATTATATGAAATATGGCTGTATTATACACCACCTCTCTTTGCCTAACATACTTTTTTTCAGAGTTCAAGAAGATTTACATTTCGAGCTAAATGTTTCAGTGATTGCTCTGTTGGATTTCATTATACCAGAGTAGTTAATCAAAGCAAGTCTGGCCTTGCAACCATGATTCATTGTATGGTTTTTTGAACTTAGTCATTTATACTGAATGAATACACACATTATCACCAGAGTACCAGATTTTCTTTAACAGCCTGCATGACACTGTACTGTAATTCCTTAGTTAACTGCTTATGCCATGTGTGTACTGCAGCTGTTTTTTTAATTTTCTTTTTTTCTGGTTTCTTTCTTTCTTTTTTTTTTTTTAAGGAATTCACTTAAAGTCATTCTGTTTACCAGAGAGAATGAGGAACTCACTAGGAGTGTTGTCAGTGTAAGGGAAATGGTATTCTCTAGTGGTCCTAATGACTGCTGTTTTGCTATACACAGGAATATTTTCAGATCCACATGCTTTGTGCAGTTGGGTGACCTGCACAACAGTCATTAACAATAAGTCCCCAAATAAGCATAATATGTTCATATTTGGCTGAGGTTTACTCAACCACATGCTTTAGAGGGTATTTCAGTTATGGGCAAGAGAACTCCTGTTATTGGTGTGGTTGAAATAAAATTTTGTCATTTCTTTTTCCTTCTTCTGGACAATATAAATGAGTTTTTACAACTACTATTGAGAGAGCAAATTTTTTTAATGTACAGAAACCCAGGGAGATAAAGATTTAAGGTAATAGAAAGTGTCAGTTAATACTTCCTAACTATTTTGCAATCTTATGCAGACTAGGATCTCTGTCTTTAACATTCTGCCAGAGTTGAGTTAAAGACTCAGCAACCTCTTTTAAATGCTATATATTAAACGTATACAAGTATTTAGCTACCTAGAGATGAAGATGGGTGTTTAGTGAGATTTACCTAAATGCCTAAACAGGTCAGGGACTTAATTCCCACTGACACCAAAGGACAGTACTTCAAATACCTCTGTAAATCAAGACACTATACTTCTGTCTACAGTGGACTTCAGAAATTTGCTAATACCAGAAATAATAATAGAGGTTTTTCATAACTTTATTATCTGTCTGGACTACACTTTAACAATGGTAATTGGTTTTTAGCACAGTGTGTGGGAAAATTGCACAAGCAAAAGTAGTTCTGACCATTCTCTAGACAAAACTCAAACACAGGTGAATATGGTAGCTCTGTCTTCCTAGTCTCTGCTTATGTGTAGCTGGTGTATTGTAGGATACTGGAGGCCAGCGAGGAATGGTGTCCCCCAGGGGTTCTTCTTGAGACTGATACCAGTTAACATCTTTATCAGTTACATAGATCTATGGGACTGACTGCACTCTCAAAAACTTCGTGGATGACATCAAGCTGAGTGGAGCAGTTGACACAACAGAGGGAAGGGATGCCATCCAGAGGGAGCTGGACAAGCTTGAAAGGTGGGCCTGTGTGAACCTAATGAAGTCCAACACAGCAAAGTGTAAGGCGTTGCACTTGAGTGGGACAATCCCAGATACATGTACAGACTGAGAGAAGAACTTATTGAGAGCAGCCCTGTGGAGGGGGACTTGGGGTTCTGGTGGAAGAAAAACTAGACATGAGCGAGCAGTGTGCTCTTGCAGCCCGGAAGGCCAACAATATCCCGGGCTGCATCAAAAGAGGGATGTCCGGCAGGGACAGGGAGGGGATTGTCCCTCTCTACACCACCTTTGTGAGGCTCCATCTGGAGTACTGCAACTAGGCTTGGGGCCCCCAGCATAAGAAGGTTGCCGGGCTGATGTTGTAGTGAGTCCAGAGGAGGGCTGAAAAGATGATCAGAGGGCTGGAGCACCTCTCCTATGAGGGAAGGTTGAGGGGTTTGGGATTATTCAGTCTAGAGAAAAGAGGCCTCATTGCAGCCTTTCAGTACTTGAAGGGAGCTTACAAACAAGAGGGAAATCAACTTTTTACACAGGTAGATAGTGATAGAACAAGGGGAAATGGTTTTAAACTAAAAGAGGGGAGATTTAGATTAGATGTCAGGAGGAAATTTTTCACTGAGAGGGTGGGGAGGACTGGAACAGATTGCCTGGAGAAGTTGTGGATGCCCCATCTCTGGAGGTGTTCAAGGCCAGGCTGGATGGGGCCCTGGGCAGCCTGATCTAGGGGGTGGCAACCCTGCCCACAGCATGGGGGCTGGAACTGGGTGGTCTTTGAGGTCCATTCCAATCCAAAGAATTCTATGGCACTATGATATTCTTGGGGTTTCACTTTTTCCATCACAGAGAAAATACGCAAGCTACCAGATGGCAGGTGTGAGGTGTGAGTGACTGAGAAGCCAGTCCAGCTAAGGAAAAGAGAACTAATGAGACTGCTTGCTTTGGATCACTCACTTGGAAAAAGTAACGTGTCTGGGATGACTTTCTAATCTTGTACAGCATTCAGTATGTCACTGTTCTATGTAAACAGATACCTGTTTCTAAGCTTAATTCAAGTAATCTTGCACCTAACAGGTTCAATGTTAATAAACTGATTAGATACAGTTATGGAAGATTTCCTTGATTAGAAGGATCCTCCATTTATTTAAGGCCTCTGTAATATCATCTCTGACCCAGCTCCTTTTAGCCTTTGTCATAGAAGAAGTGTATTACAAAGTGAGAAGAGATTTCCGTCTTTTCATGCAACCCTGAGGACAATGGTTAGCCAGCACAGTGTGAAGCAAAATCAATTTTGGGGACATCTATTGGATGTCTGTTGCTACTGTCATCGGGCTGGTTTGTAACTGTCTAGGAACTATTCTTCTTCTTAACACAAGGCACCCAATAGCATCAAAAAATTACAAGAAGAAGAGATGGACAAATTGTATTCAAATATCTGCCACTAGGATTGTCTTTGTATCCTCAGTGTCACTTATCTTTCCTACCAATAGTATATTGTTAATTCATTCTGCTGTTTAAAAATGGGATTGTATTTTGTGTCGGCTACATGATAATCACAATTCCCTTTTGTGTTTGCTTTCTACAGGCATTTGAATGATTGCCTTTTGCTGGAACAAATGGTAACAGAACACATGCTCCCCTATCACATGCAGGGGTATTCACTGAAACTAAATGTCATATTCGCATGTGTAAATATTTCTTCCAGAAGTATATACTTGTTGATCCTCTGCATGAATAGAAAGAATACCTTGTGATTTATCTGGCTCATCACAACTAACCAGCCCAACTAAGTTGTCAAATATTGACATATAATGGGTTTGGATTAATCCATATGGTTGAATTTTAAAAATAATTTCAAATAAAAAACGAATCTGAAAACTATGATCTGTTTGCAGATATTCTGTTTGCAAAAAGAAGGCAACGTGTCTGATGAAATATTCATTGCAAATTATTCACTAGTCTCAAACAGTAGTAAGTGTTAAGATAAAAGATTTGTAAACTCATCAAACATTCAACAAAATTCACCAAGCCTGCTACAATTTTTTTGGCTGTGGCATTTATGCCTATGAAGATATGTTTATGAATTTGAAAGATTCTGCACAATGTATGTTTACTATCTGAATTAACAATTATTCAGCCATTAAAACAAATCTATATTACCAATAGATCTGTGCTCTTCTGTTTTATTTCTTTACTTCAAAGACATGCTAGTATTGCATACAGATTAGTACTTCCGCAAACATATACCTTAATTTCTTCCCAGTACTTGTCATTCCAGTACAAAACAACATATCTATCCAGATTTTCTCATATTCAGTAAATATGCAAGTAAAAGAAAATCTAAGTATTAATTCAGTTTAATCATGCTTTTAACCATTTAGGATGAACTGGCTTTTTTTTTTCTTCTTTTTTTTTTTTTTTTTCTTTTTTTGACAGATTATTCAAAGGCACGTCTATAAGTTTTATTAGTTCTTAGCCCTAACAAGGGTATTCACTGTGCTCATATGGAGTATTTAGCTATTCGCTTCAGGCAGGACTTTGATTTAAATGCGCAAATGTAGTTTGGAACTTTCCTACCGGTAAGAATCTAATAGTGTAAAGGCTCAATTATGCAGATAATCCCTACTGCATATAACTCAGGTGCATAGAATACCTATTTCTGGTGATTTTTAAAAAATCTATATAGTAGAATAGGGAATTGTTGACATTTCAGATCTAAACCAGCACTCCATTTTTATTTTCTTTCTGTAACAAAAGTTTTAACACAAAAAATCTGGCTATATAATTTCTTGAGCTCTTTATAGGTAGAGACTATAGTTTATGATAGGCTAGAACTTGTTACTTGGGCTTCTTTATAGATGAAGCCTAGTAGATGCTTTTAAAGATTACTCTTTTAATAAGAAATTATGCACACGGTGAAACACTGATGGTACAAATGTAACAGAACAAAATCATCCTCTTTTGGAAAACACGCACAGACTTGTAATGTTTGTCCTCAGATATAGTAAATAAATATCTGAGTAGAATAGTAAATAAAATGTGCTACACTGTGATACACAATATGGTAATCCATTGTGAATACATACATTTCTAAAGAGAAAAACAAAACAAAAGAAAACAAAGAAAAACCCCACAGTTCTCCAGAAATGTGAGTTCTAAAATTTACACATTAGAAAAAGGCAGAAAAAAATCTCAACTATCTGGAAAGATGTTGATAGAGCATACAAAGAAATTAAAGAAACAGTAGGAAATGCACCAGATGGGGATACTAGAAGAGTACTCCCAAAACTTGCTTGGTTTGCTGTGTTGGGTCTTTTGTTATTGTTTTCATTTCTTTCTGTTGAAGATGTTCTAACTCCTTGCTGATAATGACAACAGCGTCCTGGCGTGTGGGATCACTCAGCAATGCTTGCATTTATTAGCATAGATAGAAGCCACATTTCTAAACACATTCTGGAGCTACGACTGAGGCTCTGAAAAGGCATCTTTCCTTCTGAAAATCCATGCTTCTGAGCACTTGAACATGGAATGGATTGGTTTACTATTCTCCCAAGAACTTGGATGCGTTGACTTCATTATTGTCATCTATAAAAACTAAAAGTGCTTACCTGCAAGTGGAGACTTTAGGTAGAGTGAGTTACCTTCAGCTTGTTCTACCTTCTATGATTCTACTATTTGTCTTCTGAAAAAAAAAAAAAGATCCAATTATCAAAACAAAGCAACTGCATAAAGGCATCTAGTGATACAGGAGTGTATCTTATTTACTAATTTTGGATTTGAGGAACTTGTACATATATTAATAATGAAAGTAATTTTCACTGACTGGTAGTAATTTAGGAAAATGTTGTTTTAAGATAAAAATTTTAAAAAATGGATGGTCAGAAGGTGGATGCTTCATTGGAGTAGCCTCACAGATTAAGTCCTGCATCAGAAAAGCTTCTATGTGTATATTCAATGTGAAAAAATGGGAAAATTCATCGGCTTTAATTCCTAAATCTCTCTCTTGAAATGGGTCAAGGAACACAAGGAACACAGGATGTCAGAGAAAGAATAAAATGAGAAGCCAGAGAAGAAATTACTCAATGCAATTATATGCTTTTGTTATTTAATCAAAACAAACATACAAAACCAAAACATCCTAAAAAATCACTACTTTTATATCTTTATGACTTAGCTTTGCTTGTTTCTTAAAGAAATAGTTTGTGTTGCATTATTACTACTATGAGTTTATTATTACTCTTACTTTTTTTTCGGGAACAACACAGTTATTTCATCTGACCCAAGGGATTATATGCTTCTAATTAATCTCTTTTACAATGATTTGACAATGATTAGCCCTTTCTGCTATATTCTGCCGCTGTGTTAGTATTAATATAAGTATATAAGCTGCTAAAGGATTTCAGTAGTATGCAAAAAAAGTTTTCTTGACTCACGATAAAGATTTCTACAGTCACAGCTAGTCTACCTCTCAGACTTTCATAACAGCAAGCCAGCCCTTACAAGTAGAAAATTAAAACAAAAATTCAACCCTCCACCCCTAAATTTCATAGTCTTAACAAAACATAAAAAATTCCATCCACATGCCCAGCCCCCATCATCTTGTAGAAACCACGTGGCTGCTTTTACTTTCTGTTTATTAATTTTTCTCCAAATATCTGAGGACCTGCACATCGTTTTTTTCAGTGAACAGCTTCAGTAACAGGACTTTTAAGTGCATTTGTGTTTTTCTGACTTGCTGCAGTTGTTGACCTCATTGGATCACGTGCTGCTTTTATCATTTAAAAGAGAAAACATTGTCAGAGCAAAATATTCTGGAATGGATTGCAAAAGCAAACTAAAGAGAGACACATATTTGTTGTGCCAGCTTTCTTCCTAATATATCTGTTTTAAAACATCTTGGAGATTGCAGAATCTTCCACATACACCTTCCAATCATCTTTTCTTTGAAGATTCAAGGTTAATCACTTCCATTGCATAAGAATGAATTTTTCTTTATGATGAAGAATCTTCTAAGGTTAATTTGAAAGGTCACTTGAGTTAGGGCCTGCCATGTAGTACTTCAGGTTACACCAGACGTGATCTTGAACCGTTAATCAGCTAGTTTCCTGCTAGTCTAGGATGAGGCAACTGTCATTACTGATACCTACAGACAAGACAAGTGCTTTCTGCTTTCTTGGTATTTCTATAACACCAAACTGCTATTCTGGTTTGAGTGAGTACACACTGTTAATTTGATGGAGTTTGCAATAATCACACTAAATTGAATACTTTTCCTTGCCGGAAGAAAGAAAGAGAGTGACTGTTTCAAGTATAAATCCATGCATTTCAGGTAAAATGACAGATTAGGACGCTGAGGAATAATGTTTCCATACCATATATAGGGATTTCTTTATGTCTCACTGTATGTAAATGGCAATTGGATTAGGGCTGATTTGGACTGCTTACTGCAAAACAGCACACCAGAAGCAGAATGAAGAAGCAATGTCAATCTTTGGTCTACCATTCACTTGCCGTTCCCCCTCTACTAAACATAGATATCTAGCTCTTCACACTATGTGTTTTATAACTTTATGCAGAATGAGGTCATATTCCATAAAATTTCCATGTGTTAGTAGGTGACATGGAAATTTCATTGTTTTTATTTTAGCAAATTGCTCTAGAGTCCTTCTAGAATCCAGACAAGCTGATCGTTATGGAGAGGTGAACCTTTAGGTTCAAAAGTGGAAGATTAAGAATCACGTGAGGAATCCATGCTCCCATATGCACATGGGCATTTGGCCAACTGGTTGGTGCTTGCAGCTTCCAACACAGACAGACACATGCAATCAAAATGTCTATTTACACACATGCTAACTCAGAGCCTGTGCTATCAAACTCTAAATGCTCAAGCATTGTTGGTTGTACTCTGTGTGTATAGGTATGCAACACATACTAATAACGAATAGCGTGTGTTTTCTCTTGGGTTGATTTTCTACTGTACCTTTCGGAAGCACCATCGCTGACGCAAAGCAGATCAAATAATGCTAACAAATCCAGATAGTAGCTTTTTGCAACAGTTCTGCTCAGCTACAAGTACCTGCACAAGACACAGAGGCAAAAAGTGAATACTAGTGGGATTAGGACCTGTATATAAAGCATTCTTTCTCAGGGAGTTTTACGGCATTAATTAATTCTCATCATCCTGCTGTGTGTAGCTAAAAATTTTATTATCCCCATTTTATAGATGGATAAAATTAGTCACATAAAGGTTAAGTGATTTGTGCAAGGTCATGTAGTAACTCTGTAGCAGGGCTGAGAACAGAATTAGAAGTCGCAGCCTCTGTTACCTTGGGCTAATGATGAGTCCACATGCCACGTGTTATCCTTCCATAAATGACACATACTCAGACAAGGGTTGACTGTAAATTAAGTATTTAAGAGATTCCTTACATATGTGTGCATCATAAAGAGGTTCAGGTGCACCTGATGGAACACTGGATCTAGTGTACATAATTAGCCTTGTACTCTTTAAGTCTATACTTCTCAGTTGGTGAGACGCATAATAGGGCCAAACTGCCTGAGTAGAGTGAACTCAGTAACAGATGCTTAGTTTATCCCAATGCTCATTGAAAAAGTTCATGCGCAAGAGCCTAGGGAAGAACAAATCAACTGGATCAGAAAAGTGAAAACAATTTCCCTGGGAGCAAAATTAAGCTCTGCTTTACGTACTTGAGTGACCACAAATATCCTATGTATGCAGAAAAAGAGCAGGTCTTGCAGGGTCCGCAGCAAAAAGCTTTTCCAAATCTCTGATAGACTGCAAATGGTCAAGAAAATCATTCACTGCTGCAGCACATTACTTCCTGCAGTTGCCAGCACTGCTGGAGCAAACACAACACTCTGTGGCTTTCTCTACTATATAATTCAGTAGCGTTTGTATAGCTTTGGGATATAGGCAACATTTCTTGTTACTCCTGCTTGTCACAGAATAAAAGATGGGCTTGTGTTAAATGACATGGCCCTGACTGGACTTGTGGTTGCAGAGTGGAGGGACCATGACATTCAAGGCATTCATTTTACAAAGAAGAGGAATTATGTTTGTCAGGTTCAGATAAAGCTTATTGTTTCAACCTTGAGAGAATGGACATGATACAAACTCCTAATAACTTGGCAATTTAAAGTAAAACAAAACGCATGGGCAGTAAAAACAGGAAGGAATATTCCCATTATGAATTTAAAATCAATCATACTTAGAATTGGCTGAATTACCAATTTCAAATAAAATGCCGGATAGAGCTGTTTAGTGAGTTATTAGTCAGAAAACATTTTTTTTCTAGTTTGTACTCCACTGGCACCCAAAAGAGTCATGAAGATAAGTGATTATTTCTCCTTTTTTCTTCTGATGCATGTTATATCAGGCAGAATGCAAACACACGAGAAGCCACTGCCCAAAGAGCTGACACTGTTAGAAGAGAAAAAATAAATGGAAAAAGTGATATCTCATTAGTTCAATTTCCTTCACTTTAAAAAATTCATTTATTGCCATTTTTATTGCAGTAACAGGGAATGAGATAAGTTGAAAATGGCAGGAGATGTAGAAACAGGAATGACAGTGGAAGGAAAGAAGACATGAAAGAGGCTGCGCGTGGCAGGAAGACTGAGAGTCAAAAGCAGAATAGGAGAGAAAGGATGGAGATCAGCACGGCAGGCAGAGAGCCAGCTGGAGGTGGGAAGAATGTGAGAGCAGGTACAGGGAAGGGACTTCCCTCCAAAATTTAGAAAGGGCAAGCACTTTTAGTAGATTTAATCTCTTTCTTCCGAGACTTCATTCCAGTGACCAACAACACTAAATTTGTAACACTGATTAGCCATATAGGAGAGAATGGCAGGCACTCTCAATTAGTTCTGATGCTGATGTTTTTGTTCTGTTGGTTACAAACCACTCTGACCCTTTCAGCATATATACCTGCCCCCAAATCATCTGCTTCTATTATTTTTAATGATTGCAGAGATACTCTATTGTTGAGGCGATTTTATTTTGTTAAGCGGATTTGGTCAAAACTGGTGGGGGGAGGATGGAGGAAACTGGTGGGAAAGGAGGTTTTAATATACTGATGTGAGGCCTGTAAGATCAGAGATAAAGCACTACCATTACCTTCTCATACCTTTGCATTACTAGCCATTACTGAATGACACAGTGCAGAAAGGATGTTAGGAAAAGCTAATGCCTATACAGCTGGTGTAATGAAGAAATGGGAGGTTTAGGTACAGGAAACCACAGCTCCAACAGAAGGAGCTGAAAAGATATAGATAAGATTAGTGACATATGTAAAGGCACAGATAATGTGTGACAGAGTCTGCCCAGCTGAATAGGCTGAAGCCAGCAGTAATAGGAAGCCCATGTTCTCCCTAATCCTCCCAGATAAGCTGTTCCATCCAGAATTATCAGCCAACAATCTTCAGGGTATCAGGCTGAAAATGAAGTTTCAGACTGCTTTGATTCCTCATCCATAAATGAGAAAGTGCCTGAAGGATCTTTATTTATTCTCGCTCCCTCCGAAACACTCTTCAAAAAGTGCCAATATACTAGCAACAGATGCATAAAGCCTCGCTTACTTTGATTGACAGAACATGATATAAAGAAGCTCTCACTTGACATTTCAGTTTCATAAGGCTCCAAGCAAGTGAATGTGCGGGGGGGAACTTTAAAAACTTCAGAAGGAAATAAAAGGACATATATGTAAACCTGAAAAGAGTATTTTCTGAATTGAACTTAGCCTTTTTCATGTTTCACATTCTTATATGACAAGTTGTGCAGGTGATAAATAATATCACTATCTTGTACAGCTCTGTTTATTAAATGCCTGCAATATTTGTACTGTTGACTTCTGTAACATTACAAAACAATTGATAGATATGTCCCCAGGAAATGTGTTTAATTTGAAGACAGAAAGTATTTCAGAACAAACTTTCAAAATATGAGGGCTGCTCTGAAAGTAATGCCTCCTATTTTATGATGTTGGCCCATGACATCAGAGGTGGATGTTGGTGGGATGGCAGCAGAGGATGAACCTTCCCACCAATATTCCATTCCATTTTGTTGCTGTGGGACAGATGGCAGCAGAGGGGTAGTCTGACAAAATTATGTCTGGCATGGAAATGTGTAAGAAGCAAAGGTGTGACACTGAATTCCTCTATGAGGAAAAAATGACATTCATTGATGCTTGCTGAACATTTATGGAGACCAAACAGTGGATGTGAGCACAGTGAGGAGGTGGGTGGTGTATTTCAGCAGTGGCAACAGTGATATGGAAGAAAGCTGTGTTCCAGACAGCCATGCACAGCTGTCATACCACAAAATGAAGAACGCCTCAATCAGCTCACCCACATGAATTGGTAGATTACAACCAGGAAACTGTGTATGGAGCTGAGTATCTGTTTCAATATGTCAGAAATAATGGCAACAACACTGGAATATCACAATGTTTGTGCCAGGTGGGTCACACAAATGCTCACACAGGAGCAGAAAGAACACCCTATGCAAGTTTGTTAGGGCCTACTCAACCAAAAGAAGGCTGAAGGTGACAGTTTTCTGGATTGTATCATTACCAGTGATGAAAACTGGTGTCACCACTATGAGCTGGAGTCAAAACATAGTCCATGGAGTGACAACATGTGAATTCCACATCAAAAAAAGTTCAAGATGCAGCCCTCAGTGTGTAAAGAGATGTGCACTGTCTTTTGGGATAGGAAAGGGGTGATCCTTCTGCATTTCCTGTAAACTGGACAAACCATTGACTCTGATTGCTACATCACAATGCTGACTAAGCTAAAGTCTCAAACTTCCAGAGTCAGGCCAGAGAAGAAGAAAACCTTTCACTTGGAACATGATGATGCCAGACCCCATACCAGTCTGAACACTATGGAGAATGTTGCCAATCTTGGCTGGACTGTCCTACCACATCCACTGTAAAGTCTGGATTTGGTACCTTCTGACTTCCATCTGTTTGGGCCAATGAAAGATGGACCGGATGAGCAACATTTTCCTAGCAACAATGTTGTCATAGCAGCTGTGAAACAGTGGCTTGCCTTCACTGGTGCAGATGTTTACGAGCACAGCATGCAGGCTATGCCCATTGCTGGTGTAAATGCATACCTAATGGTGGTACCTATGTTGAAAAATAGTTTTGTAGCTGAGAATCTGCTCTATCAAACAGTGTTATTGTTCTCTTTGTATGTGCTGTAGTTTCCATGGAAATCAATAGGAGGCATTAATTTCAGAGCAAACTACATAAATTGAATAAGAAAAGGAATACCACTTCATAACTTCTTTCACATGAGCTGAAATTATCCAAAAGCTGCAGGAAGAATTTTTGTTGGGTTTTGTGTTTCTTTTCATGTCTATTTTAGCTGGGGTGAAAGGAGGAGAATACAGGCACCTGCAGTGGGCTTGTTTTTCTGAGGTGACTGCTTTAGTCTAACTCCTCTAAGGGAGCTGGGCTGGGTAATGGTCACAGGGAGCCTGGTCACAGGGAGCCTTTGCACTATGCCCTCATCAGCTTTTATGCTTTAATAACATTTTTTATTTTTACATGTGACTCCTTGAGCTTCCAAGGACACTCTATTCTGTATAGGTTAACACTGAAAACACTGATAATGCTTGGGAATTATTGATTTGTACCTGGAAAGAAAGGAAGTTGCTTGCATGAGTCTACAACATATTCAATGGGATGCATCTGCTCTTTCTAATGAGGAAGGAAGGAAAGGAAAAGAAAAAACTCTGGTAAGAGTTTAATTGGGGAAAAGCACAGAACCATGATCAAATGAAACTGGCAGATTTCCTAGTCTTTATTTACAACGGACAACTAAGATAATTAACTATGACTAGTGAAAGACCATTAGAAAATGGAAATTGTCCCTGAATATTAACATGACATTTTTCAAAGAAGGAGGAAAGAGATGTAGAGGAAGCATTTCTTTTTCTTGCCTCTTCTTCCTACTTGCAAACTACCTGCCTCCAAACCTGAAAAAATGCTGCGTGCAACTGTTGATCAAATTTCATTAAAAAGCTACTAATTTTTGCAAAACTACTAATATTTCAGAATGCTAGTTATAGAATAAAATAATAGCTAATCTTTTGACAAATGCTGAAGATTTTCCTATTATTGAAGATTTTTTAAGACCCTATGTTATTCAAAACTGCAAGCAAGATTTTCTACCACATCTCATTCCCACCTGATCCCATTACGCAAAAGAAGATAAACTGATCAAAATTTAACATGCTGTATGTCCTTTCAAGTAAAAAGCAAAGCCAAAGTAATTTTTTAAATTAATAGTTAAAGTAGTTACGTTTTCAGAAACTAATTGTGAATGTTGAGAACACTAAGTGCATTTCTGCTTGATCTCCGCAGTGCAGTGTTTCGCATTTTCCACTTTTCTTAGTTGGCATGAGTTCAACGAATTTCAGTTTTACCATATCTAGTAGCTAGCATATGCTGAAGAATGGTTATTAACAGATTTGTTACAAAAATGTACACAAAAACCAACATCCCCAGCAAAGAATGCAGGGACAAAAATTGCTCTCGAAAGAAAGGAATCTTCAGGGATAATCATAGCACTGGGAAGTGAAGTTAAGCTAAAGTGGAGTTTGAAAGAGGGAAAATTGTTTAGACAAAAGTTGAATGACAAAAGTTGAGAAATGGGCATTCTGTCTTCAGGTGCAGACAAAACGTGCCTTTCTTGTCTTCTTCATTCCCTCCCTTGACTACTGGACTATGGACAACTTTTCTGACTTCCTAAATCTAATAAGCTAGAAAGGAGATGACTTATACCATGCTTTAAGAATCTTATCACTATATTTTGTAGAAAAACAGAAATGTAGCATTGTCCCCGTGTTCTTAGCTATGAAAAAGTAGGAAAACTTTCCTGTTACTAGACTTCAGTTTACTGTGATACAGTAAGCAAAAGAAACTAATATTAACATTGCGTAGTGTCACTGCAAAGAAGTGCAGAACAGTGGCCACTGAGTAGAATTCTCGTTCACGCTCTGTGTCATAGGACGAAGTCGGTCCTTGCATGTGAGTGCAAGCAAGGTCAGTGAGGACTGTCCTTGCTCACACCAAGTTGGACCTGGATCCTTTCTATGCATCTTAAGCCACATTATCAGCCCCACTGGTGGACTTGAATAAATGTTCATCTTTTTAACTCACAGGTGGCAGCACTTCTGAGTGGACTAAAGACTATCTGCAGACATTGCTTAATAGTTTTCTTCAGCTGGAAATGATCCTATATGCATTGCAGCTATGTGTTTGACAATGTGTATGGAAAAACGCCTTCAGTTACTGTATTTATTTTTAAGTGAACAGTATTCCTCAGCTGTGCTTTAGAGAGAGCTTTGACTGCCTGAGAGCAAAACAGCACAGTTAAAAGATGGATTTGGGGCACTGGAGAGCCGCTGCTCTGCCCATACATCAGTGTGCTCATGCATGTGAGGCAGGGCATAACAGAAGAAAATAGATTGAGGGGAGAAAGTACTGAAAAGTATAAGTCCTGCTGTCGTTAAATGGAGTCATATCAAAGACATAATTCTGAGGGCAAACAGGACATGGGAAAGGATTAAGAAAACTGTTGTGTTTCTCAAAGCAATAGGGAAAGGCAGTCTCCTTTAACCATGTGGATAGGTGAGAAAATGAGGTGAGAGCTAGTAAATCTCCATCCGTTTGTAGTGCCACAATTTAGTTAACACAATTGACTTCTATTGTGTCTTCTGCGTAGTGCAAAACGCTTGCTTTCTGGAAATGCTGACATGCTAGAAGAAACTGCATTCCAGTGACAAAATAATAATAAAAAAAAAAAGGGGGGGCGGGGGGGAAGGAGCTCTAGAGCTAAAGGGCTCCAGAGCAAAGAGCTAAAGGGTTAAAATAATTTGAAATACCACACAAAGTCCTTCCACAGCTTTAAAATGTTAATCAGTTTTGAAAGTGTAAGTCATCCCCTGCTGATAAAGAAAATGAACACAGGAACAGAGGAAAAATTGGAGATTCTGAATTAAGAATCTGTGTGGCTTTTCATCAACACTTGGTAGGCAATCCAAATACTCGAGGCTGTCATCCAGCAGACGGGTGTACAGCTCTGCATTTTATATTATACACACCTCTGGAGCCAGGATGCCTACCAGCGTTTCTTCAGGAGCCATTTTAAATATTCCAGTGCTGGGGAGGACAACGGAGAGCACTGAAACATCCAGAGGTTTCTCTGAAAGTGCCTGAACTCGCTAATCGCTTTCATTGCCAATTACCATGATTCTAAAGCAGACAATCCCAAGGGAACTATCACCTACTCCACATCCTCTACTGTGCCTGTTTTAACTAAAGTGGAAAGAGTGAAGGAAAATGGAAATCATCACTGCTTTATAGAAAGAGATACCAGCTTCCTGTCCTGCTGTGGATGCTCCCATACAGAAGGAAGAGAGGAGGACCCTCTGGGTTATATGTTCTCTAGATGACATCAGCTTTATACCTGCAATACAAGTGTGAAGAGAGGATTTGCCACTATTTTGCGAGAAACAGGTCTCATTTTTTTCCAGATGACTTTGCTTTGGCATTGTTTGTTCCTGGGGCATAAGGTACTGTGTGGGAACTGAGGATGTTTGATGCTGCAGGGACCAAGCTGGTGACAGCCCCAACCAGGAGAAAGTCCCCACTATAAGAAGAACATAGCATTGCTTTTCCTTTTGATCAGCTGTTACAAGAAATGGGGAAGGTGGGATAAGAAACTGCAAACATTCAGAATGCTTTTCTTCATTTACTGCTGTCAAGAAGATGCCTTAAACTCTTTACACAGAGACTAATATAAACAAAACAGACTTTTTGTCATTTTAAACTGGCATTTGCCTTCTGCTTGTTTATTTTAAATATGTTGCATTTTGTAAATTCAGAACTTGTAAGCTCCGAGTGGGATGCTTCTCAAGGCCCCAAGCAAACATCTCTGATTTTAACATCCTATTATGCATGGATGAAAAGCTAAGCTAATAACTAATTTTCACCCTCACAACACAAGCATTTCTGACAAGATTAAAAGTGATTGTCTTTAAGAGATGTTTACTAACATTAGCCCAAAGTGGGCAAACGGGCAAGTGAGGAAGCAAAGTATGATCCTGCATTAGAACTAGGCAATTTTGGCAGTGCACAGAAAGAAAATACACAGCGTTCAAAAGAAGGGAAAAGACAAGGGCAGAGAATACATCGTATTAGTGCCACAGAAGATTCACTGAGGAAAAAACTGTGATGGAAACACCTAACTGATTGAAAAATGAGCATTTAGTTTCAAGGTGTTCGTGAATATCGAACAATCTTTCTTTATTTTTTATGCCCACACTGGATGTCTTGTGCATTTCCATTGTATACCTGACAGCATATGTAACAAATATACACCAAAGTGTAAACAGTATCTCTTTCTTTTCTTCCAGTAACAGTTTCATCAGAGCTCAGATATGGAGACACACCTCATTATAATGAAATAATATAACTATCTTTTTCCATCTTGATAAATATAACCCTTTATGGTATCTGTAGAAATGGAAATGCTGCAGGAAATGCTACAGCTGCTCATGCAAACAGTTCTGTTCAGCTTCATAGAGTTGTTTTCAGTGCATTGCCTTAGATGAGAGAAAAAAATATATATGTATTTATGGTCATTAAAGACAATATGGTATTTTTGAAGGAGATGTCTGGGAAAGCCAGCATCACGGTTAAATTGCAGCTTGGGTATTGAGGTCTACCTGAACTTCCCTGTGTGGTTTGCCTGATGCCGCTTTCTGCCTCCTTTAATATTCTGGACATCTGCCTGGTACAGCTCTGTGTAGTCTAATATTTATCACATTGTGCCCTGTACTACGTTTTAGCGAAGAAATTACAGATTAATAATATCCCACCATGTTTTTCTTTTTCTCTTTTTCTTTCCCTGAAGTGGTATGGAGTTTTAAAAAGTCCACTGAGATTTCTGAATGACTGGGGCTATAAAAATACAAGTTTCTCCTACTTATTATTACTAGTGGAAACACGAAGATGCTGTTTATGTGGAAAGCAAGGCTACATGCTTCAAAAAAGAGAAAAGATACCAAGGAAACTCCCCTGATAATCAGTGACGAACGTGGCTAACACTTGACTGTAAGGTTGTCATAAATTGTTACAGGCATTGCCAGCCACTGTACAAGTAGCAGCGTACCTCTTAGTGGCAGAATAGATAACAAGATTGGTTGCTCATTTCAAATGAAGAGACAGGAGTGGTCAAGAAAAATAAACAAATAAATTTAAAAAATGTAAAAATGAAAGACAGTGGATATCACATGACTAGCGCAGAGTCTACATCACAGTACAAGATGCAACTGCAACTTGTATCAAAGCATTTAAACCAGATTTAAATTAACTCTTGATCTTGACAGCAGTGTAGATGCAGCAATGTGAATTTCAACTGTCTGGTTAAAGCCATTGACCAGATCCATTCGCCTGTTGAAGTGCAGAAGGCCACTACAACACTATTTGTGCCCGGCCAAGCTTATTCAAGGCATAACCATGCATTGCTGCAAAGGCTGCTGTTGCACCTAGAGTGTGACATTTTTTGCCTCTCTCCAAGTGGTAAAAACCATCTGGAGAACTAACCTACCTGGTTTGCTGAGAATTCCCCATTTCTTAAAGCACCTTTACAGAGCATGGCCCACTCGAACTGATCCTCGGTTACGATCTCATGGAGTCTCAGGTAGTCAGCAACTACAGAAGAGTTTTAGATGGCTCTAATTTATGCCAAAACCAATCTGGCCCCTGCCAGTCCCAAAATCACAGGAGTGCAAACAAAGATTAAAGACACATTTTTTTCCCACCCTTTATTGCAGTTCAAGCAGACAAATGACTTATCCAGTAATTGCATAGCTGCAGGTAATGGTTAACTGGAAGTCACTTCTTAAACCAAGCAGAAATTTAAATTTAATCTAAGAGAAAAATATTTTTAGTTAGAACATGGTAGCTAAGAACAGAAATCTGAATGTCTAGGAATAGGCAGGACTTGACAGCAACCTTAAACGCACCCTTTTTCTCCTGTTTATTTTTCCTATTACTGAAGGAAGAATCATTTCTCAGGGAACAAAATGCACTTATTTATAACACAGTATGTAATCAGTTCAATCTATCCCTTACCCATAGCAACAACAAAACTTCTACTCAGAACACTGAACAGGAATACATTAAAAACATGACATGAGCCCTTCAGAGGTTTTCAATTATTACTTTTCTTGCACTGCACAAAGGTACAGGCTGTTATTGTGCAGTGGCTTTTTAAAATGCAAAGTATGAAATAGATGTGTTTCCTCCACATACAGACTTTAGGTATAGCCACTGCAAAATTTCAAACTCTCCCTTTCTTTTTAATCTTCCAGTTTCTTTAATAACTCCCAACTCCTANGGGGAGGTGGAAACTATAACAATGAAAGGCAGCAGAGTTCACAGAGCAGGATATGGATCTTTGGGATGCTCCATTTCTTTTCCAGGCTATGCCATTAGCTCCCTGTGTTGCCACAAGCAGGTCACTCCATTTGGCTACTGCTAGTTCCCTGCTATGCAAATACTAACAACACCACTTGTCCATGTCGTAAAGTCTTCTACGCAAATAAACTCAGATTTATTTGTTATAAGCAGACTGATTCCGACATTCAAGACTGAAATCCATACGAGTACTTTTGTTGGAAGTTAATCCATAATGATAAATATTACTGCTATCAAGAATTTAAATTCAGATAGTTATTTTGATCACCTTTTCCTGCTGAGTGTATAAAAAACTTACATATAGTATACAGATTTACTTAAAGTTAACAGCTAATCCAAATGAGATGATCTTCTAAACTTACTCCTGTTGTTGGAAGCTACATCTTTGAAATTCTGCTAGTGTGATGATGGATGCTAGAAAGTACTTGTTAAAATAAATTACATTTTTGATGTAATGAAGTCCTTGGACTAGAGGAAATAATTTGAAAATGAAAAAAAAGCTATAATCTTGAAAAGAATCACAGATCAGACTACCATACACATAGTCTGGAGGTTCCTGCTAAGTCTTTCAACTGGTAAGGCAAAGATATGCTTAACCATAGTGACCCAACACAGTCAACTACTTGTTTCCACCAGAATCAGTACCTCCAGAATGCACAACACCCATTAACTCCTACAAGATTTACCACATAATGCTTTCTGAAGATTGTATGGAAAGGAATATCACTGTGTCCGAATTTATCTTGTGCTTTTGTAGTCAGCCATTTGTAGAAATATGGTATAGGACATATACCTTGTTCAAAATTCACACACAGTATTTTACAAATGTTGGTTTGTAATTTTTACTTTTCACAATTACCCCAGCAAGCAGTTCAGTATTAAGGAAGTTTAAAAAATTGCATGACAATGACAGACTACTTAAAATAATTAGGTCTTTCCAAATCTGTCATAAATAGCAAAAAGAAGAACTGTTCAATATATTTTGTAAAATATTAGCAAATGTACTTGAGGAAAATTCAGTAGAAACTGGCGTAAAAACAGAAGTACTATGTCGATATGCTTTCAGCCATATGTTATGTTGTTTTATTTTTCAGCACATGTCATCAACAGTTTTCTTTTGATATGATCAAAGAACCATACACATTCACTCAAATAAGGTATAAAGAAATCTGTGCTTCTGTCTTTCTTTAGTTTTCAGTCCCTCATTTTTTTCTGTTCTCTAAACAAGAAATCTTGAGCATTCTCATGGCTAAGATGTGTATCAATTAAAAGTGAACTGTTTACCACAGAAAAGTGAAAAACTTGAGGACTTTTTGGATATGCACATCAGTGGTAGGATCCTGATTGCACTCCAGGGAAATATTCTCAGTTATCAAAGAAATACTCAGAGTCAGCACTCCAGTGACAAGTGTAGGAAAAATACATATACAGATAACTGGATTAAATGGAAAGAACTAATTTCAGTCCACTGAAGTAAGCCTGCAATGTAATTCATACACATATTCCAGACTTTCCTTAATGGCTAGATGTACAGATTATTATACAGGGTCGGGCTCTTCTGTTATGTGGCTGGGCCACATGATAGCACATGAAGATGAAAGGAACTTTCATTTTTTAAATAACTTGCTATAATGATATAAAATCTCTTAGTGTCCACAAATGCCAGAAGTAAAGTTTGAAGCAATAACACAGAGAAACTAGTTACATTGTACCAACATTTTCTGATCCCATTGAATCTCATAAAACAGTTTGTACTAACACAAGAAACTTTTTAGGGCTGCTTACTGCCAATGATATATGTTACAGACAAAAATGAATGTGCCTTCTGCTCAGGGAGAAGGAATGGCATCATGGAGATGACTACCAGTCTTACATATTTTGCATGCTAAGCACTGAAAAATTATGACTGGGGACATTCAAGCTCAGGCTGGCCTGGCTCTAAGAGACTCAATCTAGCTGTAGGTGTTCCTGTTCATTGCAGGGGAGTTGGACCAGATGGCCTTTAAAGGTCCTTTCCAACTCCAAGGATTCTATGATTCTAACTTGCAAGTATATTTTAAGTTTTTCTCCTCAACTGCAGAATCAATTAGTTAATCCATTAAAAAAGTCAAAGTGCAGGTCCATAGCTCTGGGATTCTTTCCTTATGCTCCAGGAGGTGGAGAGCCTTACAGGAATGAAGCACAGGCCCTACATCCTGAGTTTGCACCAACCCTCACTTGCAGGTGTACTTGGCACAGTTCAGTGCTCTTCCAAAATCACAGAATCACAGAATTGCAAGGGTTGGAAGGGATCTCTGGAGATCATCGAGTCCAACCCCCCTGCCAAAGCAGTTTCCCTACAACAGGTTGCACAGGTAGGCGTCCAGACGGGTCTTTAATATCTCCGGGGAAGGAAACTCCACAACCTCCGTGGGCAGCCTGTTCCAGGGCTCCATCACCATCACTGTGAAGAAGTTCTGACACATACTGGTGTGGAACTTCCTATGCTCCAGTTTTTGCTCATTTCCCCTCGTCCTGTCCCCACAGACCACTGAAAAGAGATTCCCCGCGTCCATTTGCCTCCTGCACTTGAGATATTTGTAGACATTGATAAGATCCCCTCTCAGCCTTGTTTTCTCAAGGCTGAACAGACCCAGATTACCCAGCCTCTCCTCATAAGGGAGAGGCTCCACGTCCTTTATCATCTTTGTGGCCCTCCGCTGGACTCCTTCCAGGAGGTCCCTGTCTTTTCTTATACAGGGGAGCCCAGAACTGGACACAGTACTCCAGGTGAGGCCTGACCAGGGCAGAGTAGGGGGGGAGGATCACCTCCCTTGACCTGCTGGCAATGGTCTTTTAAATACACCCCAGGACACTGTTGGCCATCATGGCCATCAGGGCACACTGCTGGCTCATGGCCAACCTGTTTTCCACCAGGACTCCGAGGTCCTTCTCTACAGAGCTCCTCTCCAGCAGGTCATCCCCCAACCTGTACTAGTATATGTGGTTATTCCTCCCCAGGTGCAAGACTCTACACTTGCAAAATACTAACAGATTTATATGCATTATGTTTCCTTTACTTCCTATATATTTCTGGCGTAGCAAGATGGCTGTTTCTGTGTGTAAAGTAAAGATGCTTGGGCCATGACAGTGTTCATGATGGCCAGTATGACAAACTTAGTGAGAAATGCACAACATGCCCCACGTACTGCCCTTCTTGGTAACTAGCAGCTCCAGTTCAGAAACTTTTAAGTCAAAGTATCTGATGTATGTCAGCTTGTCTAGAACTGTCATTGCAGTGGTATGGCTTGGTATGCCAGTGAAAAACTGAAAGCAAGTGGAGAACGTCTATGTCATGGCCAGAGAGAGCCAGGGACCTGAGGCAACTCCTGCCTTAGTCGTGCACATGTTCAGCTAATTGCAAATATGGACTTGGAGACTGATGGGGAACAAGATACAAGGTGTTGCTGTCTAAAACCAAGATCCAAAGTGTCCCTTCAGAGGGAACAAAAGCTTCTGTGGAGTCTGAGGTCAATAGTATTTTATATATTTAGCTCTAGCACCAGACTTTTTAAACATGAAGTTTAGAGTTTTATGACAAAACAAAATTTGGAGCTGGGAAAAGATTGGTGCTAAAATTGTGAGCACTGACAATATCATGCTGAAATCCACCCTTTACCAAACTAAGGCTAAGAACCTCATGCTGTGTTTTTAGAAGGAGTAAAGAACAACGCAAATCTTGACCATATCTACTCATTTCAGCCTCTCTACTAGAGCCCTGCAAACTTCTCAGTAGTACTCTTTTTTTTTAACATGGTACCACCTTTGAAATACAGATTGCTTAATTGTTGAAGTCTAAACATACTTAAGTATTTTAAAGCATTTATAACCAACCACTGAAGCTGGCATTATGTTTAAACTGGAATAGAAAAAAAAAACATAAGAATTTTCTAAAAAAATGTACAATAGAGAAGGACAAGAAGTGGGATCTAACATATTGTTTCTAATAAAAACACAGAAGTTAACCCAAGGATCTTGGCCATGTTCCAGTTCTAATAATTGTATTTTTGCTCTCTAAATTCCCTCTCTAATTTCATATACGTAGAGAATTCTTCACTTCCTGTCCTAAGCTGTTGTCTAATTTGCTATTCCTAAATAAGCAATGCCATTTCCAGTCAGGCAAATCTTAAGTCATACATGAACTGAGTTTTATCAAATTAACCATTAGGAAAACACCCTAATTTCATGTAACCTCTCAAGCAGTTTCACCAGTAAAAAGAATCATGGTTCTACAAAGCTGAACTTCTAGCTTTTAGCTGAAATCTCCAAGTTATTAATATTTTAATAGACAGCATAATATAATATTCAATTATAATAACATTATAACCCAGTGAGAAATGCACATGTGCATTTGAGTATATGAAACACGTTATACTTAAATAAAAGAATGTACATTATACAGATCCCCACAAAAGGATGTATGCAACGTGAAACATATATCACTCATGTTCAACGACACGCACATCTACTAAAGCAAGCCTGAACAGTTTTCCCTGAATTTTACTCTGTCATTTGAGCACGCTTTTTCTGATGCTCAATTTTTACTGAGTGCATTATGGACTTCTCTAGGGAGCAGAAAATGTGTTTTTTTAAGTAAACATGGAATGCTTTGATAAATCAAAACATTCAAATGAGATTACTATTGGAAGAAAAATCTATTCTGTTTTTAACTGAAGTTCTATGTTTAAGATAATAATAAAACCTGTTATCCCAGAAGACTGAAACAAATTTTTATTCATTGTTGCAATACCGCACATTTCTTAAAAACAAAATTGTCATATCAAATGTAAATAATGTATTCTCCTAAACTAATCAGAAAGAAGTGGAAATTGCCTACAGCATACTGAGTGATAGATATTTTAATGTGGTAATTAAAAGGAGCAGCACTTTTCAAGTACAATCATTTCCATATCATAGATGTGCAATGTTCTACAGCTTTACCTACAAAACAGGAGGCAAAGCAACCCACAGTGCAAATGAATCACACATCTTTAGAATACTGACCTGTAACAATAAATTTCAGGCTACCGCTTGGAATGGTGGCTGGGTAGAACACCGGAGGATTGCTTTAACCTAAAAAAAAAACAAAAACAAACAAACAAAAAACAAACAAACAAAAAACCCCACAAACACTTCTCGCTACATATTACCTTATATTGTTTTAAATTACACCTTAGAATCTTACAGCTATGCAGAGATTTGTTTTTATGGAGATAAGCCCCCAAACACCTACTTTAAAGTAAAAGCCTTATTTTTCAGCTTTAAAATACAGATTACAAGCCTGATATTGCAAGGCAATGCACACTGTTCAGCAGTGCGCGCTGTCTGCAACAGGCTTCTTACAATTAGTTGAGGCTGACCTGTAAGTGTAAGAGACAATGCGTATTTCTACATCCATTAATTACATACTGTACTACAAACGCTAACACTGGCATAAAAAAGTGCAGGAGCCATATCTTCAGACAGGTAAATCACAGTAGCCCTACTGCAATTGACTGAGGCACCTTGGTTTATAGCACTATGGGATTTAGCCTTGCATTACTGGGAGATATAAGCTACAAGAATATGAGTCACACGTGCAAGCAGTTGCAATGTTTAGATAACTAAACAGATATTAGCCAATGTTTAGATAAGCAAAGTACACGTGAATACTGACAGGTCTTCTGCCCCAAATGGAAATGTAGATCCACCATCACTTTCAGCTTGACCATACATTCTTAAATCAGGAGATGATCTCAGCAAGTTTAAGAAAGATACCTAAATCATAAACCTAACAGTCTGGTAAAAGCCCAACAAGTCGTTTAGGCATAAACTTAACTTTAACCTTGTGATTAGCTCCACTGAACTGATAGCTTGGAGTTAAGCAAATGTTCAAAGCTCTTTATTGAGTCTGTTGCAACTATTAGACCAGAACTTCACAGGGCTTCTTCTCAGACACTGCTAAAATTGTAGTCAGTGTGAAACTAGAACTGGTGCAGATGTTGAGAAAACCCCAGTGATTCCATAAAAGCCAAGGGGAATATGACTTCCATGTCTTTGTGGGCGTTCCTGGATTTACATGTTCTAACCTTGGAGCTTCTTAGTGAAATATAATAAATAATTTACGGATTCCACAGCCCTGTACAAATATTAATTACAGCAGTCTTAGCACGCTTTCTTACAGCAAAACTGAAACTAAATTCTCTGAAGCAGTGAGTGGCAGAGCTGTTAGCACACTCCTAATATGCATTTATGTTCTTCCTACTTTGATTTGATTATCTGACTCAAAGATCTAGACACTGTTCGACAAACCAGACTTCGGCTGAGGCTATTGCATTTTAGCTAATCAGTCCTGGGTGGAGGAGCTGTAAAATTCCCTTTCATTCCTTTTTGGTCTTTACTTTCCAAGGAGAGGAGCAAGTGATGTACTTCTGATCAATATTAAAACATACTTGGGGTAAGCTCATAGCTAAAGAGTTCATTAAAGGTGAAAGGGTAGGTTAGTGACAGTGCATAAACAAAAATCCCTCCCTCCCAGATACAGAGAACAGGCATAACTTGTTTGAGGAGGGTGGCAAAGACGTTTCTTTGTGTAAGTATGCCCCTGATTTTCTCCATTACCAGAACTGCATCCCACCATGATCTCTGCCTGTTCGGAGCTGTTACTCCTGTGTCATCACGAGTGCTGACACTTTTCTAAGTATGTACGTAGAAAGCCCAAATATTTTATATTAAAGAGCAGGCTAAACATGGCAATTCAAAGCATTTCTTTATGAATTAATTAGCATCACGGCATCTGACCTCTAAACAAAACTGTGGTCTGTAATTTGAAGGTTATCACTAGCAGCTCCTACAAAATTGTTACAATGGATCTGTGCACACTGCCCTCTCAGAATAATACTCTGCTTAAAATTGTGCTCATTGTTGTCCTTTAACAGTGGGGAAAAGAGAAATTTTTGAATTCAACTGAATGAACCTATTATTTATCTCTCTCTTGTTTTCTTCTAATGAGAAGCTATACAGCTTTATCCATAATATGTTTGGCACATATAATAATAAAAGGTCGGTGCAGAAAATGTGTACAGCATATTGTAACAAAAATCTCTCTGATATTTTATAGGTAGAAAGCTTTTATAAATTGTTTTCTCCTGTGTTACTGTCTTAGGAGTTTCAAAGCTTCCTCCAGTTAAGGCTAATTTATTGTTTGTAATAGCGCATATGCCCTAACAATGTAAAGAGCATTTCCCACAGATAAGTTAATAAGATGCAGCACAGAGAAAGGGCCAATGAATCTGTTTGTTACAGTCTACTTAGTGAAGCTATGGCTACAATACTCCAGTGCTGAAGTCAGTGAAAAGACACCAGCACAACACAATCCAAGGAAAACGCAGGCTGATACAGCACAAAAGATTCTTTGTTTAAGAGCAGCAGAAATTTCCAGCAACTATCTGTACAAAAATGCAAGATAGAAGAGAACGTAATTAAATAACAAAACAAAGCCAAACTAAAAGAGAATCATTATAAACCAGGACAAGGACAATTTGTTTTTAAGTGCACATGATGAATTTTAAAGTTCTTTCTTCACAAGGGGCAATAAAGTATTATGGAGGAGTGACACATTTGATGGATGGGTGGGTTCTGAAAAAACACATTATCAATTACTCGTTCTTGTTTGGCTCTGGTCCAGTAATTTTTATTTGAACAGGCCACATGCTAGCATGGGTTTGATTGCAGGAAGTGACTGACTGCTGTTAAAGAGGGTACTGTTTCATTGACTATATTCAGGTTTACTCTACCCCTCCTTATTCTTTTTCTAATAGGGACTCTGCTATGGCAAGCACTGTTTCAATTCTTAAGGGAAGAAAAAAAAGTTTGTTTAGTTGACTACTCCCTGTTTTGTTTTCAGCCACCTCCCATCCAGTTCAATCCAGTGTAACTTGCATGTTGTTTAGGAAACAAGAGATGTGATTGCTCAAGTTTATTTCCCAAATGGTCCGACATTCTTGGTTGTATCCCTTTGCTCTTTTATACCAGTATTCATCCAAAGCAGTGTCATTAAATCCGAAGGATTCACTTCACTTGAGCTACTAGCAATCAGGGAGTAAATCTCCATTCACTGTTACCTTAAGTAAACTTTTCAGAGTCTTCAAGAGATTGCCTCATCAAAAAGGATTCATTATCAGGAGCAAAACTTCACTGTTTACCTTTGAGACAGGTGTGAGTTAAAGAACTGGACAACCTGGAGTGACAAAGACTGATGACTACATTATACCCAGTTACACAGACAAAAACAGTCCTTCAAGTAACAATCATATTGCCTTTACTTCCTTTAACCGTGGATTGTAAAGGTCCACTTGCCAGCCTCCAGCAAAGAGAACAGGGAGAGAAGGCTGTCACCCTTACTACAAATCATATCTAGAACACGGGACAGACTTTCATCTCTTTCAGGATCCCCTTTGTTCCACTCCAGGGAGATTGATAGATACTCTCCATCTCCTGGAAAACACTTTGGACTCCACATTTGGCTCTTCTCTGGTATTGAGGACAGGAAAGAAAAAGCATGTCAAGGACAAGACAGGCAAGACTGAAACATGGGGATGCAATTATGCCAGGAGAACTTAGCTCTCAGATCTCTAGATTCAAATGCACAGGGAAAACAGAAAGATAACCTCACATACTGCTTTGACGCAACCTGATGACTTGACAATATTTTTCACATCACCCTGAAATATGCATATAATCCATAAAAGCCTAATGCTGACCATTTTTGGAAGAAATGACGGCTGACGCCATGTGTATTTCCGTGTCATATTTAGGGTCATTGTACAGCAATCCATTAAAAACAGAAATAGCAGCAGAATGCATTCAGTGGTTCTCAAAATCCATTTACAGTATAAAAGTTTCAGTGCTGAAATACAATAAAAGTTTTAAACCGCCTGGACTCATAAGATAGCAGGAGGTTTACTCATAAATGTACCTTAAGCACTTTGTCTCTATTATTTTAATTCTGAATAATAACTAGAGAGGCATTACTCTTCCCATTCCTCAGGAATGAAAGGTGTATTTAAGAGTAAAACCTTAGTTGTTCATCAGATGAGAACACACTGTTGTTGCATTACAGTTTTCCACAGTTTTAAACATATGCAGAAGATATTTTTTGAAATTATTCTCAGCTAAACACATTAATCCACTACTAAATATAGCTATAAAAAGAGGTGTGTATACCTTAGTCATCAGCGCTGCTCCTAAGTAAGTTGCAAAGACAATAAAAATGTTTCACAACACACAGTATCTAAACTTGATTCCCAGTCCTTGCTGATTCTGTAGTATAACAGCATGCAAGCCAACAGAAGTATATGACTGCAATTTAAAAGAGAAATGGTGTCTTTGCTCTTTCAGAGCAACCAGGAAGTTTGCATTATATAATGTGAAACAGAGAAGTTCAAAACCTTATTTATTTTCTGAAACCTAGTTCTAAATATTTTTATTAATTTTTACCCCATGAAATATTCTTGTGCTGACCAGTTTACCCACTTTTGCAAAGCTAAAGAAATATTAATACAGTCAATATAAAGAAAAATAAATGAATATTCTAATATTCCATATACGAGGGCTTCTCCAAAAGTAATGCCTTCCATTTTATAATCTTGGCCCATGACATCGGGACGGATGTTGGTGGTAAGGCAGTAGAGGTTGAACCTTCCCATCAGTATTTTGTTACATTTTGTTGCCATGCAACAGATGGCAGCAGAGGGGCAGTCTGACCAAACGGCATCTGACATTTGGCATCTGAAATGCTTGTGAAGCAATGGCGTGGAACTGAATTCCTCCATGTGGAAAAAACGGCACCATTGACATTCATTGATGCTCACTGAACGTTTATGGAGACCAAACAGTGGATGTGAGCACAGTGAGGCGGTGGGTGTTGCGTTTCAGCACTGGAGCCATCACAGAAGCTGTGAAACAGTGGTCACCTCTGTTGGTGCAGATGTTTACAAGCGTGGCATGCAGACACATGTCCATCGCTGATGAAAATGCATAGCTAATGGTAGTGACTATGTTGAAAAACATAGCAGAGAATTTTTGTAGCTGAGAACTTACTCTGTCGAATAGTGCTACTGTGTTCTTTGTATCTGCTGCAGTTTCCATGGAAATAAATAGGAGGCATGACTTTTGGAGTGACCTACATGATATTCTAAATGAATATTACATTCATTTTTAATGATTTTTCTTCATTTTGACCTCTTGTCTTTCAGTATGGCTTTCCTTATGCTACATAATGCACCTTGAACTTGTAAAATTCAATAGTTCCCTTGCATTACAAGATATGCGGTTCTAAATCATTCCACAATGCTTGTTTCCAAACAGTGACACTTTCTCTTTTATTAATATTATGTGAAAAAAATATTACCCTCTCAACTTATTACGTACTTTCAAAAAGCTAATGTTTAGAAAAATGCGGAAGAGTATTCATTGCACCTAAGAAATCTTGAGTGAAGAAGATCTGGGAAATGACAGGCCAGTCAGTCTCACCTCTGTGCCTGGCAAGATCATGGAGCAGATCCTCCTGAAGGCTCTACTAAGACACATGGAAAATCGAGACGAGGTGATTGCTGGTAACCAACATGGCTTCACCAAGGGCAAATCGTGCCTGACAAACCTGGTGGCCTTCTATGATGGAGTTACAGCAACAGTGGATAAAGGGAGAGCAACCGACGTCATCTACATGGACGCGCAAGGCATTTGACACTGTTCCGCACGACATCCTTGTGGACAAATTGGATAAATATGGGTTTGATGGACGAACCACTCACTGGATAAGGAACTGGCTGGTTCTTTCACTGAGCCTCCAATGGCTCAGTGTCCCAATGGAGACCAGTGACGAGTGGTGTTCCTCAGGGATCAGTACTGGGACCAGTGCTGTTTAACATCTTTGTCGGTGACATGGACAGTGGGATCGA
>WBMW01004059.1:36178-219000 GCA_013396635.1 Penelope pileata | reverse complement strand
CCCGGGGCGAGGCCCCCGTATGCGGTAGCGGAGCCCCGCGCCGCGCTGCCGCCCCGCGCCGCTGCCCCGCGGCAGCCGCAAAAGTTTGCGGGAGGGCGGAGAACTGCGAGCGGGGCCCTCCCCGGCCCGGGGCGCTCCCGCCCTCACTCTCCCACCGGAGCGCCCGGAGNTGGGGCCGCGGCGCGGGGCGCGAGCATGAGGCTTGGCTTGCTTGCAGGCTCCGCACCAGCCAGCGCAGCCCTTCAAATTCACCATCTCCGAGTCCTGCGACCGGATCAAGGAGGAGTTCCAGTTCCTGCAGGCTCAGTACCACAGGTAACGCCGCGCCGGGGCGGCCCTGCAGCTCTCCCCCCGCCTGCTCGCCCCTCCCGGGCCGGGTGGGAGGGGGCGGCCGGGCCCCACTGACCGCCCCCCGGGGCCGGCGGGGCTATCCGCGCCCTCGGGGCTCCCCCGTTCCGCCGTCGGTGACAGAGAGCCCCGGGCGAACGCGCGGCAACTTTCTGCCTCCCCGGAGCGGCGGTGCGCGCTCCGTGGGCCGAGGGGAAGCGGAGGCGCTTCCCAACTTCGCCGCCCGAGTCGGGGCTCGGGAGCGGCGCCGCGCGCTGAGACGCTGCCGGCGTGAGCCCGCGTTCCCGGCTCCACGTTCTGTCCGGGGAGAGCGGCCCGGCCCGGCCCGGCCCGGCCCGGGCACCGGCGTTGCGCGGTTCCTGCCGAAGGAGGAGAGGCGCGGGGCACCGAGTTCCGAGCAGCGGCGGGGAGCAGAGCTCTGTCTGCGCGCAGAGGGGTCCCTGCGCGAGAGAGCGGCGTTCGCGTGACGAAGCCCCAATGGTGTTTTTGTGTCCCAAACAGTTTGAAGCTAGAATGTGAGAAGCTGGCCAGCGAGAAGACAGAGATGCAGCGGCATTATGTCATGGTAAGCAAGCTGCACAGCAGGCTCAGGGCTCAGACCCACACGCGTTCTGGTTGCTGGAGGCCAGCAGAAAGGTTACGGTCAGTGCTGCTGCGGTGGAGGTGGCAGCGGCTACTCGCTGTGCAGAACCCAGGCATGTCAGTGCTCCTGGCGACTGGGGTCTGTCCTCAGCATGGCTGTGTCACACACGGGGCTCCTGGGGACGATGCTGCCACTTCTGCTGGCCTCTCCCAGCACCCCGTTGCCACAGAGGGGTCCAGGGTGATGAGCTTTTTCTGTACAGTTCTCAAAATAGCATGGATGCATCTGCAGCCCTACAGCTCCCTCCCACCTTAGGAGAATTGTTGCTCCTGGGCTGCAGGTGTATTCCTGTGCTGAAATGCGAATGGCAGGGACCTGAGCCGTGAAGGGGTTTCCTCGAAGGCTGTGGTTGGCAGGGCTAAGTGAGGCGCACAGGAAGACCTCTCCCAGTGCATAATTGCATGATGGATCATGGGGACTCCGGAGGAGCTCGCGCCGTCGGCTCCCTCGTACATCTACAAAGGATTAGCCGCCTTCCATGTGTATCTGACAAATAACACTCCACTATCCACAAAAAGAGTAAATAACCTTGAAAAATTCTTAATCAAGAGCACAAGCATAAGTTAAGGCTTTTGCATTTGTCTTTTTCATGCCTGATTTGCTTAAATCTTGGAGATGGTGTGGCATGAAGGCTGCACGCGGACCTGAGTTCCCTGCAACCCAGCGCCGCAGGGGTGCTCAGAGTGGCATCTCTGCCTTGGCTCTCAGCTTACGTGCTCCTGCTTTTCTTACATCCCTGCAATCTAATTGCAGCTTTTTTGTGTTTTTAATTTAAAATATTGAATAACCGGTCTGTTTGTTGTCGCTGATTTATATGTGTGTCTGGCTTCAAGCACTTTGGGCGTTTTTTTCGCATCTTTTATGTGTGCTGGGGAATAAAATCTTGAACATTTTCTGTGTGTCTTTCCTGCTTCTAATCTTTAACTCTGGTTGTGATTACTTTTGTGCTTTTTTTTGTTGTCTGATTCTTTTTTTTTGCCTGGTTTATGGCTGTCCTTTGCAGATTTGTCAAGAAGCAACATAGATAAAGCAAAAAGAATAGGTTACTGCGAAATGCCGTCTCAAATTCCAGGAGCTCTCCTGGAATAAGTAAATGTTTTCAGGTCTCTGTGTCTTTGTATGGATGATGTTTTGAGTTGGAGTGAATTTTGGAATGGTTTTTAAAATTGCGAGGTCTAATAGAGTCATTTTCTTCTTTCTTAGTATTACGAGATGTCCTATGGGCTGAATATAGAAATGCATAAACAGGTAGGTAAATATTTTGCTTTGTGTAAGAGCCTTCGGTGTAATTTCTCCCATCAGTCTTAAACCAGATGTCTATTACGTGCGAGTTGCTTTAATTGCATGCTTAAGTGCGCTGGAAATTTTCCATGCTCCTCGCTGGCCCGAAACTCCCCCCGCGTGCGGCTGCGCAGGAGCACGTGCGTGGGTAGGGATGGGCGCTGGGCGCAGCCCTGGATCTCCCTGACCCCGTGCCGCTGGGGCTGCCTTCTTGGAGCGAGAGATACACCGTAAATGCGTGTTGGGTGTCAAGGGACGTGCGCTTGTGTGTAGAAAGGGCTCCTCTTCAGTTAACCTGGAGCTACAAAAGCAATCGATGCACAGCCATGTTGCTGTCTCCTTTACTGACCTATACCCTTGTCCAAAAGCAGTGTCTTAGTTTCTCAAACATGAAAGGGTAAATGAGCTTCCTAGGAGGATGATGGCTTGCTCGGTTTTGTGCCTTGAAGTCTAGCTCTAAGGCCAAGATTAGCAGGAGATTACTCGTATGGAGCATGGCAGTGTAAATCAGAATTTCTTATTCAGTAATGTGTGTTTTTAACCTTCTCTGGAGGAGAATGAATTAAACATCTGACCTCTTTTCCAGTGAGGGAACTTCTAATATGGTGGAGTTTAATACTGACAACTCATTTTAGCAAACGGTTGAGCAATTCACCCGTGTTGCTGGGGAGGGTGAGTGGCAGAAATAAAGAAATGGGTGAATGGGAGAAGAAAGACCGTCTTACAATTGGTTTGTATGTGTTTCTGTTCGAAGTAGGGGATTTGGAACTTCTCAGGGTTGTGGAAATAGGATTTCTTTATCTTACTGAGAACAGACATAGAAGTCAGGTGTTTTTTCATGTTACTTATTATGTTTTGTATCCCATTAGCATCCCAGCACCATGCTACTGATTGGGGCCATTTGTGTTAGATAGCACGTGAGTACGAAGGCGGTGGGTTCTGCTGCCTCAGAGTGCTTTGCTCCCAGCACTGCAGACCTCTGGAAGCTGTAGGTAGACCTGTTGAGCTCAGCTGCTCTGCCCGCAGGTGTGATCCCGGGCTTGCAAGTGTCTGGGGCCGGGCAGTGCTGGGGACCGTGCTGGCAGAAGGTGCGGGGCAGTAGAATGCCAGCCTGTCTGGGCCCATCCGAAAAAGCAGCGCCGGTGTCCTGTGTGGAAACAATTCACCCAGTGCAGAGTCCTTGCAGGCCACCTACGTGGCGGATTCTTGCATGCGTTTGAAAGCTACCATTGCTGTCCAACTTGTTTATATTGCCGGGTGCTCTGTTTTTACAGCAGTTAGTTGTATGTAGACTTAAACTAACTGCACAAAATTATGTGGGACAATATTGGCATGCCGGTACGATGTGTAATTAGGTTGTTGTAGGCAAGGGAAACTTGCTTAAGACCAATTTTAATTTTTAATTTCTAAATGCTTTACTTCAGAAATTGTATAAGATTATGACAACAGAGATGTCAGTGATATTCTGGAAAAATTAAATACCTAGCTACAACTAAATATAGGGATTACAAAGGACCAAGTTTTAATTAAAAACCTTTTTCCAGTACCATTCAGTCTGTTCAAATTAGCAGTTCAAGTATTCTGCTCTCATGCAAAACACTTAAATATTTTGTCAGATGTTGATTCAAATCAGCTGCGGCTAAGAAACTTGCTCGCTATCATTCCTAAACCTGATACTAGTTTTATATCTCACACTTCTCGCCTTCTCTTCCCACAGTGTTTTTTTCCTTTCTCCTCTTGCTTCAGCACCTGCAACGTATTTCCCATCTTGCTTTATGATCGCAGTGTTGGGGCCACATTTTGTGTATACAGGGATTTGATTGTTTCATTTGATGTGCACAAATCATTTTTAGGCGTGCTCCTTAAATTCCCTTTTCTTCCTCTCAGATCTTTGATTTTTTCTTGGCTGAAATTGAGCGATTCACCCTATTTTTTTCTTTTCCTTTCCCTTCCCCCTATTTTTTTCTTTTCCTTTCCCTTCCCCCCCAGCTTTCTAAATTCAATCATATCAAAAATCCTGAGGGCAGTTTATCACATTATGAAATACAGACAGCCCTGCAAACCACCTACTTATTATATTTTCTTTCTTTTTTTCACTTTAGCACAGAGGCATATCTGTCTTTATTTGTTTTTCTGGGCAGACAGCCTTGGTTCCTCTTAGGTTCTTTTCCAGATGTACTCGCTGGATGCCCTTGTAATGGAAAGCAGGCAATAATGCAGTGAAGTTGCCCTTCGGCGTAATTGGGCCGAGTTCTCGAGATCAGGTTAGGCTTATTCACTTACTAGATTTGCGTCTCAAAGGGTTCAAGAGCAGGACTCCCTGGAGTCCTTGGAAGTACCCTAGTAATTGGTGGCCCTGATATTTGAAACCTTTGTGTATTTTTCTGTTAAAGCTTCTGTTCTTCTTGGCTGCTCCCAGCCACAGAGTATTTATTTTTAGAGAAATTTTTCACTGGAACAGAAAATGATGGCTGTGATGGAGTCGTGACTCTGTGACTTAGCAAATTGATAAAAGGATAAACGTGGAGCGCGGCGATAGTGTGTGTGCACGCCGGGCGGGAGAGCGGGGGGAGAGCATTGCTTTTCCCACCCCTCGTGTGATGCTCATCATCAGTCATCCTGTGTTGATTTTGATAGAAGACTATTAAAGTGAAACCTATGGGGAATTTGTCATTCTGAAAGGAAAGCTAATGTAATTAGTACCAATTAAAGTACATTTAGTAAATTGGATTTAATCTTAATTAAGCCTGCATAATGTTGCCAATTTTTAACAATTATGTTTGAGAACATAATTAATTTAAATTTTGGTAACTGAGTAAATAGCATTAGACTGGTTGAATTAGTCTTTTTTTTTTTTTTTTTCCTAAAAAGACAAGTGTGGGGTATGTTGTGACATGTGGTGTTCTAGCCTAAAACAATAAGCTGATTTTTAATATTCTGCACTAGGATCAATGGACCTTCAAAACAGACACATTCCAACCCTCCCCCCTCAAAAAAGCCCCAAACAAGAGGGGGTTTTGGGTTGCGGTATGAACAGATGCTTCTCTATGGTTGTAAATCTCGGTGTTGGAATAAAGGAGAATGTTTGAGTGTGGTCTGAAGATGTCCATTTCTTACTGAGTTGCTTTTTTTTAAGAGGTGCAGCTGATGGTTTAAGAATGAGTGTACTGCTCTGTGTTTCTAATAGTGTTGCTACTTCTTGTTGGTGGTCATTTGGTTTAATTTCTGAAATTAGGCTGTTTTAATATTATGGTAAACAGTTTATTTAAATTGCTGTAATCAAACACGCTTTCTGAAGGTTTTAATTGAGGATTGTAATTATCACTTAAAATAAGTGTCTGTATTTGGCTACAGACAGAAGATACTTGTGAATGAGACTGATGGAAGGCGTAAATACGATACAGCATTTGCTTCTTATTTCCATTATGTTTCTGGAGGTGGCTGTATGTAAATGCTGATGCTCTCTTTTTGGTCAGGCCTCCGTCTTTGAACTAATTCACATGTTGGAATGCTGGATTTCAGCATTTTTGAAGGAAAATTCAGATCTCTTAAGAAGCTGGGTGTTAAAAAATAAATGAAATGACTTCTTAAGATCACAGTAAAGAAAAAAAAACACCATTTCAGTCCGATCCATGTAAATTTTATTACAAGACTTGGGCAACAACCATTTGAGTGCTGCTTAAATATTAATTGGATAGAAATGAAAGGGCTCTACTAGCTGATAGGATATCATAATCATAGCTGCAGTAGTCGATGGTAAATGATGATAAATGGCATTAGGAACCTTTTAGCAAACTGTAATAACTACGAGGAGGGAAGCAGTATGGATTTGCATTATATCTGATACCCTCTAGTACCAAGTGGATTGCCAATACTGCTTGTTTAGCATTTTCTAAGGGCAATAGGATATTGATTTCTGACTTACAAGGAACGGCTCTATTTTCACCATTGAAAAGTATTGCAGGTTGTTAAGAAGAAATTGACTTGAAGAGGCCTGACTGCTGCCCATCATGGAGCAAATAAAGCAAAACTGCCGAAGCATGGTGGAGCAGCGAGATGGGCCCTCAGCAATTTGTTGCTATTAATTTACCATGCTCGACAGCAAATCAATCGGCATCTACTTCATCTGCTGGAGAAAATGCTGTCCAGGGCAGATAAAAGGCCCTGCGTGGTAGGGGAATAGACTGGATTGGCCAAACGGAGGCTGCAGTTAATGTGTAAATAAGTGAAATCAAGGCCACTGTTGCCGAGAAAGCTGTTTTTAATTAGGTTGGGGCTTTATAGTGAGCTATTTAAGAAAATAGTATGGAGCTTGGAGAGTAAGGGGAGATTTATTGCCGACTGAGTTAATATATGGGTTGTACGACATCCCAGCTTTGAGTCTTCTCGCTTCTTAAGCCTTAGTAAATTATTTTGGTAAAAGGGTAAAGATGGGAATCAATTTGTTTAATTTAGGGCTGAGTTTTGACCATTTTTCATCTTCACGGCCGTAAAATGCGTATATCACAGGGAATTGGTTTGTGTATGTGCTGTATGTGTAACAGAAAAGCACTCTTTGTTTCATTAGTGATGGACGAGGCTTGGCGTGGATGTGTGTGCCTGGGTGTGTGCGTGCGCCTTGCTTTTTTAACGCAGCCTGTAGCTGAATGTATATCGTCTTTCATTTGGAGAATAGCTGAAGAGCCAGCTAAAATTATACTGGGTGAATTTGCTCTCTATTATAAACAGTAGGAAAGATTTAATAGAGATACAGGCAGTGGGTAGTCAGAACTGAGCTGGAAAACTTCAAAATGAGAGAGATTAGAAGTGAAATTTCGAAGACTGCAGCTCACACAGGTCTATTAACGGGGAAGAGAAAAACAAGTGGCTTTTCTATCAAAGTTGCAAAATATAAAAAATAGGTTGTCAAAACAGTTTGACAACTGAGGCTTGTTTGTCCCAGTTTCAGGTTATTTAGCCTCTGAAGCCAGTAGAATAACTTGAAGCTTAAGAGAAGTTAGAAAACATGTTATTCTGCAGTTAAAACAAAAACCTTTTGCTTGATGTTAACTGCTGAGTTCTTAAACAAGGTGGGTTTTTTATCATGATATAAATATTAGACAGCCTTTCTGTGGAGAGGACCTTTTAATTACTCAGAAGTTTGCTGTTAGTGCTTCTCTGTGATATACTGTTGAAATAACCTTTCCCCCAGTTGCAGAATAATGTATATTAGGATGAGAGCTTCTGTTTTGTCCTGGTTTTGCCATTCCCAATAAGCAAAGAAAAATGTCATTTTCTCCCACTTGTTTTGGCACTTCAGGCAAATGCCTGAGACACAGGAAGTAACACGAAACATGCTGAGCAAACTTTTAAATTAAGACATGCACTGTGTTTTTCCTGGCAAAAGGCTGTACTCGACACTGCTTAAACATAGAAGCATTTCTCTGCCTTTGAAAGATGCTAATTGCTGTGATGCTGCCTCACCAGCTGTGTTAGTTTATGGGCATGCTTATAATTACGGGGGCCAAAGGTGACCCTACAGCGAGGGTTGGCTAACACTTTCTGGTATAAAAAATTCCCACAGAAATGTGTGTTGTTTTTTTTTTTTCTGTTTTTTTTCACCCCTTCCAAGAAGCTTTGTTACCTTTACTGTTTGCAGTTAGGGATGTTGTTGTGATGGGAGGCTCTTGCTCTTTTCCAGTGATGGGAGGGAGAAGGATGAGGAGGAGGTGTGCAGCTCCCACCCAGCCTGGCTGCTGGCTCCGGGTCAGCTAGCATGGCTGGGAGCACAGCCCCAGTGCGAGGCGTGCACCGAGCATCTGGCAGTGAGTGGAGGAGCGGGGAGTGACGTCACCATTTCATATGTAATTGCATTTACAGCATTCTGCATGATGAGATTTGCTTTCCTTTCAGGAGCAAAAACGAAGCGCCAAGGTTGTTAAACACAGAATAAAAAACATTAATTAGCAGAGCGATTTCCAAGCGTGGGTACTAGGATGCCCAAGCTTTGCAGTGTGTATGTATTTGATCCTGCCCCATTGTGTATCTGCATCGTGCTGCAGGTTTTGGTTATACACTCACTGATCTCATTACCGCTTTTCCTAGAGGACCTCCTTCACTGCACAAAATAGACATTAGGAAAGTAGAATTAAGGCTGCAGAAGCAACTATAAATCTAGCTTGAAAATGTTTGGCTGCTTGGTGCTGTAACTGAAATAAATAACTTTTAGCATAAGGGTTCAGGGATGTGAAATAATCATGATTGGAAGCTCTTCAGGGCAGCTGTTCTGTTTTTCACTTCAGGTTACAGTGAGGGGGATGCCCTCACAGTCAGTCACAGCATACGTGGAGTCGCCACAGTAAGGCACAGAAACAAATTTATTTATTTTTCTTGCTCATAACACCACTTATGTTAAAACACTGAGAATTCAGAGTTATCAATTTGGTCTTACTTCTGTTTCATTTTTTTAATGAGAAGATACAACATATTATTTGTAGGAATTTGTGAGAATAGAACAGAGCACGAGGTTTATCACAAACGTGCCAGCTAGTGAGCAGAGCGACTGTAATTGTTACGGAAGTCACTTCTGCTGCTGTCTGCAGATTGAACACATCTGTTGCCACTGACTTTCAGAAAACCTATTTACCCAGAAGGCACAGAGGGAGCAGAGCAAAAATGATGATGTGAAACACAGGAACTTTAAACCAATGCTTGCATTGAGTAACAGATGACATTATACTTGAAGCTGCACCTATCCATACTCCAGGAATTCAATTCAGTGAAAGAAATCGAAGGTTTGAATGAGAAAGTAATCTTTATTTTAAAATGAAAAAGATGAGGTTTCATTTAGAGTACCCATTTGTGTCTCTGTTCATATTTTTACAAATTTCATCTTGATTCAAGGTGATATTTTTATGTTCCGCTGTTACCTTGCAGTACTTCTTAATGTAAAATTTTTTCGTTTATATTCTTTATCTTGGTGGTGACATAAACGTAGTAGTTAAGTGTAGTGGGCGGCACACAGGCACAATGTCAAGAGGAGGTGTCTGTAACTTTGTTTTTAAATATTTTTTAAATATAATCAAAATATATCACAAATAGCGAGTAGAACTCTACATAGTTCTTTCTTGCCTGTAGATAGGATTTAGACTTAGAGAATCTTCTTTACTAGCCTAGGACAGATACGTAATGTTCTGGCGTTGAACACTGTGGTGTTATGGCTGAGATGTTTAAATGTGCAGATGTCAGGCCAGTCAAAGTTATAGTCCCCACAGTAAACTTGAATTGGTCTCTTTATGGTTATATATTTGTACGGTACGTTCTATTGCCAATTCTAAGAGTTAAATCATGCCAGTCCCCAGAAAACCAGGAGATTGGCTTAAAATTAATCATGAGATAAAAATAATAAATTTGGGGTTCTTTTTATTTCCCTTCTAATTTTAAGCTGCCAAAATGCACTTGGCTCATGCTTCTTAGTTTTATCTCCGGCATTTTTTTTTAACAGATTTCTACTAATAGAGAGTAAAACATCACAAGATTCACAATGAAGTCAAGAGAGCTGGATATTTGATGCAGCTGGCAAATTTTGTCCTAGTTTCCTATTCTTGGGAAGCTTGTGAAATGTACTCTACTGAGGAAAAATAATACAGAGATCTACACATTTTCAATTTAGAATTGTTTGATAATTTTTTTTGAGGATTATGTACCACAGTGCCACAGACATGCTTGTGGTGATTTCTCCATCTGTGTTAGAAGGGGAAGGAGCACGGGACAGTTTTGAGTGGAAGTCTTCTGACTTGGCCTCTTTCTTTTGGTCTGCTTAAATGATTTCTCCGCAGGATCTTACACTGCCAGAGGTTTCTGACATTTGCTGGATGAGATTCAACTTCTTCAAAGGAGGAAAAGCCCTGCACTGTTATGTTTAGGATGTGGAACATTGGCAATGAGAATTCGTGCTTTTCTTTTTTCTTGTGTTTGCTTTAAATCCTCAGCAGAGCACCTCACAGTTGAGCAAAAATCAAAATCTGCCCCTTTCATGCTATAAAGAATCTGCATACTAATAGGTCCTGCCACTTGATTTTGTTTGGCTCATGTTATGTACTTTGTGCATGTTGTAGATGATCACTGAAAGCGTTTAATTTTTAAAAATGCTGTTCTTCTCTTCATCTTAAATGCAATAAACTTCTCATGTACTTATTCCTGTCTGCTTATGTGCCTGGCTCCTCGTGGTGGCTTGGGGAGCCTGCAGAGGCAGAAACCTTGCAGCTTCAGACACCTGCATGGATGGGGATTTACTATTTCAGAGGAATGTTTCTTAAAGCAAAAGGATCCCTTCCCCTTATATTTTCAGAGTTTGTGCCCTAAATCACCACAATTGGGATACAACAGGGCAAATAAATGTATATGGCCTGGGCTTTCTTGAGGTGCTGGTGGGATATATGGGGAAGCGTGCAGTCAGAGGTCCCTGCACCTGCAGACACTGTGGCTTTGACTCTCCTTTGGTGGGCAGGAAGGGGCTTGAGAGATGGCACACACAACTTTGGGAACTCTTGAATATGCTTCTTCACAGCTGCCAATGGCTCACACCATCATTTGCCTTGTTAATCTGGTAGCATTGTTTAAAATCTCATGGAATGATGGAGTGAGCTTTTAGCTCAGGGCTGAAGGAGAAGAATGCTCATTTTCTTTCTTGTGTCCCTTTGCTTTTCAGCAGCAGAGATGAAACTTCTTTTGTGCTCATTCCTTATGATGCTCTCAGCTTACAGGACTTCCAGGTGTATATTACTTGGATATCCAGCTAATGTGTGAATTACTCCTATTTAGCACAATTCAAATTTTAGCTTTTAAAAACTGTCCCAGCAGTGTCTCTGGTTAGCTTCCTGTCTCACCTGGGAGATCTTACCTTGCATTGGAGGACCATCATCCAGCTGCCTGGCAGCCAAGAAGCCAGTGTGGGCTCTGCAAGGCTACTTAACTCCAAGATCTGAGCCAAGTTATGCTGTGGTTTTGGCATCAGGAGGGGCATGGGGCTCTGCTGAGTTTTTATGGCAGCTGCAGGTTGAGGAAATGTTGAGTTCAGTGCTTGTTCTCTATGAAATACTGTGGGTCTGGAGAGGAAAGCCAGCATTGAAATATGTTCTGTTTCCTACTGTGAGTACTTGTAGGTGCCTGCCTGTGGACATGACTGTCTGGGATCTGGGAAGAGGTCATTTATTGAAAGCATGAGACAAATTAGCAGTTGTGGTTTCTCTGACTGCGAGCTCACACTCTGCATCTCTGTGAAAATCTCTGAGCATTTCTGTGCCTTTGTCTTCCTCTGTGAAATGGTGATGATATTTACATGACAGGAGTGATGTAAGATTTAATTTGTTAACTTCGATTATTAGATGAGAGGCTCTAGAGAATCACAGAATATTGAATGAATATATATTTGCTGTGGAGGGAGGAGGACTCCTAAACCTTGTCGGCTTTGTAACGAGGTCCAGCAGTGCCTTAACTGCGGTGGCTTTTCCTTTTTCCTTATGCCTCAGAGGCTACCAGGAGAAAACACTGGTGATACAGGAGTTTTTCTCCTGCCTGCTCCTCTGTTAACTGTGTTTGGAGATAAAAGCTGGAAATGGGGGAACTGGTCCTGTGATACCGTCTGGAGAAGAAACGCAAAGGGACTGTGGCCAAAGCTGACCAAACCCCTTTGCATTGAGGGAGGCAAAGAACGAGGGATGACTGGGGAAAACCAGATAATAGGTTTTGTTCTCACGCCTTGTACTTTCCTGCAGTAGCATTTATTCTGTATGACAGCCATCCAGCTTCAGTACCCCCTTTGAAAGATGACACCGTGCTGATGTGCAAAGGAGTCAACTATAATACCGCTAATGTCTGCTCTTTGTAATTTTGTAAAGCATATGACTTGGTACAAAGTAGACATCTCTTAAGATATCAGCACATAGTGTTTGCATAGTACAAGAAGGCTGGAAAAACTTTGTACAAAAAATACACTTTGTATGTTTGTACCGGTGTGTTAATAAAGATTAAATAGTGTATTGTTACACTGGGTTTAACCAGTAGGCTCCCTGTCTTAACTGCAGAAAGCTGTTGTGTTCTGAACAGGTTGCTTATTTACTGTTCTTATCTTGATAGCTTCTGGGCATAAACTGTGCTTTTTCCCTTAATCACTCTCTAAACAAATTAAAATAAAAATCCATGCATTTATGAGGGTCTCTTTATTTGTTGCTTTACAACAGTTACTGTGGAGGAGGCACTGAATTCTCTGAACATCTAAACTTTCATATTGGAGTCATTTGCTATGTATTTGTCCATTCATAAATATGGAGGTGTTACTCTGTAAAATGAAGTCACATATAAGTACTTGATTTAAGTCAGTTGATGAAGGTGGTTTTTAAATGAAACAAGGCAAGTAACATGTCTTTGACTTGAGTAAGATGAGGAAAAAGGCATCTACCTTGTACCTACCGAAGACATTTAGCTCTCTACCCCTCAAACTTTCATTGGTTTATCTATGCAGTCTGGTGACACCAGAATGTGCATGATGTGTCCCTTATTAGCAGCGTAAGGAAATTCTTACAATTCTGTGCCTGTGGCATCGTGGAAGTTTCTGGGGAAGGTGTTTGATTCTGAGATTCTTTCTAAAGCCACATTTAACTGAGGATAATAATTGTTCTTAGAGTTTATCATGTGGATAGAGATGCAAAGAGGACCACAGGACTGTACAAGAGTAGAATCACCATGAGCATATATGTGGGGTGGTTTTTTTCTGAGGTTGTGGGTTTCCAGTGAGGAGTTTTCAAACTCATGTGAGATGCTTTTTAAAGTAGCATCAGCAGCCGTACTATTACTCACATTCAAGCTCTGTTATGTAAGATTTTGAAAATACAAATGTCTAACTTCTTTGCATATGCAACTTTTTTTTTTTTTTTTCAAATATACCTTCAACCAAATAGAATTACATGCCTCCTGAATGTATGGAATTATGATATTTTGTCCTTTATTTACATGCAATCTATTTAGCTCTGTTTTCTGCCTGGAAGTCAGGCAGGTGTTTCTTCTAAAGCATTGATTTTTACTAAGTCATTTTGTGTGGGTGAGAAGAATCCTGGGATAATCTTAGTTTACACATTTTCAAAGAAAAATGCCACTGTAAGTATGCACTGTATTAAGGGTCATGAGGTTTGTTTAAGGCTGTAACAGAACCTGGAGAGCTTGAAAATCTGTAGACACAGGAAATACCTCTCAGTATTAATATGAAGCAAAGCACAGAGCTCCCAGGTAGCTGTGATGCGGCTGCCAGAGTCTGGGGCTTGTGGAATTCCAGCTGAAAGTTTCTGGTCTGTGCTTGTCAGAGGAGCTCCCTGTGAGACTTTGGACTGTCCTGTTCTACCATTGTCTGCCAAGAAGATGGAGTGATGCTCTGGGTGTGTTTGCGCTATTGGGCTGTAGGTCTAGCAGGATGAAAACAGGAGGGAGCTTGCAGTGTTTGAGGCGAACTGAGTGATTCATTGCAGATCCAGAGAGATCCAGCGCATACTGAGGGCAGCTCATAGGGAAATATTGAGGTCATGGGTGTGTCTTAAATCATGCACTGCTTGAAGATTGGGACACCTGAGGTGGTGCTGCCAGGATATGCTGCCCTCACTAGGTAGTGTCAGCCCAGAATCATCTTTAGAAGAGTGAAACCTAAATTTTCCTTCAAAGCTTGAGCATGGGGCATATTTTTCTTAAACAAACAAACCTAATAGTAATAACGATAATTGTAATAATAAAAACACAAAAAAGGTGGACAGTGGGACATTCTTAGACCATCTTATTTCAGCTTCATTTCTGTCTGCTAAGGATACCCATGTTTCATCTCCCTCAGGAGAGGGTATAGAAGATAGGCTATCCAGTAGAAAGCTGTTTAGTTTGCATGAGCTACTTAATGGTTCAGTAGGTCTGAAAGTGGAGAGAAAGTTGTGCTGTCAGTTTGGAAAGACTGTGGTGTGCTGGAAGATGTGCTGGATTCTAGTCACTGTCCCAGACCCATTTATGTGTTTCAGCTCACAGTGTTTTTATGTTTTTACCATGTACAATGACTGGGAGCAGGATCTGGAAAAAGGACTTCTGCAGTGGAAGAACAGGAATTATTTCCTTCCTAGAGTTCACAGAAGCCTATTAGGTAGGGTGTGCTCCTAGGAGGTGGGAAGGAGAAGTAAAGGAAGAATTAATATATGTTAATACTGTGATTAAATTCTTTGACCACTAAGCTGTTACATAGAAGTTTCAGTCTTCTCCACCCCTTTTTTACATTTTATAAATGTGATTGCTGCCGTGTTTCATGTGGGAATCATTCTGTCAGGGATTCTCAGCTCCCTTGGGGACTTGGGTGGAGGAGCGCTGAGTTGGAGGAAGGTGTTTGCCAGGGCTTGATTGTGAGCTGGTTGCCAAAGACACTTCTGAACATGTCTGGAAAAGGGACTCAAAAGTGCTTAATGGGGAGCTTCAGTGCTGGAGGCAGATGCTCCTGTGTGCTTCAGGTGACTTCAGCATGGTGTGATCACTGAGCGGAGAAGAGAAGGGGGAAGATGGTAGTGTTGGTCTGTGGTATCTAAATCTAGACGTTTTTTAAGATGCACAAGTATCTACAGGTGTGGTTAGGTGCCCTCATGTACTTAGAAATTCTTGAAAATCTTTTTGAGCATTTATCTGCTGAATTTTTGCCTGAATTAGGCAACTCTTCTACTTAGGCATTATTAAAAATTCCATTACATACCTTCTTGAGGCTTCACCTGTGACCTTCACTGCCTCACTTCTCTGTCTGGGAAGTGGAAATAGTGTTATTTCCTGAAGCTTAACTTACCACAGTGGAATTTTTGGAGGCCGATATGTGAAGAAACAGGAGGTAGGATATTATTACATGGGAGTCACTTAGAAGTGGCTCTGTTTATCTGTGTAGACTGTAAGATGCTTGGGGCAGGGTGCTATTTCCCAAGATAGTTTTGTCCTCGTTTTGCCTCCCATGTGAGTTCTGCTGTCTTTTCCATCCCAGCTGCAATTAGCATGCTCGAGTGATGTGCCTGTCGGCAGTAATGCAGTCAGTGCTTTAATTTGTATTAAGGAGGTTTGTCCCTTGGTAATCTGTCTTCTCAGCTTCTGTTCCCCATCTGGAAAATGGGATAATACTACTTCTTTAGCTTGGTGGGATATTTTGGAGGAAAGACAAAACAACACAAAAAACTTTTTTAGGCTGTGGTAATGTGCCCCTAACTTCTTTCTGTGTACCCCCTGCCTGAGACCAGGAGCCCACCCAAGCCCTAGCAAATGCTGGAGTTGGGACTTACTGTTGAATGGCCAGTGACTGCAGGACAGTGGGATCTTGATTCTCTGGTACAAGCAATTGTATAGAAAAGATGAGGAAAACACAGGTTTTGTTTAAGTCTTCCGCACCTTGTTGTTCCAGGCAAAACTGGTAGGCTGAGGCAGTCTTTTGGAATAGATCTCAAGTACCTAGTCTCTTTTTAGCTTCATTGGAATTTCTACCTGCCCTTTTATAGACTGTGAATCTGTAAAAGGCTCTTTTTTTGATTTATTTGTTGCAGTGGTAGGAAGAAGATGATGGCAACATGAGTTGTCAGAAGATTAGGCAAACCCACTTGGTATTAAACAGTGAGGATCACAGCATTGCTTTAGTCTTCACTTCTCAGCATGTGAATACCCTACTTGTGTGAGAAGCTGTAAATGTAGTTTTGAGAATAAAAGGAAGTTGGACTTTGAAAAAGAAATGCTAGTTAGAAAGCTGTTTTCAGTATAGCAAGGAGAAATGTTTTCCACTGAAACGCTGCTGTGCTTTTCCACCTTGCTGAAGCAATGGGACTTGCTACGTAAAGCAGGTCAGTGCCTCTGAGTGAGTATCCCACTGCTTTTACCTTTCCTGGTTACACTTGCTGGGAAGGGTGCTGATTTTGAATGCAGAAGAAATGTTCAGGACCTGGGTGTTCCCTGCTAGTCTAGTCTAGCTTAGTCTGCAGAGATGGAGGAAGCCTGATTTACATTCAAATCAAATGAGCTCTAGAGAGGTTTTGCAGTGGTTAATGTTGAGAGTAGTTCTGTATAGGTGTGGGCTGCACTGGCTGAAAATGGCATCTCTTTAAAAATTTTGCTTAAAGGTTCTGACTTAAGGTAAAGTGCTTTATGGTACACGGAGATGGTATCCAAGAGTTTGACTGAAGTACTCACAGGTGTGCTTTAACCACCTCTGAATAGACCTCGGTCAGGTCCTACTAACAGCAGACTGGGAGCCCAGAGGTCAGCAAGGGTTTACTTGAGCAGTTTTGCTGCTGGTTTCAGTCAACTTCAGTTTTGTGGTCATGAGCTGAGGTTATACCTATGGTGGCAGAGTCGATGCAGCCCTTGTTGGTGACTGTTAAAAAACAACGTTTTTCTCACTTCTCTTTCCTTTGCTTTCGCCTACGCAACATGGTATGTTGCTGTAGTGAAAAGTGACTTTTTCAATAAAGAAATCAGTCATTTTAGACTGCTTTCCCTTTATATTAAAGGTTAATATTTTCCAACTTAATTCCTTTATCTTCACTGAAGCTCACACAAAGAAAGCACAGTCTGAGCTATCCAGTAGTCGTCAAACATATTTCCCTTCCTCCTCCCTCTGGCTTTTTCCATTGTCTTTGTGAAAAACAGACAGGAATTGTTCGTGAACAGGTTTGCAAACAATCTGTGGGTAGTTCAGTGATTTTAAGGTTTCCTTTCTTGTATTCTGGCAAATTTCTAATGCAAACAAAATAACACAACTTAGTCTCTAATTGTCATGGGAAACTACTGTTATGAAAGGGAATAATTATAATACTTTGTGTAAAACGGGCTCTCATAAGCCAAAATAGATACAACCTCTGTGAATTTTTGTGGGTAAAAATATTAGGGTTTGATTAAGTATTTTTCCAATAAACACTTGCCTGAAACCTTTTTAATTAAAAGGGTAGAGAGATTACAGACCTAGCTAACTAAATATGAAATTAACAAGCCCAAAGACTGCATTTTGGTAAACCGTACAATTACTTCGTGGCAAAAAGCCACAGATCCATTAAAAAAAAAAACAAAAAAGGCACGGAAGTGTGGTTTTGCTGTCTGTCATGCTGTCTACTGCAACTGAAAGAACATACGTTGTTTTATGAGTGTGTTTTTTTTTTTTTTCCGCAATTTTGACCACAATGTTTAGTTACTTCATCTGACCACTACCAGGCTATCATACCCACCGCTCATTTTCCCTAGCTTTTATTTATTATTTTGAACTCACCGTGCAATTGTGCATGGGTTACTTGGTTTACCAGACGATCTCGTAGGTGGCTGCAAGAACTAGTTGAAACTTGCAGCTGGAGCATATTGCGATGCTAACCCAGGAGGTGGAAAGGTTGTTCTGTGGTTGGTGGGAGCACGTTGGGGTTGCAGCATGGTGGAGGAAGTGAAACGGAGCCTTCCCACGCTGGGAGAAGTCTTAGTATCTGTCACAAGGCAGGCGCAGCTTGCCAAGAGCACTGTGCTGCGGTTTGCTCTCCTAACCGTGTTCTTGTTTCCTGACTTAAAGGAGGAAGGTGTCGAGTGCTCACAAGGAATCTTGGCAGAGAGATTTTCGGTGTCTGAGACTGCGCTTTTCTGTGTGCATAAAGCTGGCAAGAGATGGCATTGATAACGAAGGGCATGATCCAGCATTTGCCTTTATATCATCTTCTTTGGGTTAACCCCACAGTAGGCTGGATCTGGGAGTGGGATTTGTGTTTAAAAAAACAATGTTTGGGTTAGCTTTCACTCAGAGACATTCCTTGTTTGGTTTACCACATACACATGACAACATTGGCAATGTGGATGGTGAATGGGAGCAGCTGGATTAGGCAGAATTGGTAACCCTTCAGTGCCGCTTTTACACCACTGCAGGGGAAAACTACAGTGAAAGCCTTCCTCCATCTCCCACGCAGACAGAGCGCTACTGACCAGAGAGAGTGTTGTCTGGGTTTTGGATTCAGCTGCGTGCAGGGAGTCGTGGTGCTGAACTGGACTAACTGTGAAGGAATCCTGTTCATGTGGTGGTAGAAACATGTTTAAGGAGAAACATGTTGACGATGTTATCATAAAGCTGAAGTGTTTATAGAATCGATCACTTGTCCCTTTAATTTGCTTGCATTTGACCTACTTTCTATGTTCTAGATGTTTTTATTAAAGTCTATGTATGCAGAATGATGAAGAGCACTCTTAACATATGGTGCATCTTGAGCATTTGTCTGAAATTAATGCAGTTCATAGGAGCTCTCCACACAAAGTGTGATCTCACAGGGAGTTACTGGAAGAGGTTTCATGTAATCTGCATTTCCCCACCAGAGAGTTCTCCTTTGCTCCATACCTCCTGTTCTGCTTTTTATAGCGTTTTCTTAAATCTTGTGTTTCTTTAAAAAGTTCGTGTTAAGTTGAAGTTCTTCGTGGATTAAAGGTATTTGAAAACTTCAGTAATGGCACTGTAATTTCAACATGAATGTCATTTAGCCTTGTTTGACTCAGAGTCTGTCCTGGCATGAGTTTTTACTGGGAGAATGCCATTCAAATGAATTGAATATCAAGATGTACTTAGTATATCCAGCTGTGTTGGACAAGTGAATTTCCTGGATGTATTAAGCATTCATGTCTTACAAGTGTCTTAACATTTGCTTTGCAAATGTGTCCTCTTAGAAGGTTAAAAGGAGCATTGTAAACTGCCTGATTATTTTAGATATACTTCACTAGTGAAACTACCACTTGTTAGATATTCACAATTTGAAGGATAAAATTACCTGTTCTTTCTTAGTACTCCTCCACTTAAGAGAAAAATAGTGAGAGCTGCAGGAAACTCCAGTTGCAATAATGCTGAAATCCAAAGAGAGTTATTTTGAGTAGAGGTAGCAATGATCCACAGTGATTGAAATTATAAGCCATGACAATTTGTATCAATATTTTCTCCTCAGTAAGAGTGAGAGCTGCAGACTGTTACTTTGTTGTTGGTCACAGAAAAGCAGTATTTTACTGCAGGAAGAATACCTTCCTGTTAAGCTGATGGTGTCAGCGCGTGTTTTACTTAGCAAATGCATATACGAAGGAATGTCATCTGAGTGGCAGGGATGTGTGGCTGTAAGGCCCGAGTGACAAGACTGGTGCCAGCTTGTCCTAGCTGGCCCTCCCTCAGGGTGCAGTAGTGTGGAAGTTTGTGACTGGTCCTTCTGTAGGAACGTGGTACTATTGTTTCTAAAGAGGAAGAACTCAAGAGTCGGTACCTGAAGCTGAAGCTTACAGTTCAGTTGAGAGCGAAATAATCTGCACAACCTTAGTCTTTTATGTATCTTTCACTTTTCTGTTCAGTGTTGCTTAAAAGAAGTTCTTTGTAGGTGGGAAAGGGAGAGAGGTGTCTTAAATGTAATCTGATTCTCAGATAGTCAGTTTGTTTCAGAAGCTGGGACGTGATAAAATGCCACCAAGAAGTATGAAACATTTAATTATCTTCAGGAAGAATTAACAGATATCATACTTAGACAGGATTTTAAAATTGAGATGGAAACAGGCTTTATTTGGATTTCTGTCATTGCAAGGATCCAACGTTGATGCTTGCTTGTAACATTGCTGTAAAATCCGCTGTGCTGTTCTTTCATTGCTTTGGGGGTGTTATTAAAGTTATATATTTTCATGTACTGGTTTAAAAAGATATTTATCTACTAAATTAAATGTGAAAGTGTGTTACCTTAAAATACGGAAATTGTATCTGAGTATCGCTCATTTTCATAATACAACAGGAAGGTGCTGTGGAAAATAAGTTAAAATGCTCTTTCCTTTGCATAAACTACTTTTTCATAAATAAATATGAAATTTTTGCTGGATTTCTTAACTAACTGATAACTTTCCCTCATGTGATATGAAATCTCTGGGTAGGGAGAGGGAGAAGGGTTGGAGGTAAAACTTGACAAAGTTTTCTAACGCTGTTCTTGTAACTAGACCTAACAAATGCCTGCACAGGAGTGTACTGATTCATAGTATTATCTTCTGTAGAAGATAATCATAAACAAATATATTGCGTCTGTAGAAGCAATCATAAACAAATATAATTATCGATGAATCAAACTGGATACAGGCTCCAGCTTTCATGGCCTGTAAGGCTGAGATAGGTAAGCAAAGACAACCAGAAGTGCAAGAGAAGTAACTATTTCTGGAGCAAAAAGACTGATACCTGACCTCCAGATGAGTTTGGAAGGAATAAACCAAGTTCAGTAGTCATGATGCTTTTCCTGTTTTTATGAGGGATTTGCCCCCCTCTTCCCTGCCCCCAAGTTCATTGATCAGCTCTATCTGTTTAGTTCATTGAAATCTGAAACAGCACAACACTTGGGGAAACTAAAATTTCCTTTTTTTGTCTGTAGAAAAGCAGCATATAGTATTAATGCTGATTGCAACGTTTCAAGGCTGAAACAGTAGAATTTAGTACATGTAACTGGAAGTCTGGCACAATCTTCATAGTTCTCAGCCTTGATAGCATCTCAGCTTCTTAGTGATAACACTGGAAGCATACTGCTCCAAAGTAAGCACTGGAACCAAAGAATGGGTGTAAGATAATGGGGGCCTATAGCATCTTCTGAATCTTCCTTTGTGTGTGTTTGCAAAGCAAGGGTGATTGTTGGAGATCAGGAGTGAGAGCTGGACACTTGACTATTTAATTATTTTGTACAGGGAAAACAATTTTAGTGTTTCTTTTTTGGTAACATTTGAAAAGAGCATCAGTACTTCCTTTCCTGAGCATGCTGTGTGTGGATTTTAAGAGCATGGTTCCATCTGAATTGACCTGGTAGAGGCATCATGCTTTTTGCTGAAATGCTGACTCCTTAATATTTTTTCAAGGCAGCTAAGGACACTTCAAGGTAAGCCTACTGAGAATAGGTTTCGACTCTCACCTTTTGTTGGTTCTTTATGATGTACAGATTGAAACTACTGATGAGCAGTATTTCTCTTTGATTACTTCTACTCCTGAGAAGGATAGTATGAACTTGCGATGTAAATAAACAGAGGACTCATTGCATCTGATTAAATTAAAACTAGGCACTAAAACCACTATATGTATATATTTGTGGCTGAGATTGGCTTGTATCATTTCCAGCAGGTGCAGAAAAACTGTGGTCAGGCTGTTTGGAGGGGAAGGGTCAAATGGTAAGAGAGCAGTGATTGTGCATGTGCAGCTGCATTTCAGATGTTGAGGCAAGCATTAACTTCGAAAACTCTGATCTAATTAGGAGGAGATGGATGCAAAAGACTGAGCTTCAGGGCTGAAGCTGCCTTAGTGGTAAGCCACAGGTTTACAAGCTTAAAAAGAAAAAAGCTTAAATAAGCTCAAAAAATCCCACAAAACCCAACTATGAAGTCAGATTCCTTTAGTTGGTGGAGAGAGTTGGAAAATTCTTAGAGTATGAGGCCATAACTCAGAAAATATATATTCCTGTGAAATGCTCTGAGGATTGCTACAAAGTGGTGGGATAATGCCTTCTAGAGTACTGCAGAGCTCTACTGATGGCTTTCCTGAAACAGCACTTTGCAGTGTCTCCTCCTTACTTGTTTCAGTCTGCCTTTTAGCAAGTTGCTTCCCTGTCTTGTAAGAGAAGTTGAAGACACTTTCTGCCATTTTAAATTCCATTTGTAGCCTTTCTTCTGGATGCTGTCCAGGACACGGCAGGATGCAGCTTGCTACCTAGTGACAGCCTGAGGGACTGAAAATCTATGGGGCTCCAGGCTTCACATTTCTGTGTCTGTATTTGCTTGTGGAAGTCAGTATTTTAAAAACACGACTTCCTCAAATGACAGGCTTCAAGCATCTTTATGTTACCTTACTTAATTTACTTTTTATTGTCTTAATCATGAATGATTCAATATTTATCTTTAGTTGCTCAGTTGAGCTCCATGTGTTTCGTGAGACATGAAATAAAAACCATGTCTTATCAGTTCACTTCAGCAGCCCATGGATTGGGATGTACCTTAGAAAATTGATTTTGAAAATTCTGCTTCTCCAATTTTTTGTGTATGTTGCTGTCTTCACTGTTTTTTGCAAAATAAGCACCTAACTTAATTTATAAAGGTTAAGTATCGAGTTTACAGTACTTCATGGTCTTAGTTGGGATGTTTGTTAGTGAAGGTTGATTAGGAAAGCAAGAAGGAAAGTATATGTGTGTTTATTTAGCAGAGTCTGGTTGTTGCATTCTTAATTCTTAAGTGCACTGCTCATTGCATAGAACGAAGAAGAAATTTTCTTTTTAATGTCCTTCTCACTGGGGATCTTTGCCTTCCATTCTCCTTAAGCACAGGGCTAGATTGTAGCTCAGTTTCCAAACAGCATTCCTTTATGACTGAAGAGGAATTTTATATTTAGGGCTTGCAATGTTTTCTCCAGTTCTGCAGAATTGGAGTATGCACTTCCAGACAATAGTCTGTGATTAAAACAAAACACATTCTTCTTTATGAAAGAAGAGTTAAATTTCAGTGAAATACTAAGATTAGCTTTTTTGCTCGTTTTATTCAGGATCATGATATGCCTCATACAGTGTAATAATTTTTTTTTGTCACTAATTTGTGAAATGCGTGTTTAGATACTATGGGTGTGTGCATGTGTTCTTGGTAAGCACTTAATAAACTAGATTGATCTTTTTGGCAAAGGCTGCATTGTGTAAAACAAATTAAACCTGAAATAACAGTTGTTTCAGATTATTTTTCTGAAAGTGTAATTGCATATATTCTTTTTCCTACTGGCTGCTGAAATGGGTTTCCCAATAGTGTTTTATTATTCTGTTTTATTTCAACAATACATATATAGTAGTTGTTTCCATTCCACTGACAGACCCACAGCCTCCAGTGGTAATTCTTTACCAGCAATTTTTTATAATTGTAATAACTATGGAACTTCATGAAATATTGCGCAAATATTTTTCCTGAAGTTTATGTACTATAAATAAAATCCCAATTTTGTATTTTTTCTCTGCTAAAAAGGAATGCAAATGGAGATTTTTTTAAAAGAACAAATGCATTCCTAACTCCCTATGTATTAGAACATCCTGAGTATTTCAATATCTGAAGTTTATACGGCTCTTGCTTCTCTCTTAGGCTCCAATTGTGCTAAGAGTTGGGACATACACTAAAAGCAAGGCACTTAAACACATTCCCATATTTTACTATGTGCTTAAGTCCAATTTTAGCGGTGTGCAGCAAGAGTGAATCAAACTGAACCCCTAGGTGCTATTGTCAAAGGAGTTCAGGAGCGCAGTGGTCTGTCTCATGCTTCTGTCTGTGTGTACCTGCTAGCTGCTGGGCGCCAGTGCTCCACAGAATCCTGTTCTGGACTGGACTACCTCATGAGAGCTTTGATGCAGCCTTGCCCACAGCCTTATCTGGGGAATGTTTTTGCAACTACCCAAGATTTTATCCACTTTCATGTTTAAAGGTCAGATTTTTAAAGATACTTGTCTGCATATTTAGGCAAGTAAGTACAATTTTAATATTGCTCCCTCATTGCTTTGGTCAAAAATGTGTTGGTTGAATGGTGGAGTTAAGCAGTGCTCTTGTGTTGGATACTTTCAGTACTTCAGAGGAACTATTGACTGATACTGGCCCTCATTCCTTCACTTGGATCAGATTCTGGCATAATGATTTATATGCGGAACAAAACGTCAGTTAACATTATAGTTAATGTTGATATTTCTTAACAACAATAATACTATTATTATTAATAATAAATACTTATTCTTAAAAAAATCTAAATGGTTATGAAATGGTTATGAAACTGCTGAAATAGTGTCTTTCATATGTGGAGCAGACAATAAAGCTCGCATTAGATAACTGAAAAGACGGTTCAGCCTTTGCTGCCTGCCTTTCCCCCATCCTTTCTGGTTCCATGCTGGTGTGTTTCTATGCAAAACCAAACATCTTTTGTGTTTGGGAAAAGGAGTAATAGAAGTGTCGGTGTTTGTTAACATATTTGACAAACTATGGCAGCAAAAGCTATCCTTTTTATACTTTGGCATGAACAATTGCCCTTTTATTGGGCCATTAATGCTATTTCAGAGCATCATGCTGTATCCACAGGCAATAATTTAGCAGCTGTTTATCAGGAGCCTTCATAAAGCTTTGAATAGTATTATAACATTCAGTAACCCTAACAACAGCATTTCAGAATCTGTGGTTTAAATGGGATATCTGTGAATGTAGTTGTTCAGGGATGCGTGACCCACATAACCTATAAATTTGATTGGAAGTTACAGTGCTGGCATAGGCTGATGGATAGCAGATTAGAGCCCTGATTAACCATGTGATTCACAGGCTGGGAATATATTTGTCCTAAGAAAGATTCATCAGATGCAATCAGAATTTCAAGTGGTCAAATGAAATTCAAATGTGCTGTGTGCTTTTTCTTTTTCTTTTCTTCTGCTTTTCTCCTTAGGTTCCCCTCCGCTGTGTATTTATTTATTTATTTTATTTCCAATGCTGAAAAATACTTCTTTGATGAATCTGCTCCTCACCCTAAAGCTGTCTGTCTGTTATTCATCAGAAAGCAGGTCGCAGTTCAGTGAGCAGAAGAAAAGATTTTAATAGAAACTGTGCCAAGGGCTGTAATGCATCATTTTAGGGCCCTAATTACATTACAATGACAAATATCAATGGTGACAACAGCAATAACCTACATCCTTTAATGACTATGCTGGAAAAGGAGTTTGGGCACTGCGCCATTAGATTAGACTTGGTTTCAAAACATAGGCCATTAGAAGTGTGTGTCCTCAGCATTATTGGCCAATAACTGGAGCCCAGTGGAAAGGCCTGTAAATAAATGATGCCTCTCTAAAGCTTGGTCCCGTGGGACAAAGGAGGCAAAATTAGATGGCTGTGGAAGCAGTAGTGTTTCCGAGGCAACTTTAGCTTTCAATGTGAGGAATTGGCTGCCTGATTTTATGAAATCATACTTTTTTCTTCTCCTGCCAATTAGGTTGATCGTGGAAAAACCCATTGGCGTGGTATCTTAAGAGAAAAGAGAAGTTCTTTCACTGGTTTTTAAATGTAGATTTTCAAAAATCTTTGTCATCGTGGAAATGAAAAGCAGACTCCTGTCTTTGGTTTGTCTCTTTGCACATTACGTAAAGTGGGAGTTTTCAGGACTGATCTCATGGCAGTTGGGCTGGACCTGCTGAGGTGCTAGCTGACCTTATCAGTACCTGAGCCTTCAGGTTGACAGGGTGGCCTTAGCAAAAACCCACTTCAATCAATTTGTTCCTTTTGTTACATTGTAATTGTAATAAAGAATCAAGTGTGTTGCTGTGGTATTATTCCATATAGTTAATTGCAGAAATAGTTGCAGTGTCAAGAGACATGATACCTTGTATTTACTAGATGAAAATGTCTGATCTAAGATTTTTTTTTTGCGCGTCACCTGCTTGTTTTTTTCATACTAAGTAAAAAAAAAAAAAAAAATGCACAGAGGGTTTGTTTTGGTTCTTTTTGTAGTTTGGGTTCATTAATTTAATACCTAATACTGAAAAAGGTGATGAGAAAACATTCTCACATTAGCAAAAGCTATTGTGTTAACTATTCAGTCCTGGGCCACTGAAAATACTTACTGCAAACACCATTCCTCAGGCAACGTGAACAGTATCCTCAGGCAATCCTATCATCCTTTACACTTGAAATAAGCATTCACTTAAAAATACCATATGTGTTTGGCTGTTTGAGTACATAGGGTGCATCAGGAGACTTTGATGTTAAAACGCCAAGTGTGTTTCATGTCTTTTTTTATCTAGGTTGGCCTTTGATTTCTCCTATCATGTAGTCCTCCTCCTCTGACAGTCTGCTTATTGCATGGGTTGACAAGCATGCTGTATGAGCATACAACTTGTCCATACTTTTTGCTGTAAATATTTGCTGATGGTTAAATTGTGATTTAGGTTAGAGATTATTTGTATGAGAATTTGCGGAAGAAACAAATCCATCTTAAAATTGTGTGTGCTGCTTTGGGCCTCATGTGTCACTTCCGAGCACTGAGCATCCCTCTACCATAGTGCTGAGTGAGTCCTGCACCTCTGTGGGTGTCAGGGAGGCTGCTGTCTGGAAGGCAGGCTGACTGCAGTGCATTTTGAATGCTTGTGGCAGTGCTCATAATAGCATGATCCAGCACCGAAGTAGGTAAACTTTCATCTGCAGACCATTCTCTTGACTAGGTTGTAAAGAGAACGCTGATTTTTCTTTTCTGAATTAAGCCAAATTAAAGTCTTATAAGCAATAACATCAGGTACTGGAGGATTTATGGTGAAGTGCTAATCCTTTGTGGAGTATTTGTGAGATTATTTGCGGTTATTGAAGACTTCATCCTTGAGTATCCAAGAGTAGCTCAGTGTCTGACTTATGGTTCTCAGATATTTTTTGGCAATAGCAAGGGGTACCCAAAGACAGTAACTTTCTGAGGATGTTCAAATGCAGTTACTTTGGAGCCAAGCCAAAGCATTGTGAAGTAATAAAGCAGATTGTGCACCCTTCATGCACTTGGCTCTGGCAGACAGATGCAGATAGGGAATTTTGAGGTTTCGGGCTTCAGAATGTTATTTCTTTCATAGCATTTGCACACATACACAGCAGTCTTTTCCTGCAGCCTGTGGTACCGGGGCTGACAGCTGTCCCTCTGCAGTCCCGTGATGAAGTCCTGCTGGTGGTTTGGGTTGTTCCCACACTGCTGGGTGCCACCTGAAGTGCCTTGCTCCCAGAGCTGGTGTTTCAGCTTGCTCTTCAGGTGACTCCATCGCCACCTTTCACCATGAGATGGTGTGCAGTTCTTCCTGATTACTCGCTGCTTCTGCTCCCCTTGCCAAGACCTTTTAACAGTTACTCTTGTGCTTCAAAGCAACTGTATTTCTGGAAGTTACTGTGAATTTTATCCAAGTGTAGTGTTGCAGATGCTAAAACATAGCTGCATACACAAGCGCACAACTAGGAAAGCTCACTGCTATGGGAAGTGAAGACCAATTAAATGAGAAATGTGTCTTTAGGCATGACTGTTCCCATGAAGGCTTCCTGGCTCTGTTGTGACTGGCCTAGCAAGCCCCCATGGTCAGTTGAGAAATGCTGCTGATGGGTATCTCGACATCCCCTGAAGCCCTCAATGAGTTCCTTTCCTGCTGTACATGCCAGGTTAGGTGCTGCCTTGCTCAGCTCATGTTCCTGCCCGGGAGGACTTCTACTGTTCTGCAGCCAGTGGGATTGATACCAAGAGGTCTTTTAAGATTGTGTAACCTCCTGATCATCTGCTTCAGCTGCTTAGAACTTTTTGGAAGCAGCATTTTGGATTGGTGTTGGTCAGGCCCAGGCATGAGGTGAATTTCTGTGTGAATACTGAGCAAGTACATTTCAAGTGCTTTTTGGCCGTAAGAGCCGTTAAAGAGAGACATAATTCTTTGTGGAAGGTGGGAATGATTAAAAGAAAAACACCATAGCTGAACACCTTAATTTAGGAGAAATACCTTAAAGTACATTTAATGAAATTATTTTCGTTGACTAGGCTATGTTCTGAGTGAACCAGAATTTATGAGTTTGATGGAGAAGTCAGTGAAATTTTACAGCCTGTGTTACTCAGGAGGTCAGATAAGAAGGTTGTAACAGTCCCTTCTGGCCTTAAAATCTGTGAATCTACAAGCCTTTCAGAGTCACCAGCTGAGCTTCTGAGGGGGGAGTCAGGGACAGCTGTGCTTTGGGGCTTTCTCTTCATGTGGAAAAGCCTATGAGAGCAGAATGTGTAGTTTTCTCTTTGGTTTTAAGGCACTCAGGAGATTCCCCCCTCCAAAAAAAAAAAAAAAAAAAAAAAAAAATGCAACAGTGTGGCTGGGACCCAAAATTTGAAAATGACTAAATTAATGGTGCTTGAACCACTACAGCACAGGTACTTGGGAGCTGTGCGTTGTCTTATAGTCTACAGTTCCTTAATCAAATATTGCTTCTCAAACAATGCAGTACTAGATCATGTAGCCTTTCTGTCTGGAGCTTAGACACATCTTGTGCATCCCTGTATTGCCTCATGTAACAAGTGCTTCGTAAATCTTGGGATAAAATAGTATAGTAAACACTGTCTATTTAAAGGGATTTTTAAATTTTCCATCATAAAATTAAATAATAAAGTAAAGTGTATTATAGGCACATTATAGACCTTTGAAATTAGAATATGATTTAGCTTTGTGGTGAACATATTCTCAAGCATTAAGATGCTTATGCCGCTGATCAAACAGAAAATGTCCAGTAGCTGAGTGTCAAATACGTATTAGAATGCATAAATTTAATGAGATGGGGACTTACATAAGCGACAAAAATTAGTGAAAAGATGCTGGGACAGTGCATTGTAGAGACTGATGTACAAGTAACCAGCAGGAATTTAAATGGATTTTGGAGAAATCAAGAAATTTTATTGAGAAGTGGCATGTGTGAACTCAAGTGTATCCGCAGTACGCACAAGGGGGCAGAGTTAGTTTGACATGTACCCTTACCTCCAGCATACCGTGCCTTCTGGTCACCTGGCTGTGTAACTCTAACATTCCTTGAGCAGAGCTTTATTTTATATGTGGTTCTCTCTTCTTTACTGCTGGTTCTGGGCCTTTCTGTTCCATAGCATCATTTCTAATGGCATGCAGTTTGAAAGACTGCATAGCAAAAAGGCTGCAGGGCTAACTGGTAGAGGAAGGAAGCTCAAATTGCACAAGTTTGTACATCTTTGTTGTATGGTCAGTGATTCTGCAAGAGGAAGAGCATACTGTCTTACTGTATAATGAGAAACTGACCCTGGTTATGATTTATTGTAAGAAAGTTATAATTTATTGCAGGAAAGTCTGCATTCCTTTAAATATTCTGTCGCTGGAGCTGTAATTCTTGTATTATCTCTTCAAATCTCCTCTGTCTCTATTAAGATTTGCGAATGAGATACATAGAATAAGAATGGATCTGCAGTATGGAGACAAAACATCATAATTCTCCATTTCTGATTACAATCGTGTCATGAAAGTAACTGTTACTAATCCTGGGTTTGATAATAGCAAAAGTGTGATACAATAGTGCAAAACATAACTTTATAAGATATGTGGTAAAATGATTATCGGTGAAGATGTGTATTGCGTTGCTTGTGATCTTATGATACACAGTGTAGATATAAAAGTAATTGATTTATTTGTTCACTTACAGTGGCATTGCTGTAATTTGAACTGTTACTTCCTTTTGCTTCCTAGGAGAGAGTTTAGAGCAATATACAGTATTTTGTTTATTGTTTTGTTATGTCTCCTGAAGACCTTTTCTTGAAAAATAAATGTATATGATTATATAATGAAAATGAACTTTTCTTTGTGTCAGATGGAAGTTCTAAGCTGTATTGCTGTTTTGGCTTTTTATCCAAAAATGATCGGCTTCTAGGAATTGTTGAACTGGCATCTGGATTCTTTTGTTAAGTTATCCTAGCCAGAGGAGGGCTAGACATGGAAACAAACAAACAAAATCTTATTTTGTGCATGCATGGATGACAGTGGCATGTGAGAATTTACATGATTAAACCTTTTTCTTGTCATTTGCAGGCAGAAATTGTCAAGAGGCTGAATGCTATTTGTGCACAAGTCATTCCCTTCCTGTCCCAGGAGGTAGGTAGTAGCTTGTATTGGTACCAATCTGAACATCTGCCTTGTCACATCTCTTACAAAAGTTGGGACTCTGTGTTGAGACCATTCACTTGCAAATCTCACAGTGCTTGCATTTGGCTTTCCAATGTGCTGTCCTAATTGTAAGCTATCTTCTCCGATTCCATCATAATGACATTTGTATGTACTTATGAAACGTAGTGTTGTGATGTATTAAGCAAAGTTTTTGTTGTTTATGTTTTGCTGTCATGCACAAATGCAGTTTTGCTCACAATTCTGAGTTTGTCAATGTGAAATCAGAGGATAGTTTGCAGAAATGCTAGAAAGGCATGATTTGTGCTACGTTCCTGACAGCAGGCTTTGAAGTTCAGCAGAAACTTCTGTTTTTGTTTACTGAATAGTGATGCTCCACAAAGTAGATCTATGAATGCAGCTTTTCTGCCTGTTGTCTCTCCTCATTCCAGATTAGTTAATACCTTAAATCTTTTCATGATTTCTGTGTATTTTAGGAATATAGTCAGAACATTGAAACTCACTGTGAGCTGATTTCTCTAAGCACTCCCAGTTACGATTTGCAGTTACTATCGTGAGTGTGCAGTAGATACGTCGAGGGGCACTGGGGTTTGCGGAAGTTGGTTTAAGCTAGTGTGGAGCCTTGTAGCCACAGGCACATGTAAAGTGAAATGGCAGTGTGTTTCATGAAAGGAGATGTTGGGTGTGCAATGGCTTCAGCTGCCCATCCCTCTGCGGTGAGGAATGTGGAGGTGAGCATGCACCTGTTTAACGTGAGGTTTCGCTTCAGTAACGTAGAAGTCAAAGCTGAAAGCTGTATTTCTTTGTATTGCATCCCTAAAACATTGTATGCATGCCTGAGAATGCACTAGGATGCTTTCTGCTACCTTTACAGCTGTTCTATAAAGTACCATTGCTTTTCAAGAGAGCTGCTTATCCTGCTACGTACTAGAGGTCATGTGCTCAACATCATTCAGCTAATGCATCACGTGTGTATGTGTGTGTGTGCGTCTGCTGTGTTTGAGGTGAAAATCATGCTGTCAAAACTAGAACCTGGCTATGTTTGTGAGCGTGGCAGTACACTTTGCCTTTAAAGATGGGTTTGTGGAAACTAAATGATGTGTAATGATCTAGTTATATTGCTGGGGGACCAGAATTCAAGTCCAGTGTGGATCTAAAATGAGTTACTGCTGATTTTGTACTTTGACTCCTACAGAATCACTGTACTTCCAGTTATGGAGTTTCATTTGCTGCACAGGAATAACACAGCATATAAAAATGAGGTGTAAAGCTGATTCATACTCATGCTAAAGCAAGCACGAAAATGTCATGATTTTGAAACAAAAGCAGGGGTGAGTACTTGGCAGGCAAAGCTGTGATCTTGGCAAAGGCACAGGATCAGCATTACCATGACAGAGACATCTTTCCTGAGTATGCAATACAGTGTTTATAAACTTTGTACCAGTATACTCCTACTAGAACCGCTATTTTCAGAATTCCTGAACAGGGCTTTATTACAGTACGCAAGCAAGTCACACTGCTCTGCTTGCTCTGCTTCCAGGGCCCAGCCTGTTTTTCCTGGAACAGGTGTGGTTCTTGCCAGGGAGTACATGAGCTTAGAGTACATCTGAAGAGAAGTGTGTTTGGTTCATAGTGACTGATGGATTTTGACCCTCAGGTTTGATTTTGAAAGTGTTAGCTTCCACCCCCATATGTACTCATGCGGATTTTTTTTTCTTTTTTTAAAGCACTAGGTTTTTGAGCTTTAGAGTTGGTGGCATCCTAGTTAGGAGAGCGCGGATTCTCCTTTTTCTCTGCTCTGTTTCGCATCATGCTCTTCAGTCCCTGCAGCTAAATCAGCCTGGAGTCATTCTCCTGAAAGACGGAATTGGCACGGTTTAAGTGCCTGTATTAGAGAGAGGAGGCACTGTGGTGGCTCCATATCTTATTTCTTTCTTTTCCTCAGTTAAGGAGAATCTCTCTTGTGGTGCTGTCGTACAGTAACTTCTGAACTATGAGCCGGGGGCCCTGATCACTATTTGACAACCTTCTGGCCTTCTAGCTAGGCATGGGGCGCGTCATTTCGAAAATAGCTCTGAACTTAACAGTTGCAATAGTTTCTCATTGACATGGCTTGCTGTAAGAACAATGTGGGTAGACAACAGAGATGACTGAGATTGTAAACTTAGAAAATAGTTTTGTGCCTCTTCTGTCATGGGTAGAGTACCACCCAATGAGGGCTTAAGCACACCACTCAACGTGCATCATGACTGCTGTTTACTTTTTTACGCTTTAAGTTGGAGCTTTGAGTTAAGAGATTTTAGATCTGAAAAAAGGCTCTCCTATGGTTTCTGTGTTAGTGAGTCTCTGCTTTTCAAAACCAAAACCATGGCCTGCAAAGTTTCCTTCACCTGTTTGCACGTCATGTTTACCAAGTCTTTCAGCTTCTTCTCTGTGCATGCTCTGTGGTGTCAAAGCTCTTTGGGCTACAAGGGAAATGAGAAGGTCAGAAAGAGTTCACAAATTCAGCATTTTTATGTGCATTGACAAAGACGAAAGGGAACACTTCCAAAAAGCCACTGTATGCATTTGTCTTGCTTGGAGGCAAGTGTATTTTCTAGTTCATCTAGCAAGAAGGGAGAGGGACTTAGACAGCAAAGCAGGATTGAGAAGGGAAGTGCAAAAAGACTTTTCACGTATCTTGACAATGCCACTGGTGATAGTTTTTGTGTTGGGGTTAAGAAAATCTTGATGATTGTTTGACCTTATTTAGTACAAACACATTTTACGATCAAGTTATGTTGGCATATGCTGTTGAGACAAGGGAGAGCTTATCTCCAGTTTTGAGTGTTCTGCTAGTCTTATTTTCTATCTAATTTGTATTTTTAAGAAGTAAGTGTCTTAATGGAAGCCTCTTTATTTCATCATCTAGATTAATAGAGAATTGAATTGCAGTGTGCTTTTGCTGTTTATGCAGTTTGCGTACAGTCTAATTGTGGAACAGTGGCTGAAAAATGTGATCAGACTCCTTTGTATTGTGCCTGAGGGAAAAATGAACAAAATACAGTGGTTACATGCACTGATGGCAACATTATTGCCTCATAATAGCACCAGGTTAACTTGTCTTATTGCTTGTTAACTTTGTAAGGAATCAATGACTTGCGATAACTCACTTAGAAGTAAGAAATCCTGTCCAAAATGGCTAGAGATCTCACAAAAAGGATGCAATTACAATATGTCACCTTCTGTGTGTTACTGTGTGCTTTGTTTCAAGGGGCATACCACTAAATATTCAGGAATTTTTTCAGACACAAGATTTCAGACAGCTTTACAGTGCTTTAGATTACCTAAAAATACATTGAAAATTAAGTTTTTGAACTGCCTAAATGTGCAGTTGAAGTGGTACCTTGTTTTTATGTTGGCTCTAACTTAAGAAGACTGTGAAGAATAGCATCACGAAATACGAGCTTCCCGTTTTGATAAGAGTGACTTTGTGGTCGAGGCAGGAGATGAACCTCAGGGGTGATCTGTGTTCAATTTCTGCTGCTGTTGCAGACTTCCTGTGTTGCAACAGTCGTTTTTCACCTCTGTGTGATGTTGTGAGATATCGGTGTGCCCAAAGTATTTGCTATTACATACAGGGAAGGAGGTGCCTACAGGCTGTAGGCAGATACTTGGAGGTTATTTGTGCTCAGTTAACTTAGTTTTCATCGACTGTAGCTGGTGTAGATCAAACAATGTTCATGTTGTCTGATGACCTAGCCAGTTAGAGACTATTCTTTAGACCTAAAGCTGTAGATTACACCTCTGCTAACTTATGCTGTTTCTCAGCTGGGTATACCAGCTGCAACACAGCATGATATTTCCTCAGCCCTGTGGCTTTCAAACTGAGACTGGTTCCTATCTTGTCAATGCTGTGTTTCTGTCTGGGCGCAGCCTGTCTCGCTTGCTGTCTGACCCTGCTCCCCATGTCCCAAGTGCCAAACAATGTCATGGGCTGGATTGTAGCATTCGTTTGATCTGACTGGAAGTCACTCTTACGTCATGGTTACTTGATTTTGGGTGAATATCGGCTGGTATTATTTTCATACAGACACACATGCTGGCTGGTTTATAGCTAACAAAGTAGTTGTGGCAATGTGGAGCTCAACACAAGCTACAAAAACTGCTTGAGAAGCCTGACAAATGTTCACAAGGTTGTCCCCTGTCAACTTCCATGCCACACTGCAAGCATTGTATAGGCTGGAGGAGGCTGTCAGAAACATTTCTGAAGGTTCAGCGTCCTTTCCAACTGCCAGTGAACTGTCTGATAACAGGACTTGCCCTTTAATAGGGGTCATCTGTTCCCCATGCAAAGTAAAGCATTACATTTAGTTACAAGTGCGATCAGATGCCACTTGCGTGCATATGTGCAAAGAAATATGCAAAAAGGAAATGCTGAGTGTGTTACCAAATGCAGTCTTTTCCTGTCAAGCACCTGACTATTAGTGGATGATTTTCCTCTTGCAGGGTAGACGTGGGCCATAATACACTCACTATTCTCCGTATGTATATTCTCTAGCGGTGCTTAAAGCTCAGTAAATTTGGATGAAGAGCATGATGTATGTTATGTAGAAGCAGAGCAGGAGACCTTAAATGTTATTCAAAAGGAAATAATTGTTGATCTGAGATGTGAGAGTCTGAGGAGAGAAAACTGTTTTCCTCCATCTTAGCGTTGCCCAAGACCAGAGCTGAAACAGTAAGTACAAGGAAGCAGTCACATATCTGTAATCCTTCTACCAAGGAAGGCATCTTATTAGCAATTTATGCATATATCACCAGTAGTTTTCTTAGGATTTTACGAACTGGTTCTTATATCTTGTCTGAGTTACAGTGCCTGGATTCAGTGACCCTGCTGGTCCCTTTTAGTTTTCTAAGTGTGTGCTGTACTCCACTGTAAATGTGTTTTTACTCTGCAGTTCTCACTAGGGTTTTCAGCATTGCTTCATCTCATTATGCTGTCTCTAGATCAGGCTTTTCAGAATGACACTGCTGCAGTTTTTAAGCAAGATCTGGCCTGTACTCCCTCTAAGCAGATAATACAACAACAAAATAATATAAATAAAACATAGCAGAATCCACTTGCTTCTGCAAAGTAAATTGTTCAGCAAGTTTGGCATTGGGTTTTATTAGTGGTGCTGCAGAAAGGATGAAATTAGACGTTTTTAAGACCAGCTCCTGTGCGTGTCTGTCAGGGAATTTCACTGTTTGACTGCTGTCAGCATGGCTCCCCTGTTGATGCAAGCAGCAGAAACCTCTGACGTGTTAAAAAACAAAACAAACAAAAAAAAAATAACAGGTATTTTCCATAATTCTGTAGTGCATGCACAGGAGCCAGGGCTAGGTGACAGATGGTATGGTAAGACAATATGATTGCGAAAATGCCTACATCCTTTTTGTGGTCTCCCTTGTCGCTTCCCACCATGAGACCAAAAGGAGGAGATTTTCCAGCACGAGGCAACTGCAGACACTGCTCACTGCAGAAAACAGAAAGGGATGAGGAGCAGAGACTGGGAAGGAGTTAGAAAGGAGAAGTGATACTACTCTGCGTGACAGGCGGGGCAGGGCACTGAGTTCATTGCTCTGGCCTGGTAGATGTGACGCAAAATACTGTTTTCTCAGCTGAAGAAAGTGGGCTTGTCATTTGCTTATGTGCAAGGAGGTAGACTAGCATTAAAGTGCGTGTGAAAGCTGCAACCCCATGTCTTCACTTGGCTGGAAAAAAGTAACTTTTTTTTTTATTGTTGATTTGGCTGTAAGTCTTCTTATGATCACTTGATGGGCAGACTAGCGCTTGCTGCTAACGTGATGCAGCCCCTCTCCCGTGGGCCAGCAGCCATCCTGCTCCTGAAGGCTGCCTACCCCTCCTGTTGCCTTTGGGCCATGTTGCATCTCCACGCCTTTGTTGTGTACCTCCTCATCTGCTCTGCCAGGTCGCGAGGCCTCCACGTGCTGCCTGGTTTGTAGTCAGTGACGTGAGCACCTCGATCCCTCACTCACACGGGATTGGATGAGTAGGGGTCCTCACACAAAGAAGGTGTGAGTTGGTGTAGGGACTACTGCTTGCTGTGTTACATCTTTGCGCATTATGCGCATCCATGACTCGAAGTAGCTTATGAGTTGTGTGGGATAGGCCGCCAGTGGAGTCTCAGGGAAATGGGGGGGAGATGGATGAGACTGGATTGCTCTGCTGAGGTAGAAGTGGGGGAGAGGCTAATTAGAGACCATTTATTTTGGCTGTTGTGCATACCATGCCACTGAAGATTAAATCAATGTTAAAGCAGCTAGCAATAGAGAATTTTAATTGTTTCTACCATACCTAATTTAGGTTCAGTGTTACAAGGCCCATGGGTTTTCTCTCTATGAAGGCTTTATCCTAAACCTATTACAATCAATGAAAGATGCTTTGTGTGTCTGCTTAGGGAATTTCTGTCTTACAGTGCTTTTCAGCAAAAATCTTGAAGTGAGATTTTGGTGCTTGACCCTTCTACTTTGACTTCCCCTCACCTGGGAATGAAGTGATGTTTTTCCCAAATATTCTTCAGACTCATTCTTTGTATATTTGCTATAAAGGAAATGCAGCCATTTAAACTGTTGTAGAGTTAGTTTATTTTCACAAAATCTGGATGAAAACTACAAAAGGTTTGATGTTTCCAGGCCAGATTTCTGCATTTTCCTTGGAAGTTGTTTCTTTTCCTCCCTGTGGCTGGGGGAACAGGATTTAAGTAAAAGTGTTGCAGTTGTAAAGAAGAATGCTCATACATAGAGCTATATTCCTGTCTTTACTTCCATGCAAAAAGGCATTACCTAAGAAGTGGTAGGAAAGCAATGATGACTGTCAAGCTCTCAGTAAATGAGGTGGTTTTTAATGATCAGGCTTTTTACTGTTTGTTTGTTTGAGAGGATCAAAAGTTTTGTGATCTTTTCTTGATGTAGTTGACCTCCACTAGAATATGGTAGTGTAGTTTTTGTGGTCACCCCCTTACCTTATAGCACCTTGTTTCACAGGCCTTTCAGCTACATTATTGATGCAGGCTGTATTGTCCGCATCACATGATGGCCAGGAGATGGTAACACATCATCAGGAACTTGAGGCTCAAGAATTGCAATTTCCTTTAGTGGTTATCCGTGATGGTGATACAAAACTCATTGCAGGTTTTTTCCCAAATGCCAAGAACACATTTGCTCATGCTTGGGTCTGCTTTTTGTTCTTTACGTTGGCTGCTCTTACTTGACAGATTTGGTTTATGTTAGCACTGTAGCTTTAGAAAACCCTAAATGGGACTGCTGTGATTCTGTTTGCAACAGTATGTTATTTGCTCTCCTGGCATTTCCTTCATTTAATTCTTTGCTTAAGAACAAACCTTAAAACCATTTTCTTCCTTCCAGGAACGTTTCTAAATTACCTCCTTCATTATTTGCTCTATCCATTTATTGTAGTTGAGGTCAGCATTTCTCATGGTTATGGGTGGATTGTTAGGCTTTCTTTTCCTTACCTTGAGAGCTTTTAAGGGAGAGAATTTGTAAGTGACAATGCCATTTTTGTTTCTGTGTTGCAGACTCTGGCCCCTCTTTGTAATAAAGAGAGTGGGGGGCGAGCACCAGGAACTGGCACATCTGGGGGTGCCAAACCCAGCTACAGCAGAGCCCTTCCTCAGGGCTGCCCCCCCGACTGAGCTCAGGGTGCTTTGCCATGCTCAGCCTGTGGCTATAAATCAAAGGTGATTCACTTCCAGTGCTGATCATGCAATCTGCTTGCATTTCTCCCTGACGTCCCCCCCTTCCACCAATTTCTCGCTTGTAATTCCGATCCTGCAAGGCTGCACGTAAAGATGAATTTGCCACCGGTGGAGCTCCAAACCGGCACAGGTCTGACTGCAAGATTAGGACCTTACTTTATTTGTAGCTGATGTTTTCAAATAAATACCAATCAGTTTTCAGCATACAGCAATTTCGAATTTGCTGCAGGAATACAGTATCACTCAAACTGAGATAATATAACCACTGAAGCTTGTAAACTGTGTTGTTAATTAGACCATGTGTTTTTGATGGACTTCTTAAAGCTATTAAAATTTTCATGTTGGGGATTGAAATAATTAGTTCTCTTTCACATGTTTGACAGAATTGTGAATGGCATTTTAAATTTATTTCTTACGGTTGAGCTGCTTTGAAATATACTAAGGAGGAGAATCTGTATATCCTTCAGTGATGTGGGCGCTATGTGGTTGTTGAAAAAACATACCTTTCATTTTCAGCATGCTTTTTTTTATATATCAAAAAGTTTCTGTGGCTGTAAGGAAAGTGGTTTGCTTTTCAAGGTGACACGTAAATTCGAGAGCATTCTGATGAACAAAAGGAAAGCAGGGCCCCCGTGTAGCTGAGTTGTAGAATAGGTCTTTTTGGTGATGAGGGTACAATTCCTGGCAAGTAATGGCATAAATAAAATATACTCCTTTCTTTATACACAGAATTTGACTGTCTTTTAGAGAACCATTATTTCAAGCACATGACAAAAAAAATGAGGTGGAAAATAAAAGGGAAAAAAAGGAAAAATTGTGCTTAGTAATTAGTAAAGAAATAATTTTGTTCTGTTTCTGATCTTCATTTATAGCACCAGCAACAAGTGGTGCAGGCTGTGGAGCGTGCCAAGCAAGTGACCATGGCAGAACTGAACGCAATCATTGGGGTATGTGGTCTTTCCATTTCAGCTCTAATAGAGTTTGTAAATAGCTTTCTTCTCATCCTTCTATGAACTCATTTTCATCAACTGGGCAAAAGTTGGGGGCAGTGGGGGAGTTCAGTAGCTTGATCTTTTTAAAAGCTGGCTACTACTTGAAAATTTTGCTTACAGCACGCAGAGAAGACGAACTGGGTAATATCTACGTTCCCTGAAGCTGGGTGGATATTTGTTTTTAAGTCCCGTTGCTTCCTTTGCATACTGCTTGCCAGTCTGCTTCTGCACCATGTTAGCAGGTAGCCTTTGTATGACACTGGGTTTTAATGAGGAGTTACTCCCCTCGCTGCTGTCTGTGTGTTTTTTTGCATGGTGGTCTGAGACCGTGGATATCCTCCACATATTTATGTTTATTTTAAAAATAATTTAGTTACCTCCTTCTTTCTTTTCTTCAAGAAAAAACAAGTATTCTGTATATAGCAAAGTAACACTTTACCAGTTCACTCATCAGTGCTGAGCTCCCAGTCATCTGAAAATATGGGTGTGTGGAATCCGTCTTGTAAAAGCTTTGCCACTGGCCGATGGGCTCAGTGTGGAAGCCCTGCAAGGTTTATGGGTGTTTACATTTTATGACTGGAGAAAAAAGGCATAGCAACAAAAGCTATGGCTTCTCACACTACATAAAATAAAGGTGGGAAGTCATAGCTTAATAGCACATTACTCATGTGTATAATTATGCAGCTGGTGCAAGCAGTTGTTTAAGTTATTCTAATGAAGACACTACAGCCATACGTCCCATATTCTGCCCCCTCCCAAATGCTTTTTCTTTTGTGTATAGATTATACATAAAAGTCTTTTCCTTTTTTTATTCAGTGTATCAAACACACTTTGAAATGCTAATTATTCCATTTACTTTCATTAAAATTCAAATTGCTGAGTGAAGATGTGGATAAGGGTCGCCGAATAATCAATCTGAAGTGAAGATATTGCTTCAATTATGCCTCTGTCTTTTAACAAGGAAATCAGGACACTCTGATCATTGCTGACGGTAGTGTAGAGCAGCGGTCTGATTGTAGCTTGTTTTTAATAGGCTGTTTCTAACTCTATTTTGTATCCCTCTGACCACAAGAAAACACTGGTAGTCAATTAGAAGATATAAATGGAAAAGAGTAACCTTTATTTCCTCTGAAGTGCCCGTTAGAAAGAAGGGGGTGAATCAGAGCGAGTCGTGTAGAATCATGAATAACATTTGTTGTACGTCTTTTACGCTCCAGTAGGGAGAGTGGGAGATGAATAATTTCCCAATTAGTTTTCATTACCTAACCAAAAATATTGCCTTCTATTAACACTCTTTGCATAACGTAGCTAAAGGTTGGCTTATTTGTTGAAGAAGTTTTTGTGTGTTGGCTTGGCTTTGCATGTGTGTACGTCGTATTGGTGTGTGTGTGCATGTACCTTTTTGTGTGTGTGTACGTACCTGCATGCATGTGAGTACTTCACAATCTATTTGTGTACATTTTTGTCACTCACCCTTGCATATATTAGAGAGACTCTGAAAAGTAATTTGCTTCCTAGAAATGAGAAAGTTTATTGATGTAGAGCCTATTGAACTTGTTATTTAAGTCTGTCCTGCTTTCATGAACCACTGAACTACTCAGAATAAATCCAGACAAGCATCTAGTCTGTTTGTGAGCCTGGCAGTTGCTTCTGTGGGTCTGCCCCCACCAGAGAGAAGAAAATTTTCTATTTTGTCTGTTGCTGTCTGAATTTATCTTTCCAAGTCAATAGAGATTCCATTGCCTGAAATTTTTGTAATATCTGAACTTTTTCTGTGCATTAAAAAGGGAATAGCTCTCATCTCCCTCAGAAGAGTGATTTTACCTTGCAGTACTTCCTTTTTTTACTCTTGTTCTGTGTTGATTTAGGAAATGCTGCATGGCGTCTCTCTTGAGTTTTAGAGAAACAGGACCAATACTGACTGAAAGTTTCATGTTCTTCAGGTTTAAGGGGAAGTAATCTAATTCTGTCTTTAAGAGATTCATTAAAAAAAATGGAATAAATAGAATAGCAAGTTATCAAAAGAGCTTAAGTTCTAGTTGTGTGAATACCCACAATAATTGTACATCTGTACTTAATTTGAAAATGTAGCATGGGACTAGAAAAGGCTTGTCATACTTCATAAAGTCAATACTAGTTTAAAAAAACCAACCAAACAAAAAAACCCAACATAATTAGAAATCATGGCTTTTTTTTTTAGTCTCTAATTATGTTGTCTTGTATTTTGCTGTCGGATGGGTCTGGCAGAGTTTGTGTTCTTTTAACACTGTGATGTTTTAAAAACTTCCCGTGTTTGTTTGCTTCTTATAGTTTTTCCGAATACATCTTTTAATTTTCCATTGAGCTGTGTATTGGAATAAGGAAGAAGCAGTATAAGAGTTTTTGAAATATAAGTTACATTTCTTTGTGTTTGGGCGCCCTATTCAATTCACCTCCTCAGCGCACAACTGCTTTGGGTTGAGTAGAGGAGCTGTGGTTAGAGTTTAAAATGGATTTTACTGGAATGAAGTATGGCACAAGAAAAGAATCGGATGTGCACAAATCACGTCTCTCTTCGTGTTTCACATACATATTTTTTTATGAATATTCTCTGATTTAATAGAATCTGATGAAGCACCTTTTTAACTTTGCAATATTATTCTATCTTCATTGGTAAATGAACCAAATCACTGATCCGTGCAGTTTAAATGCAAAATACTGAAGTGAGCCTGGAACCCGGAGAGATTGCTCGTTCTCCTGACAATAAACTCGTTGTGTTTAATGGAATGAAACACGGTTATAATGACTTCTTTCACAGGTCATGTTCAGTTTAAAACTGTTGACGGACTGAAACAAGTTAAATATCATCCATCTTCTTCTTGAGAGAAACAGTGAGGAAAAACTAAACCAAAACTATGTGTCATAAGCGTGTTCCAAGAGGTTTGTAAATCTGCATCTGGTATTTGCCATGGGCAGTGTGGTGCAGGACTCTTGCTTGGAGAAATTGTTGTGCGCATTCAGTGTCCCCTTCCACGTTGGGTGCGTCGGCGTGAGCAACATGGTGCATCCAGTAGGTCTTGTCATGTGTCGTAGCTGTCGTGTTTTTAAATTAGAAACTGCAAGATCACACTGTTGGAACAACGCACAAATTGTAGCCTTAAATCAGTAATATGATCTAATTAGGAATGATGTTTTCATTTCCTGTATTACTAAATTGAGTCGTCTAACTCTCTTAAGATGTTTTTGTTTTCTTTAATCCATTATATAGTATGATCGGAACATGCTGTGTGAATGCGGTTATGTTTTAATAAGGGAACCAGGGAATTAACTTGTTACTTTGTAAGAATTTTATCAGAGTATATTTTTTTCCCATTTTAAAGTGGTCGGTTTTCAACTGCATTTGGGTAGTAAGACAAAAATGGAGGCTACTGCTTGTGTGCCTGTTTATCACAGAAGGACAGATAAATGCACCAAAAAACTTAAGAACAGGTATGTGATGGTTTTCAAAGAGAATGCAGTTTAGCACAAGAAATGCTGAACCTCAATTTTTAGCAGTGACATTTTAATGATAGGAAGTCTGCAAAATTATTTGCCATCAATTGTGAAGGCAATAACAAGCCTTGGTGGTTTTTCACACTCTCTGTGTTAAGTGCTTTCAGAATGACAGCGTAAACTGTGTTAGAGAACTCCAAGGAAGTAAAACTGATTAAAATGTTCATGCTTGAATGGTGCTGATGGAATAGTTCATTTGGACTTTCTCTACCTCCTGCAGCTCAAGCTGAAATATTAAAATTCAGTGGATTTAAATCTCTCTCCCCTCAGCTCAGGAAAAAAACATTACATTTTAATAGGTTTTAAACTCATAATTCATTGGTTTGGAGCAGAACTATTAAATCTATTTAAATATTACTTGTATTACTAAGGAAATGATTTAAATGATTTTGCCTTTACCATTCTATACATCTGAGTAAAAGGGGAGAAAAAAAGGCTTTGGTTTAATTTTTAAGCGTTTTGTTTTCTGTCACTTTTACTATCTATTTTAAAAATAAGCAAATGGCAGTTACCAGAAGAAAGGATGCCTCTGTATTGTGACATATAGCCATGAAGCTATAAAGTTCCTTCTTTAGTACACCACTTGTCAAAATTTCTGTCCTTTGTTTGAGGCTGAGGTGCTTGTTTGCCCCATCTCAGAAGGTGTGTGATTTCTGGTTGCTTTTGAGCGGGTGCTCCATTTCTACAGATGTGGAGAACAATGCCTGTTTGAACAGACCATATGCTATCGTTTATAGGTTTGCAGGGCATACGAGATCTTGAAAGCGGTGTGGTGCAGATAAGCGCACACAAGCTGTAATAAAAGCCTCTCATCAGTGCATACTGTTGTTCCCTGGGCAGCAGTGGTGCGGAGCCCCAGCTGCTAGATGCTGAGGTGCTTGTAGTGCTGCAGAGGCATTTCTGACTCCTCACGCAGTGGGTTATTTCTGCCTCTCGTATGTGCTTGTGCTGTGAGGAAGCGAGCAGAGGGACTTCTGGTGCTTTTTGGCTGAGGGGAACAGGCTTGGGCTGACATCGCTGCTTGTGACTTGATGGAGGAGGTGTGAGGCCTGGCCTTGGAGCCAGACAGGAGTGGAGATGCTCTCCTGTGCTATGCTCAGTGCCCAAGCAGGCTATTTACCATGGGGGGGTGTGGCAGAAGCTTTCCCCCTGTAAACTGGGAATGTTTAATGTTCCAGTTTGTATGGTAGAATTGTTCCTGCCTGGCGAAGGGCAGGGAAATGAGTAACTGTGTTGTAGCACTGGCACAAGTCGCTCCTCTCAGGCCCTTCTGTATTGTTTGTTCAAGGGCTGTGCTGCTGTTAAGCGGTAGTTGAAGTTTAAATGCTGTAAAACAAAGTGGCCACCTGCTGTATATTGTGCACAGATTGTTATAGTGGGAAGGTGGCAGACGAGGTTGACTTACTGGGTATGTGCTTTGAGTTGTTCGTTTGTCTACCTGCAGAAGTACTGAAATTCATTCCTCTCTATTTAATTTCTCTTGTTTGCTGTTTGTATACTGAGAAGGTGTGAGATGCGGTCTGCAGGCTTTTTTGACACTACCTAATCCCTGAAATTGAATTGTAGGAGAAGGAATCGTAGATGTAGAAAGTTTTTTGTTGAATATTTTTTGTTCTGAACTTTTTGTCTGAAATATGACTAGGTCAAAGATGCTGCTTTTTTGGAATTTTGAAAGAAAACTCCATATTTACGGAAAAACTTCTCCAAGGATGGATTTTAAATTCTGTTGCTACACTTGGAATGGGCTGCCACTGTTTTCCCTTTTACACAAGCTGTTGTAACGTACTGAATTTATATTAGTCTATCACTGTAGGAGCAGTCAGTAGCATGTTGCGGGGCGAAGTGCAGGCCACTTATTACATCCCACTGCCAATATGCTGATGCCAGAGGCCCTGCTTGTTATGCTTAAGTAAGTGCATATGACAAAAGTACTACAGCTCACATACTGTATCTGATCCTGCTGGAGAGCTGACTTCTGCCTCCGTATTTCCCGTGTATTTCTAAACCCTGGCACTGAAGCTAGTTGACCACCATATCTTTTTTTGGATTAAGATTAATCAGTGCAGATATGAGGAGTCCTGTGGAGAATTTTCTTCATGCTTTACAGCATGAGCATATACTTTTTTTTTTTTTTTTCTGGCTTAGTTCTGTGTGATCTCACTTCATGCACAGAAAACAAAGACTATATATAAATAATATATATATATATGAAGAATAACAGTAATATATATATATGAAGAATAATAAAATAAAGAGTAAGATGAAACAGTGTTGCCATGGTGGTCTGTATGCCAGCGTATGAAAGCTGTCTCTATCCCTGTACAATTGTGGCACACCTTATCAGACGCTTGGTCCATTTTTTGCTATGTATTATTGCTTTGGAAGAAACAAAGTGTATAAAGGATCTGTTGGAAGTATTGGGAAGGCAGAGGTTTCCCAAAAATTACTTCATTAAGTGTTTATATACTCAGTGAAAATGCAGCCCACCTAAATATATATCCTCACTGTACCTTAGAGCCTAAAGGCTACTGTTAGTGTATTGTGGTTTCATACCATAGCATTTTGCTATCATGCATAAGCAAGGCTGTATATTTGTCATTTAAACTTCTTCCCAACCTCACTTTGTAGGCTACTGCCTACCCTATGGATGGGGACAATGTATCCAAGCAGTAGGTCAGTGAAGCATTTGCTTCAGATATGGCAGTAGTTCTTTCTGTGTCTTCAGTCTTCCTGTTAATTCTACCAGGATGCAGACTGCTGCATAAAGAATTTTCAGATTTTAAATTAGTTCCAGAAGATGGAATCTGAGAGGTCTTTAAGTTGTCTGCAATTTCAGAATGTTTTAATTATGTTAGTGAGATGATTCCGTGCTTATTGTTTGATGGACTTTTCACAAGAGCTTCCTTTTCATATATGAATGCATCACAAGCATCAATAAATTTAATCCAGTAATGTTTCTGAAACAAGGCGCTACTGCTTCCCCTGTTCACATGGATTCATGTGTTGTCACCGTGACAAAACATACAATAGCATTGGAGGAACTATGGAGTCTGTGCTTATCACTAGTTGCTATCCAGAAATTTGACTTGCTGGCCAAACGCGTGGCATGTGGGAAGCCACCAGCATCTCTAATTGTAAGACCTTTAGCACAGCTGCACTTGGTGCTTTCTGCCTTCTCTTGCAGATATGAATTTTCTTTTCCTAAGATAGCAAGGGGATGGGGAAGAAGAGACCTTAAGTCACATGATTTAAGCAAGATTTCTGCCCTTTATTAAATGATAATAGAACGATTTTAAAGAGCCTCTGCTCTGTGTGAAACAGAGAGAAGTCCTGCAGGTGGAAAAATGAACTACTGAACCCCAAGATTCTGGGGAAAAATGTGCCTTTTGTGGGGTGTTAGATTTTTTTCTGTATTTTTCTTTACCACAAGTCTTTGACTTAGTTGTTGTTACTTTTGCCATCTGTCTGCCCTGTTTTACTGGGTGAAAAATAGTCCTAAGGTGGAGAGGGAGGACACATGGTGAAACATGTAACCTGACAGATGTTCCTGTATATATGATTAAGAATGGAAATGTTCTCTGCCTGTATTACCTTTTGTGGTTCCACAGTATGATTCTGGAGCTGACTTCTTATTCATAGGTCACTTTAAAGATATTTAAAGCAATTTGTAGAGATATGATTCTGATAGCTTCTTGGTTATTTATGTAGGAGTTCTAGATGTTCCCCTTCTTTTTAATGGCAGATATTGATTTTTTTCCTTCCGCTGAGAAGATCTTGCTTTCCTTCTTTAGAATCTATATCCTCAAAGACAGAAATTACTGATTCTTAGAGAGTAAGAAGTTTGCCATTTGCATAGTGTTTTATTTGTTTTGTTGTTCTTAGATTTTTTCTTTCTCTTTTTATAGTTTTTAAATTCTTTTCTGTGGATTTTCTCTAACCTGTGCTTTCATTATTCTTTGTGAACAGAAACAAGTACTTAATTTTGCCACAGGTGAGCTGTACATGAGGATGTAGACTTCCTACTAATCTCTGATTCCATCCTTTCTCACTGGACGCATTCATTTGCAAAATCATCTGTTACAAGAGTGATCTTAAGGTTGCTCTATCTTTCATCTGAACCACGGTCTCTATGGCAAACCAACCATATAGTTGTGCATGTAGCTCCAGGACCATTCCACTGGAGGAGCTATTGCATGACTCTTCTTCTGTGCTGTTTTGCTGTGTTGTACCTTAGCATAAAACAAACAAGCAAACAACAAAACCTGTTTTGGAATGGTATGCCAGCAGAGGGAAGAAATACAGTGCATGTAATGTCAGGAGGTGCAAACAGGCACAAAAGATAAAAATTTGTATAATCCTAAATAGACCTGTAACAGTGTGAGCCAAAATACTTGCTTTTCTTGCTGGTCTTTGTATCATTGACATTGTGAAGTCTTGCACTGTTGCTTGTATCTCTACATTCTTTATCCTGATTATCACTGTCATAATAATGAATCTCTCTGAACAGTTAATTATTTCACCTAATAAATTTCATGAAGCTATCTTACTCAGATTTTTGGTGTTCTCCCCCCAGCAGCATAGCAGGTTTGAGTAGTGTGTGCATGTGTATAGATATAAAACCTCTTTGAGACATTAGTTTGTTAACTTCAGGAATGCCTTCAGGTTAGAGGAGTATGTTCAGGTTGTTTGGATAATAGCTGTGTGCTTTCAGGGTCTGTGAGGGGAAAAGTGGTAGATTACTGTGACACAGAGCTGCTTGGAAAGTATCCAGTAAAAAGTTGAAACTTTTCCAGGAAAACAGTCTTTCAGTGTGCTGACTATAACAGGAGAGCATTAGAAGATAATTTGTTAGTTGGTTTACTTTCATATTTTGCTTTAAATTTGATCTCTTCCAATGTGTGGGGAAAAGAATTAAGCTAACCATCAACGTTTGTAATTCCAGTTGTAAAAATTGGTGATAAGAGCCTTTTGCAAAACCTTTTTACATGTTTGTTTAGACATGGCTTTGGAAGTTATTTTTCTCCTTGTTATTGTAGACTACGTAGGAGAATATTGAGAAAATTTAAAAAGAAATAAATAAGAACAGTTTAGTAGCAACTGGATGTTATCTTTATTTGATATGTGTTAATAAGTATAGAAAGTTTTAATTCAGTTTTTAAGAACAAGCTAATTTAAATGACTGTCTTCTAATCTTGTTACCAAAAAAAGTTCAATTTTCTTTTTTGACTGCTTTCTGACCAATGGTTTTACCATTGCTCTTATATTTTTGTTTGATGGATATTTTTTAAAAACTAGTAGCGTTCTGTAGGGTGTATTTCTTGGTAACTAACTGTAGCCATTTTCATTTTTAAAAAGTAACAGAAAATTTACAGCGTAGTACTAGCATGCTGCCTTTGCAAGTTTTCACCTATTGTGAAAATGCATGCTTGATTTTATGCATGCTGTAGTCAAATGTGCTAGAGTTGTGTAAAGTTAACCACATGCTAAGAGTTCACAAATCAAGTAAGGATAACAAATTTAAGAGGAGATGGGAGAGTGGAAAGTGAAAGCATTGCAGCAACATCAGAAAAATTACATGGTTGCTCAGTTGGCTCATTTTCAGGTTTTCCTTGCAAGTTTTTAGATTTTCAGTTTTTATTATCTAAATTCATTGTACAGGCAGAAATGAATGTAAACAGCCTTCTGTAGGGGAATGTTTCTGGATGGGGAGCGTATCTGTCAGTTGTCTTATTTCTCCATTTTGAGGACTAGAGAAGAGACCATGTCTCACTACTTGGTAGTGGTAGCCTGACCCCAGTGGATAAGGAATTGCCTATACTTTTCTGACTCGCTCTGTAAGCTAGCAGCCATGTACAGGCCACCCTGGAAGCTAATGCTCACCAGTAACATACTGATGAGGAGTGAAAAGGCAAAACTAAGCTGTGAATGTTCTGGGCATTTGAACGTAGTAATAGATGTCAAAGGTCTGGAAATGGCAGCTGAGGGGGTACTGCCACTTTCTGTCTTTGCCTTCCCAAGTATGCTGAGAACAAAAGTCTGTCTGGCGTTTCACTTTTTTTTTTTTTTTTTTTAATTTCTATTTTCAGACCAGTAACTTGAGGTGCTAACTTAGATGTATTTCACAATCTGGTTTTCATACCAAAGTGTTCTCTTTGTGCCACTGCAGTGTGACTATATTGCACCAAATTTCTGCAGTACCAATGAGTGTTGGTTTGTGACTGTGGGAGCCATGTTTTTGCCAGATCTCATGTTCCCATCAGTTTCTGTGAAAGGGCTTAGTCCTTTCAGAAGAGTTGTATAAATGTTTCTCTGTGGCGGGAAGCTTGTGGGTTTCTTTGTTGCTTTTTTTTGTGTGTGTGTGTTTTTTCTCCCCTACTCTCCAGTTATTTTCAGAGATATTTGCAAGTCAACTTGTGGGGAAATCATCACTTCTTGGCCAACAGGAGCTAGGCCAACCGTGCACTCTGAGTGATCTCAAGCCACTGCGCTGCGGTGCTATTACACATACTACTGTTAAAGCCCATATTATATCTGGGAAATGTTAAGAATGTTTGGCACATCCATGATGCAGAGTCTGTGCTGCTGTAGTACTGAGTTACACAGAGAAACTCCCAACAAAGTCCAGTGAAGAAAAAAAATTGCATTTTCTCTGAAGTTTTCTTCAAACTTCTGGGAAACCATGCCATATCCACAAAGGAGGTCATATAATGCAAATTGAATAGGTCACTAGGCAGATCTATTATGGATTGTACAGAATTGTTCAATGAGTGTCATTTAGATTGTATTTTTTTGGTCAACAGTGAAATAGTTAGCAAGGCCAAAACTCTGTCACTGTTGATATTCTCAACCTCTTCTCAAAGCCATTGCTTCAGGCCACTGGCAGATTAAGGCAGACATCTTCTAGCACTGGTTTATAGCATATTTTTGAAAAGGAATGGGAAATTCTGTGTTTAAAATGAGTGCTAAGATTCTGGAACTCAGTTTATTTTGTTCACTCTTTTTCTTTCTTTGTTTATCTTTTCTCTTTCTCTCTTTGACCTCCTTCCTCTACAAATCCAGCATACCAGCTTGTTCCCTTGCTGTAAGGCAGCTCCAATCAAACCCTGAAGCTAAACAATACACAGTTGGCTCTTGTTTCATTTTGTTGTAGTTAATTTTAAATTCTGAGCAATGAAGCATCCTTCCATGAGAGCACCAAACAAACAGAATGTGTTTGATACTTTCTACAAGAACAGACACTTAGTTGAATGACACAGGCTTGCGAACGATGAGAGGATTGATCCTTCTGATCCTTCTTCTCCATCTGGAAGAATCTTGCTTCTATTTTTTTTTTATTTTTTAATTTTTATTTTTTTTACTTTTTGTACATTTTTTTTCCTGTTTTTTTTTTGTGATTGTGATTCTGCTTTTTCTCTCTTCCTTTTGGGTCGCTCATCTTCCATCCCTGGCACTGTGCTGAATCATGTGTCATGTACATGCCACTGCTATTCAGATTCCATAGCCTGAGTTGTGTTTTGAAAAGTAAGAGAAGTATCCGTACCTTCACAGGAAGGTGTTGAGGGTTGTGTGTGTGCAGTGTGCTGTATGTGACTTTCATTCTTCTTTCAGCTCACCCATAGGTAAAGATTTGTGCTAAAGAGGGGAGGGAAAAATCAAGTGAACTGCGTGTTGTCTCTTGATGATTAGAGAGCTAGGTTCTGAGGTGGGAACTGAATTCAGTTTCAGATGAAAAACAAATAAAAGCCGGATTTGAATCTTCACAATTAGGAATTTGAAATGTGATGTTTTTATGCAAAATGAGTTGACTTTTTATTTCTTCCTCCTCTTTTATGAAGATGTGCAGGGGAGAGAGCACTCCTGGAGGATTTCTGATTTGATTTACCATGAGTCCTGAGAAGTGACTGCTTGGAAGCTAAGAGAAAATTTCAGAGCTAATCTCATTACTGTATGAACAGGAATTAGTTGGACAGTTGGTGGGCAAGCCTTGGACCTGAACAGATTTCTCTTGGGATGTATTTAAAGTAACTTTTTTTCCTGCCTTCCCTTCCCATTCAGTAGCAACAAACAAACAATCTACTCACAATGGTTAGCATAACATAGAGCTTGATACAGCCCTGGTTGAGGTCAAGCACTCCCAATTCGAACCTCTCAAGGGCTTTTTCTATGTGTTGCCAGTGTACTGGTAAAAATGACTTTAAACTCTTGTCAGCGCAGTTACTGGTGCATGCATCACAGTCCCACTCAAATAAACCTGTCACAACACAGAGTCAGCAGCTAGAGAAGAGTACAAGGGCAGGCCTCTAGCTTTTCATTCGAGCATCACTAAACGTGCACAGAGTGCCCAATTATTTCAGCATTATTGAACAAGCCTACAGGAGGACCCAAGCCTTGCTACATTAGATTTTCTTTAGTAATTTGCTCAAGTACCGCTGAGGACACTTAAAGGGCTTAAAACGGTGGCTGCAACCAGTTTCCTTTTCTGGATTGTTAATTCAGGTTTTCTCTTTCAAATTAACTCTCACGGCATGCTGTGCAGTAGCGCTGGGAGAACTGTTTAACGCTAATTTTCTCAATTTTCAGCTTTTTTTTTTTTTTGCATTATATAACTGCTTTTATAGTTACATATGTTTTGATTAGACGTGTACATGGTGTGTTTCTGCTAGCAAGAATAAAATGTAATGGCTCTGTCAGTGGAATAAAAAAACATTTTCACTAAAACTGGAAAATTCCTTTTTTAATTTTTTATTTTTGCTTGCTTTTAATTCAGCCTGAAATTTACAGATTGTGTTTTGTCCAAACATATGAACATTTTTAAAATGCCAGGGTGTTTGTCAGTGTTGATATCGGGGTCAACCAGTTGTATTGGTTGATCTGATTGGTTACATTTGACCTACAGGGTCAGTCAGACAACCCCCTGCTCCCCAAACAAATTCAATATCTGTGTCTCATTTTTCACAGCAGCAACAACTCCAGGCCCAGCATTTGTCACATGGACATGGTCTCCCAGTGCCGCTCACTCCACACCCATCGGGCTTGCAGCCTCCAGCCATCCCACCCATTGGCAGCAGTGCTGGCCTTCTGGCGCTGTCCAGTGCACTGGGTGGGCAGTCCCACCTCCCGATCAAAGATGAAAAGAAGCACCATGATAATGATCACCAAAGAGGTAGGTGCTGCCAGATGAGTGCATGGCTTCATTCATTTCTGATTTCTCCTTTCCTTCTAACTCTTCCTCCTATTCTAAAAAATAAAATAAAAATGTTTGCAAGAATTCCTAGCTAATTGCTGTGGTATTTATAGCCTAGTGATAGCCAGAAGATGTGTTCAAATGGTGGAGTTCTGGTTTTATAAATCTGGCTGTGGAGTATTAATAATTAACTGTACAGAAAAGTTAACATCTATGCAATATATTATTTAACAGATATCAAGATTCTTTCTTCTGAGTATGATAAATGTATAGTTTTATGTAAACTAACCAGTACTTTCTGTTTCTCCCCTCTATCTCCTCATCCTTTGCTGATGCTTCCTCCCCTCCATGCACTTGGTGGCTGTTCCACATGCAGATAGAGACTCCATCAAGGTAGGACTCCATTTTGCAGGTGGAAGGAGTGGTTCTTCTTGGTGGAAAAAGTCACCAAGTGGGCTGTGACCCTCATGCTGATTAGCAGAATCCTGTATAGGCAATGTATCATACTTACAACCGTGGCTGATCATAGTGCAGCTATGATTGCAGATGATGTATCTGCAGTGAGGTTGGTGATTACATATCTGCTCCTTGGCCAGCTCCTCAGTGTAGAGGCTATTCTGGATATAGTAAAGAGGCATACCCTGAGCATCTGTGTAAGCTTATGAAATGGAAAGAATTAGCCAGAGATTTTAAGTCCTTGACGTCCATAAGACCAAAATTCTGATATATCCACATGATACCATCTCATTGCAGTTATGGAGAGAGAGCTATGTCCCTTGCAGAGAAGAAGCAGGGTCTCACCTGCTGTTGTTTCAGCAGCAGTTGCCTGACCGGAGAGGAAGGAACCCCCATTCTCTGTCTTGCAGAAAGCTGAAGTCCTGTATTCTTCTTCCAAAAGTCAGTTTTCAGGCTCTGAATGACTCTGAATGACTCTGCAGTGCAAATACATGTGAATTCCTGTGAAGGGAAGTGTATATAAACAGATGCAACACATATCTTGTAGCTTGTGTAATTTTGAGTATTTAGTGATGTATATTTCAGTGATTCAACATACGTACCTGGATGCCTGTCCATGCTTCGTAACCATCAGAGTCACACAGAGCCTCCTTGAGTTTTAATGCTGCGAATGGGGAGGTGTATCTGAGCTCTGCTCTCTCTCTGAATCACTCTGCTTTCCTCCCCGCTGCTGGCCATTTACCAGCTCACAGCAGAAGCAGTTCTTGCCAGTTGCACAGTTACCTGCACAGCCCTGGGTAGCTGGATTTAGTTACAGAGTAGAGCTTGAATAGCTTGTGCTGTCTTCAGGAGTGTAAACATTTTTAGGTGACTGTGAGTGTGAAATGGGGAGAGGTGATTATCTTACAAAAGGGCAAGACGTGCACCCACCTTACTGAACACTTGTGACCTATTTTTCAAATTTATGCTGGTGCTTTTCTTAGAAATGTGTGATTCATTCTCAGGGTTGACCAAACAGCGAAAGAGGTGTTCGCAGCACAGGTGTTAGGTGCTTTTGACAAGATTGCCAAGAACAGGCCAGCAGGGTATCCCCAGGGCTCCATTTTAGAGCCAGTTATATTCTACGATTTATAAATGGTCTGGAGGCAGAACTCAAATGCATTCTAAGCCAGTTTGCAGATGGCACTGAAAGAGGAGGAGCTGTTGACTCCCTTGAGGGTAGAGAGGCCTCTCAGGGAGATGCTGCCAAATTAGAGGGTTGGGCAGTCACCAACTGCATGAAGTTTAACAAGTGCTGAATTCTGCACCTGGGACAGTGCAGCCCCAGATATATATACAGACTGGGGGATTAGAGGCTGGAGAGCAGCCCCATGGAAAGGGATCTGGGGTCTATGGCTGATGGCAAGTCTAACATGAGCCAGCAGTGTGCCCTGGCAGCCAAAAGGGCCAACCATACCGTGGGGTGCACCAGGCCCAGTGCTGCCAGCCGGGCGAGGGGAGGGGTTGGCTCACTCTGCTTGGCGCTGTGCAGCCTCACCTTGAGCATTGTGTGCAGGTTTGGGTGCCACAATAGAACAAGGACATAAAATCATTAGTGTCCTAAGGAGGGCTACGAAGATGGTGAATGGTCTAGAAGGGAAAGACATATGAGAAATGGCTGAGGTTGCTTGATTTGTTCAGCCCAGAGAAGAGGAGACTGAGGGGAGGCCTCATGGCAGCCTACAGTTTGAANCCAGCCGGGCGAGGGGAGGGGTTGGCTCACTCTGCTTGGCGCTGTGCAGCCTCACCTTGAGCATTGTGTGCAGGTTTGGGTGCCACAATAGAACAAGGACATAAAATCATTAGTGTCCTAAGGAGGGCTACGAAGATGGTGAATGGTCTAGAAGGGAAAGACATATGAGAAATGGCTGAGGTTGCTTGATTTGTTCAGCCCAGAGAAGAGGAGACTGAGGGGAGGCCTCATGGCAGCCTACAGTTTGAATGGAGAGGCAGGTGCTGATCTCTTCTCTCTGATGACAGCCGGACCTGAGGGAATGGCGTGGAGCTGCATCAGCGGAGGGTCGGGTTGGGAATTAGGAAAAGGCTCTTCACCAGAGAGCGGTCATGCCCTGGAACAGGCTGCTGAGGGGCGGTGGTCACTGCACCAAGCTGCCGGAGTTGAAGGAGCATTTGGACAATGCTCCCAGAAATAGGGTTTAATTTTGGATGGTCCTCTGTGGAGCCCGGAGTTGGATGATGCTTTTGGATCCCCACCNCAAGTGGGCTGTGACCCTCATGCTGATTAGCAGAATCCTGTATAGGCAATGTATCATACTTACAACCGTGGCTGATCATAGTGCAGCTATGATTGCAGATGATGTATCTGCAGTGAGGTTGGTGATTACATATCTGCTCCTTGGCCAGCTCCTCAGTGTAGAGGCTATTCTGGATATAGTAAAGAGGCATACCCTGAGCATCTGTGTAAGCTTATGAAATGGAAAGAATTAGCCAGAGATTTTAAGTCCTTGACGTCCATAAGACCAAAATTCTGATATATCCACATGATACCATCTCATTGCAGTTATGGAGAGAGAGCTATGTCCCTTGCAGAGAAGAAGCAGGGTCTCACCTGCTGTTGTTTCAGCAGCAGTTGCCTGACCGGAGAGGAAGGAACCCCCATTCTCTGTCTTGCAGAAAGCTGAAGTCCTGTATTCTTCTTCCAAAAGTCAGTTTTCAGGCTCTGAATGACTCTGAATGACTCTGCAGTGCAAATACATGTGAATTCCTGTGAAGGGAAGTGTATATAAACAGATGCAACACATATCTTGTAGCTTGTGTAATTTTGAGTATTTAGTGATGTATATTTCAGTGATTCAACATACGTACCTGGATGCCTGTCCATGCTTCGTAACCATCAGAGTCACACAGAGCCTCCTTGAGTTTTAATGCTGCGAATGGGGAGGTGTATCTGAGCTCTGCTCTCTCTCTGAATCACTCTGCTTTCCTCCCCGCTGCTGGCCATTTACCAGCTCACAGCAGAAGCAGTTCTTGCCAGTTGCACAGTTACCTGCACAGCCCTGGGTAGCTGGATTTAGTTACAGAGTAGAGCTTGAATAGCTTGTGCTGTCTTCAGGAGTGTAAACATTTTTAGGTGACTGTGAGTGTGAAATGGGGAGAGGTGATTATCTTACAAAAGGGCAAGACGTGCACCCACCTTACTGAACACTTGTGACCTATTTTTCAAATTTATGCTGGTGCTTTTCTTAGAAATGTGTGATTCATTCTCAGGGTTGACCAAACAGCGAAAGAGGTGTTCGCAGCACAGGTGTTAGGTGCTTTTGACAAGATTGCCAAGAACAGGCCAGCAGGGTATCCCCAGGGCTCCATTTTAGAGCCAGTTATATTCTACGATTTATAAATGGTCTGGAGGCAGAACTCAAATGCATTCTAAGCCAGTTTGCAGATGGCACTGAAAGAGGAGGAGCTGTTGACTCCCTTGAGGGTAGAGAGGCCTCTCAGGGAGATGCTGCCAAATTAGAGGGTTGGGCAGTCACCAACTGCATGAAGTTTAACAAGTGCTGAATTCTGCACCTGGGACAGTGCAGCCCCAGATATATATACAGACTGGGGGATTAGAGGCTGGAGAGCAGCCCCATGGAAAGGGATCTGGGGTCTATGGCTGATGGCAAGTCTAACATGAGCCAGCAGTGTGCCCTGGCAGCCAAAAGGGCCAACCATACCGTGGGGTGCACCAGGCCCAGTGCTGCCAGCCGGGCGAGGGGAGGGGTTGGCTCACTCTGCTTGGCGCTGTGCAGCCTCACCTTGAGCATTGTGTGCAGGTTTGGGTGCCACAATAGAACAAGGACATAAAATCATTAGTGTCCTAAGGAGGGCTACGAAGATGGTGAATGGTCTAGAAGGGAAAGACATATGAGAAATGGCTGAGGTTGCTTGATTTGTTCAGCCCAGAGAAGAGGAGACTGAGGGGAGGCCTCATGGCAGCCTACAGTTTGAATGGAGAGGCAGGTGCTGATCTCTTCTCTCTGATGACAGCAGGACCTGAGGGAATGGCGTGGAGCTGCATCTGCGGAGGGTCGGGTTGGGAATTAGGAAAAGGCTCTTCACCAGAGAGCGGTCATGCCCTGGAACAGGCTGCTGAGGGGCGGTGGTCACTGCACCAAGCTGCCGGAGTTGAAGGAGCATTTGGACAATGCTCCCAGAAATAGGGTTTAATTTTGGATGGTCCTCTGTGGAGCCCGGAGTTGGATGATGCTTTTGGATCCCCACCAGCTGGGGATATTCTGTGATTTTTGTGTTATTTGTGTGCTAAGGACAGAGTCAGGGGAAGCACAGTGCCAAGCACAGGCTTGCCTCACTGGAGTCCTGTTCCACTGGGGGCTGCTGTGCGAGGGGCCATGCCTTTGCTTTTCCAGTAGGTGCAGGTGGGGGACATGCCCTGTGCCCTTCACCACACATCTGTTCTGCCACTGGCAACTTTGCTGTGTCCCAGCAGAATGAAATTGAGTCGATTGTTGTCAGTTTTGCTGTTACCCACATGGTTCTGCATAACAACGAGGAGCTGACAGGAACTGTCAGTTTTTACTGTGAGCAGCAAAGGCACTGGAGCTGTCTATCCACCAACACAGGACAACAGCGCATCAGATTTCACTTCAGCTTCTTTGTCATGAGGACTAGAAACTGGCATTATTGCTTTGTGCAATGAAACTAGGGACAGATTAATGATTATTTCTGCAGAACATCCCCTGTTCGCTCTGGGTTTTAGTAGATTTTCTTTTTTCCTCTGCATCTGAACAAACAAGTACAGGTACAGCAGATATCTAAATCTGTGAATATAGAAATACCTGGTTTCTTAGCAAGTTCACATACCTGGATAGTTGAGATCACAAGCCTTTCACTTATGAAGGTGAACGAATAGAACTGCTGACATATCAGATACACTAATGACTGTTTTAAATATATATATTAGTTCTGTTTCTGTAATGTCTGTGAAATGTTGAGATATGCTGGCAAGAGTATTGCGGGAGGGTTTGTACCAAAAAGGCAGATTTTGTTTGGTTGATCTGAAATTACTTTGAATGATTCAAACTCACTGTTATTCATACAGCTTATGAGACTGAGAGGAGAATGTCAGTACTTTGTACCAATTTATTTTGAAATGATAATAGATGTTTGTCTTATACTCTGTTCTGGTTGCAAGTTGGCTTGTGTGTCAGCATTATAGGGCTTGCTGCCAGCTTTGCAAGGTGAAATAGTTTGCTAATTTCCTTAAATGTTTTCAGTGATGCCCAGAGTAGCAGTTAGTTGCTTGTTCTATCGATCTGTCCTCCCTTAAGTGGCTCCTGGTTAAGAGAGTCTTTTTATGATCATCTGCTGTGTGACTAGAGATGGCTTTTGTCAGCCAGAACGTGCCAGTTGCCAGCAGCTGGAGTCTGTGTGCTTGTATGAAATAATTTATTCATGCAGGATAATGCTCCTTAACATTTAACAGGTAATGAACGTGACATAAATTTCCTTCTTGCTTTTAATTTTTCCCTTTCCTCTTCTAATGTGCAAACAGGCAGCTCTGGTACTCTAAATAATAAGTAATTTTTGGCCATCTGTCAAAAGGAAATTTCAATACAAATTTAAATTAATGGTGCCTGAAATTTTTTATAGCTCCTCTAAAAGCCTCTAATGTGCAGAAAATTCTGAATCTGCTGGTAGTAATTAGTGTAGCATGTAATGAGGATATGGGCAACGTTATACAGCCCCAGTGTAACGTTTTGATATGGTAGCAAAATTTTGATTTATACAAGGTTGTGCCTGGGTTTAATTGTGGGAGACACTTTAAAGTGTTTTCTTGCTGATACAGATTATTAAGCAGGGCAGATTTTAGAATAGCTCATAAAGTGTAAATTTACACTTTAGTGTATGCTTCAGATAATGAATGTACCCTACCCGTTGGTACAGTGGGGCTTGGTGGAGGTTATCGTTCCCCTCTGCATTCCAGTGTCTTTGATTTGTTGGGCAGTTCTGTTCATGCAACTTGTTCTCTCCAGTTGAGCTCACCAAGGTCCTCTCCTTAGTTCTGCCCAGGGAATATGCTGTGCTGGGAAGCTCAGACTTCCTGTGTGCAGGGGTGCTTACTGTATGAGATCTATCCCTTTGGATGAGCAGAACAGGAAGAAAAGGGCTGGGCTGGGCTAATAATACCTCTTGTGCAAGGTTTTACATCTTCTTTGGGGGCTGTGGCAGGTAAGTTACGTTCTATCACTGATGAGCAATGAAGCCAAGTCCCTGTGACTTTAGCCATGGAGTAAGGCAGACTGGCATCAAAAGGCTGTTTCTTTTCAGGTGCAGTCCTGTTCCAGTTTGTATCAGTCTTCTAAACACGATGTTTTCTGCCTGATAAAACAGCTCAGGCTCACATCCTTCCCACTGCCTCCCTGGAGCAAGTTCACTGCTAAAACTGAGTAGGGACCTTCCAGATAACATGAGATTGTCCAGGAGCTATTCCGGAATAATAGATCACCGTCTGCACAGCAAGCTCCATGGAGGAGGTGGCTTTGGGAACTCTTTGATTTTGTGTTGGATTCAGTCCTCTGAATCCCTCACAAAATGTGGAATAACTCTAGACCCAGTAAACTGGGTCATGGGTCCACTCTTCATGCAGACAGAGCGGAGGGAAGGATAGCAAGCACAGAGGGGCTGTGCTGAGAGTGCAGTGCTGGCTTAAGGGCTCTGAGGGAATGTAATGTGTTTAGGTGCAAGGACAAAACAAACAGCTCTGCAGTTAGCTGTATGCTTTTTCTGATAAGACCCTGTAAATCTCTTTTTCAAGGCAATAAAAGTTTTTTGTTTGTTTTTTTCCTTAATTTAACTGACTAATAATTTACAGATTCTGTGGTGCACTCTTGTTTTCTAATTGTACCTGTCAAGGATTTTCCTACCTCCTGTCAGGACTGCTGTGCAGGAGGTATGTCATTCTTCCTGGCTCTGCTTCTCACCTGCATTCTCTGGGACAAATCTGACGAAAGTTTATCTGGTTCCTAACAAGGTCTCTTCTGTAAAAATGACTCTCTAAAGCAGCTTAAGGAGCAGTTTGTGTGCAGAGGTGTCATCTGGCAGAAAGTTATCAAGTGCTGTCAGTCTTTTCCTGTGGCTCTGGCTGAGACACCTGGAGTAAAGGAGCCCCAGATACTGGCTGAGCTGCGAGCCTGTCATAGTCCATGATGCCTCTTACTGAGTGTCTTAGTTTTTAGCTGAGACAGAAGGTGACTTTCTATGAGGCTGTGTTTTGGTTCTAGAAGAAAAAACAAAGCTGGTAACACCTGGCAGTGTTGAACAGAGCCAAGGACATTTCAGTCCCTCAGCGTCTTGTATTGCTCTGCTAGTGAAGGGGTTTGGGGGGAGGGGAGGGCACAGGTAGCTGGAAGCTGGGTCAAACCACAACACTGGGGTATTCAAGAGCTTCAAAGTCTTCTGTATCTTGTACACAGGACTGAGCTCTTGCAACTTTTTTCCATGTCTGTTGTTAATCTGTTTCCGTACTTTATATACATGCAATGTGTTACGTTTTTTTTCTCATTTGAATTGTAAAGTATTTAGGGCTGAGACCATGACTGTAGTAAGACATGCAAACATGGTGGGAACTCTTTTCATTTCTATGTCAGGGTTTACTATCTCAGCAGCAATAATAGTTCATAATTAAAAGCTGCAGTCTTGTGGCAGGAATAAAATACCCTGTTTGAGATCCCTCTGAAAATAAATGCTTACATGAAAGGATAATTTTAGCTTCTGAAATAACAAGTCAAATGCAGATTTGAGATGAATTTCTGTCCAACATGTTAGTGAACCAGGAGAAGTCTGTCAGGGCAAATTCAAGTGGGTTTAGCAATAAGATTATTTTTGCCTTAATCTTTGGGAAAGCTAATAATTATACATGCAGCAAATGCAGAGAAAGGGGGCTGGTATGACTCTCATGTTCCATTTGCATTTCTGGTGGCAGGTGCTCCAGTGCTTGCAAAAACCTGAGCCTGTCTCAGTTTAGCTTCTCAAGCTGTTAGCCACTATTAAGTGTTTAGACCTCTGTTCATTTAGTATGTAAGTAGGAGTAAGCTGCTTACTCCTGCAGCTGTTATGTGATACTTAAAAAAAAAATTAAAAATTGTATGAATGTAATGCTTCTATAAAGAACAAGTTGTTTTAAAATAAATTAATTAAAAAAAAAAAAAAAACACAACAAATATCGGAATTCCAGATATTCCCAAATCAGAATTACATGACTCGGACTTTGTTCTTCCACTGGTAAAAGAGCACCACAAGCTACTGTGAAATACTATAGTAGGCTTTATCTTAATCGTCGAGCTTCTTTTGAGAGATCTCCTCCAGTGATGTGAGTCTCTTGCCAAACACCATTACATTCAGTTTGTATTTAACGAGCCAGAGAAATACAGTTATCTGTTACACACCTAAAGAAAGTTACAGAATTTATTTCCTGATCATTTTATTTTGCTGCTTTAATACCACTCAGCTGAGGAGCACTTCACAGGCTTGTAAAAATCAAAACATGTTTCCCATTCATGTCATAGCTTCTGTGTGCACCTTTCTCTGTATGGAAACAAGGTGTTGCGTGTATTTTGCTTTTGTAAAGATGAAGTAGTAATTTTGAGCTGAACATGCTTTAACTAAACTTTGTTCCACAAGAGTTGTGGTTTTGATCTTTGTGGGCGTTTTGAGGGTAGCATTTTATAAACATAAAGAGTAACTTCTGTTGGCTTGTGATACAATAATTTGTTCAGTATTAATTGATATCTGCCTCTGGGCATGTAAGCTGTGCTGAATGTAACAGGTGCCATAATTCCAGAAAATGTGTTGTAATTGTTTGTTTGTGGAACAGATGAATAAATATCTGTGGGGCATAGCTGGTCCTCAGGTGGTGAACGTGAATGGATTAATGATGTGATTGGGTGAGACATGCTTGTTTGTTGCAGTCTCGTCCAGTAACTGTCTGCTGAAGCAGAACAAATATTAATTAGCAAGGTCCTGTTTGTTGTCTTGGTCTATGTTACGGAGCTGATGTTTTGGCATTACTTTTTTTTAATATAATAACCTTCTCATGGCTAGATTTGTAGCATGTCATTCAAGTCTGTGGTTTTTAACAGATTTTCTTAAAACGCAAAACTGAACCTCAAGTGTATCACTTAAAAAAAAAAAAATTTACATTTGTCTTTAGTTCAGTGTCACGTCATTTGCCTTTTCAATGGTGTTGTCTGGGAATTTTCATTTAGTATAAAATATTCCTATGAAAATAACAGCATATACTTTGCTATGAAAGAAATAGTTGCTTCTGCCATGTCTGGTGGCTTCACCTCCTTTACCCAATGACTTTTTAATATCTTCTATATGTAAACTGTATGTTGTTCTCTTTCATTGCATTGATGTGCCTGTTACAGCAGGATGACTCTTATTCAGCAGTGTGCCCACATTTGGATGAACTCCTACAGTGCTTCTCACTATTAAACTTTATTTTGCCACTTGGTGATTTAGGGTAACTCAAATGTTCTCTCTCCAGATGCTCTCTTCACCCAGGAGGCAAACACTTACATGGGCTGTAATTTCTAACCTGAGCAGTCATGTCTAATTATTTCCATGGCAACAGACTGTGATGTTGATAATACAGGATTATGACTTCACAATGTAGAGTAGGAAGAGGAAGTTTGCTGGGGTGAGGAGGTGGGTGGAAAGGTCTTCTCCAGTGCGAAGTCTTTGACAATGTAATAGCTAGGAGGAAAGAACTGAAGGGAGGGAATGAATTTATTTATTATCTTTTTTGAAGTTCTCATTATAATGTAAGTGTGCAATTAAAATCATACCCTGGATGCTGGCATTTGTGTCTTACACCAGTTTACTCAGGGTGAACGTGACTGAAATGAAGAATGTATTTGTAGATTAGGTTAAACAGGTGTTAGTCGAAGTGGTGAGAGAAAACAGGTAATATTCATAAACTTTTACCAAAGGAGACACAAACTAAATGGTTACTTTTCTGCTTTATAGGTTTATGTTGGCAATGTGTTTTTTTCCTTCTCTGTATCTAGCAATTAATGTTTTAATTTTGAGTTATTATTAAGACCTTTACATCCAAAGTAATTTTAGGCATCCCTTATTTTCATGCAAATCAGTGGATTCATTGGGCACTATAATTATCTATTAGAGAGAGAAGAGGAGAACGGATTACCTTGTAGAATCAGCAACATGGCTGAAATGCAATGAAATGTTCTGTCCTCTGGCTGAAGTCACTAAATGCAAGTAATAGGTTAATGCTTGTATTGCATTGCTCTTACTGTCTCTTCCCCTGTGCTGGGAAAGAAGTATGTTCCCAGTCAGTGTTTTCGGCTTCTTAGGCTGATTTTAGAAGAAATTGGAGGAAATGAGTAGTCTGACTGATTCCTAAGTTGTTATGAAAGACTTTTGAGTGCATCATGAAATGCAAAATTTTATATGTGTTTTTCGGGGAAGAAGCAATTATGCTGGCCAGCGGGAGTCAGCCATTGAGAATTTGTAGGAAAACTATACCACACCTCTCTCGTCTCTCTGGTACGCTTCTAATTGAGTTGAATAATTAATTAAATATCTAAAACTCAATTAGTCTACTCTGCATAACGATTTGAAAAGTTCTGTTTTCTTGAGTGACATTTGGCCTTTTGAAGCACAAAAAAATTGGAAATGCTAATGTTTTCAGCCAACTAAGGGAAGAAAATAAAAATGTCTCCATAGCAACAAAGCTTCTTTCTAGATGGTTTCCTAAGATATGCCTGAACCAGAAGCAGATGTCTGATTTGAGAATCTTGCCTCCTTCAATGTAAACAAATAACTTCTAGGCAGGTGTTGGAAATAATATGGAAATCCTATTAAGGGGCCTTGGGTTCCTGTCACTCAGGAAGCCCTCACCACAAAAGGGCTGGTTGTCTGAATAAAGGCGGGAGAGTAAATTTTCATTAGGCTTTAGCTTTTCCCAGGAAATGATTGTCACTGCATGCTCTTTCTCCTGTGAATCTGAATGTAAGCCATTTCTTCTATTGATCCTCTCTGCCACCTTTGCCTTCTCACTCTCCTCTCTGGCCAGATTAACGCATGCTGCTGCTGCTGAGGATGATGTTGCCACAAGAGTCGTGACATTCATGACGCAATCCCCTCCCCAGTCAGTGAGCTCCAGCTCATTGGTGTGAATTTAAAGGCAGCGTGGTATCCCTTGGCACTGCAGCTCCACATGTTGCCCAGGCACAGGATGCCCCTTCAGAGGGGCTGCGGTGGTGGCGTGAGCTTGGCGAGGTTACGGGTGGTAGGATACAACACAAGGTTTCGAGTTTCCTTGTAATGTGTGTGGGAAGTCAGTATGTTGTTTTTCCTCCTTTCAAAGTAGCTGGTAAAACACGTTGTGCCTGAAGCTGGTAACCTGCCACCCTGGTGCCATGCTCGTGCTGTCGTGGCACCTCCTGGCGCCAGGCTGGGCCCAGCTTTGTGAAGGCCGCTGGTGCGGGCCAGCCTCCCCACAGCCTGCAGGCAGCGTCAGCGGGAGCAGGCACAGGGACATGCTTTCCGGGGTTTTCATGCTAGAAGCAGAGATCAACCCCTCCTTCCTTGTCCCTTGGTGTGCGAGGCATGCATAGCAATACTCTTAATCACACTCGGAGGGTTAAATGTGGATAAACACAAAACAAGGCTTCTGAAAAGCCTGACAATTACCATGCAGCATTTCTCGGACGATAGCCCCCGAGACGCACTTCATAAAGCCAATAAAGTGCACGCCGGTGGTCTCATGTTGCCCTGGCAACAGACCACAGGGCACCCTGTGTGTGAAATGCTTGAACATCTGTGAATTAATCTTTTTTTTTTTTTTTCAGTTTGTCCTTCCCTCGGTGCTGGTGGGGCTGTGCTGGCCGCTGCTTGTGCTGGGGGCCACCCTGCTGCCGCCTCTGCCCACATCCCAGCCATGCTCCAGTGGCTGGGGATCTGCCTTGCTCTTGGCAGGATGCTTTTGGCTCACTTGGGGAAATGAGTGGAAAAATGTCAAGCTGGTCTGGATGGCCGTGGGTTTGCTGGCCCAAAGATAATCTGAGGAGAAAGGATGATATGAGGAGAAAATTGAAGTGATCACTTCTATCCGCACGTCAGTTTAATAGAGTTCACCACTCCCCTGTTATGCTCTCACGGTATGGCTGAGAGAAGAGAGATGTAGGGATGGTTGCTCTGCGACCGAAGGTGCACCCAGTGGGCACCCTTCTCAAGTCTGCGCTTTTCTGGGGCACTCTGTCTTGCAGCAGCCAATCCCAGGCGTGCTGCTCGTGCCCGTCCTGGTCATGTGTTGATGTGGGTCTCCCCGCCACCCTCACCCCAGTGCAGCAGGCTGCAGGCTGGGCTGCAGGCTGGCAGCGGCTCGCCCCACCAGCCTTCACTGAGTCTCTGGGAGGACTGTAGGGGGAACACTGTGTATGTAATATCAGCAGCTAATGCTGGATGCAGCCAGGGTTTTAATGAAGCACTGAGAGTGAAATGCTGCTCTAATCTGCTAATTGCATTAAGGGGACAGCAGATTGCTCAGAATCGCTCCTTTCTGAACTGCAAGCTTATCAAAGAGTACTGAGGTGCTTTTAAGTGAGGCATTGCAGCCAGCCGGACGCTGCTTCTTTGCATACGAATATGAGCAGGCACAGCTGTACCTCTGTTTTTCTGCCTCTTGGGAGGCAGCAAATGCAGCTGCGGGAGTTTCCCTAATGCGTGCTTATGAGTAAGTGGGGTGAAGGGGAGAGAGAAGGAAAGGATTTCGACACGGTTTGTTCCTTCTTTCACTCTCAAGATAAGTGGTCTGCCACAGCTTCTCTGTGCAGCAAAACTGGTGTATTTCAAACCACTCTGATTTTGAGAGAGGGCACAAAGTGTTTTTTGTGCCATATTAACCCTACTTGGTCAAGTTAGTGGTGCTGGTTTTGCCAAGTTTGACCTGTTGTCTGGACAGAGGTGCAGCATAACTGTTTGGAAGAGGGACCAAGAGGCACCTCCCAGCCAGGCTGCCAAGAGGCAGGCTATGAGGTGTGTGCTATGAGCTCAGCTTCAGACACACATAGCACAGGATTTGGCAGCTGCTGCAACATGCTTCTGAGTCCTTCATTCACTGCATTTTAATAACAAGCGGCCAGATCATATAGAAGTCATTGCTTGCATTGAGTTAAAAAGCAAGTGCTGACCTAGATAGCGTGAACCTTTGCCTTGTGATGTTGCAGTCCTGGGCATTAGGAAATGCTTGCAATCGACTTGAAGTAATTATAACTGTGTCTTTATATGTCTTGTCTCTCCTTGATGTTTGCTGAATTGATATTTGTTGATGCTCTGTCTGTCACACCTCTATTTCAAGGCTTCTTTTAAAAACACCAAACTGCAATTTACTTTGACCCTGGAGGAAACAAATGTTTTGCTTTTTCTCCCATGCTTCAAGGAGTTTCTTTCATTGACCTGCAAATATTATTTTGCTGTCCTATCCTGGAAAATATGAGAAGAATTCTGAATAATGTCTGAATAATTTTGACATAAGCCTTTTAAAATCAATTGGCAGTAAACTTTGTGGGGAGAGAGAAACCCATATTCCACTGTTCCCTTGAAGCAATGTGTCTTTCCAAGTGCCCTGTCTGTATGTGTAGCTGGCATCAGAGTAGAAAAGGCAGCCTGCTTTCAGTGTGAAGACAGCATGTCCAGGGTCCCTTTGGTGCCTTTGTAAAAAGCACTGTATAGTTGCCACCTAGGTGACCTGGAAGCTTTATATCACACTGCAGGGTATTTGAAAGCATTTAAGTATTTAGCAGATCTTCTGTAAGACTCTTGCATGCTTCATGAAGGATTTCTGGTAACTGCATTGCTTCCAGTGATGGCAGAGGTTGGAAATGCCATTTTGGGGCTCTTCTTCCTTCTCTGGATAAGGAAGGGGAGAAGTTTTTGTGTGGTTCTATGCCTCATCCCTGGTCTTACAGTATCTAGCACCAGACTGTTCAGTCCTCTCTTCAGTTCATCTGCACAAGTTGCAACACTTTTGATACCAAGTGTTTTCTGTGCTCTAGTACCTCTCTGTTGTACCTTTGGTTCCTGTGAACCCTAAACCATTTTGAAGACAGTAATCAACTGAACCAATGAAGATACTGCTCTTGCCAATACTGATAAACAAACTTAGTGTTGCAAACACTAATGACTTGATTCATAGCATAGCAATGGCTGGATTTGTAGTAGTAAATGTGACTGACGTTGCCCACTGAGTGGAGTAGGGCTGAAATGCCTACAAACAGCAGCAGCCTTCACAAAGTGACATAGTCATGCCTACTCAGTAGACGAATGTTTTGTAATTGTTTTGGACAGGAATGGGAAGAAAATTCTTTTGATTGAAGGAGGTTTTTATGTTGACAACACAGAACTCTGAAGATTGTTAGAGTGCAATCACTCTAAAACTGTTTTACAGACAAAATATGTTACGGATCTTAATTATAAAAACAAAAATATGTGCTTTAATTTGACATACAGACAGAATTTCTTTTACTGTTTTGCTAAATCTTAAAACTGCTAGAGTTTTCCTGGAGTACTAGATACACAACATGCGCAACTGCTAGTGTAGATGTCAAAAATAAAATATTTATAAGTATATTTGATACTATGTTCTGGCTCAAAATTTGTATCCATCCAACACAACACTGTGATGTTTATGTAAACTGGTCTTAGATGAAATGGTTTTTTGTATCCAGGCTTACCCGTGGTTAATTTCTAATATGAAATGAAAAAAAAAAAAAAAAAAAGCACTACTTGTTAACTAATTTACTTGTTTTCTTAAATCTTAAAAATAGTATGTTAATGCAGTTATGTGGTTATGGCTAAGCCCTACAAAACCAAGGAAATGAGCATTCTAAAGGTGGCTGTTTCCTGCACTGAAGAGAGGTAAGAAATGTAATACTTGGCACTTACACGCTTTGTAAGGCTTGTTTACACTGCTCTTTGAAAGCATAAACATTGAACCCTCCTGAAACTTCTAAAGCACATGAGCGTTCACCTTACAGCTGAGGAGGAAGGAACACTGAGGTGAGTAATTAGTAAGAGATAATTGAGCAGTGTAGAGAGAGATATGAGAATAAATGCACGTTGACTGGTCCACCTTACTAACTACTGTGCTTATTTTTATCGATGTCTTACATAATCTGTGGAGAGCACTCTTTTACAACTTACATTTGAAAAGGGGAAGAAAAATTGTAGGCAGCAGCCTTGATTATGCTGTATAAAGATCAGGCAACTAATAGACCAATGTGTGCCTCACACTTGTGTTTTAAAAACTTGTTTGTTTTCTGTACACTGTCACCAGAAACAGCAAGTAGGAAGGCACTGATCCTCTGAACACTACACTTTTCAAGATCATAGGTTTCCATTGTCCTCTGTTATGTCAGAATTTGCCCATTGTTTCCTTTGCTCCTTTTGGACATCTGGTAGTTTCTGGGAAATATTTGAAGAGCCATCATTTAGTTGTTTACGGGGAAAATCTTGAATAATTCACACAACAAATGATTAGGCAAGCACTTGTCTATCTAACTGAATTATTCTGCATGTTTACTGAAGCAGTAAAGCAGGAGAACAGCATTTCCTTCTCTGGAGGGTTTACAGTGGTAGTATTGACCCACCTAGTTATTGGGTTTCAGCCTTTTGTTGACACTGTTGTAAATGAAAGCAGCCTGGACAGGCACTGAGCAGCTGGGCTGGATAATTGTGAAGGATTCATGCTTGTTGCTGTTACCCCCAGTGTTTGTAGTGGGTTTGTTTGCTTTGACTTCTGTTGAACTGTTGACAAAAGCATTAGATACAAATGGGAACAAATAAAGTGGTGAGATGCCAGGAGGGGTTGGCAATAATAGTGGTTTTCTTTCTGACTTAAATGGGGAATGTCAACACTTAGCAGAGTGGGAAATGGAAGGTGTGTTCACTGTTTGTGTGCCCCCTTCTCCCCCCTTTTTTCTTCCCTTCTTAGCAGTTAGGAAACTGCTAAATATATTTTGGAGAACGCAGGTGAATAAAACAGAGCAGAGGCAATTTCACCATTGCCTTAACTCTTTGGCACCACATTTTTGAAGCTCTCTCTGACTGTCGATGTCTTGCTGGGCAAATCCAGTTCCTAGCATGAAAGGATTAAGTATGAAAAAAGAAGAAAAAAAATATAAGGGGGGGGAGGTAGAAGGGGTAGAGTTGGGAAAAGAGAGGATTAAATAGAACAGTATACACTGAAGTAGTATAGCCAGCAAAATTGAAGTCATTTACTGGAACGCTTTTAATTTGGTTTAAACAAAATACTCTTTTGTATATTCAAATGGGAAGTAGCTCAGCTGTTGTGAAGCCAGAAAATTAATGATATTTTTAGTGAAATAGCAAAAGCATGTCAACAACATAGCTGAGGATGATAATGTTGGCGTTTTATTCATGAGGAATTATCAATGCAGGTTACTGGACAACATAGTGTGACTGGAATGATCGAGCACAGGAGGGAAGCGGCTGTCCTTCTGTAAGATGATTTCATTTTGCGTTTAGTCTTTCAGGAAGAGAGGAAGGAGAGAGAAAGGAAGCATTTAAAAATAGGTGTCTAAGAGGCCTATCCTTGTGGTTTCTGTCTCTAACCTTTTTACCTCTGTCTGACTCACAGTTTTGTCACTGCTGCTTTTTTGCCAGCTGTCTTTCTTTTCAAGTCTGTTATGAGGGATGACAGAGAATAGAGAGAGAAGAATAGAGTTACTTTAGGATATAGTTGCTGAAAAGACAGTTTTGGCCCTGGAAGAGGTGCAAGTTATTTCTAGCCATCTTGGCTCTGAGTTTTGTGCCCGAGCATTGTTTGTGTGGGACTCTAAATGCATTTAATGTGTTGTGAAATATGGTTATTGTGTCTGGTTGTGGAGGGAGCTGGTGTATGATCTGTGAGATTTTACCACTTAGCGGGAGTGATGTTTCGTATTTGTTGCTGCAGCTACAGTTTTCTTGTGACAATAAAACTCTGAGTATTGTGCGGGTCAACCAGAGAGTAGCAAATAGAGCATGGGAGTGAAGATGGTCAAAGGAGAGAATGTAAGTTTATCTGGCTTTCTGCAAGCATATGAAGTATTTCTTGCCTCTACTGCAGCCTGTGTACCTCGTGGTATTTGAGGCACTCAGAGGGCTTGGAGGCACTGAAGTTGTCATATGCAGATATTTTTTGTTGCCTGCCTTCATGCGGTTTCAGGTTGTCCTAAAAACCAAATGCCATAGGAGCAAGATAATCATGGCAATTGTGGACACACTTTGAGCAATCATCCATGGCGGTTTTCTTTATTCCCCTTTGTTTTGGTTGCCATGTTGTTCCTAGTCTCTTCACATTAACAAAATAAACATAAAAAGAGATAAGGAATTGCCTTTTACTGCTGCCATTGCTAAGGTTTTTTTGTAACGTGCAGTGTGTTTGTTGTGCCAAACCAGAGTGCTGTGGACGTCAGCAAGGAGCATTTTGCCCAGATGTTAAATATTGTGGGATCAGGGCCTGAATTTGTTATTAATCCTACAAATATTAAAAGAAAGTGAAGAAATATCAAGCTATTTCCAGCAGACATGTACTGGGAGTGATGTTACTGTAAATATCAGCTTGTGCATGATGAATCCCAAATTCTTTTTGTCTTTCTCTTTAGGGAATAACCTTAAGAATTCTGCAGGGGACTGAAGAAATTCTCATAGCAAATTTCAAACCTGACTAAAGGAAAAATGAGAAATCTTTGAAAAGTAGAGACTTAAAGCCCAATCAAAACAAATATATCCCATAATCATCTCTGCACAGCATTTGGGAAATTCAGTGTTGAATCATATAAATTATGCAAGAATTCAGAAAAAGATGACTCATGAATGTTCAGTGACATTGCCTGGATGCTTTCTAATCAAGCCTGGATAGTTTTTTGATTTCATGTGAAATGCACTTTTCCCTCTACTTGGTCACTGAGAGTTAGCTCTTTAGGCTAATCTTCTTTGCTCACGGACCTGTACGAGTGGCCCCAGGCTGTGCTTTACCAGGAGAAGGCACCAGTTTCAGGAAGCTGAGACCTGGAAGAAGGAAAAGCTTCTGGAAAGAATTTGGATAGGAGTAACAATAGTTGTGAATGATTACAGGAGCAAGAAGAATGGAGATAAGTGATGTACTTCATTGGTTGAGATTGGATTTGAACTCACCCAATTCACAAAGTGATTGTGCATTATGGTGCAAGATTTGTTTTACATAGACTGACATCAGGTGGGAAAGGGCATTAAATAGTGTTGTGGTTTAACGCAACTGGCAGCTCAACACCACACAGNAAGAGAAAAGGAAAATAATAGTAACTTTTATAACATAATATATATTTACAAAACAAGTGATGCACAAGCAATTGCTCACCACCTGCTGACCAATGCCTAGCCAGTCCCTGCGCATTGGCTGCCCCCCATCCTGGCCAACTCCCCGCAGTTCTGGAAGTTTTGCTTTTCACATACGTCATATGGAATGGACTATCCTTTCGGACAGTTTGGTCAGCTGCCCTGGTTCTGACTCCTCCCAGCTCCGTGTGCCACCCCTCCCCCACCCCCCCCCAAGAAGCTGAAATGTCCTTGGCAGTACAAGAAGCTGAAACGTCCTTGGCTCTGTGTAGCCATCACTCAGCAACAACTAAAACGTCGGTGTGTTATCAACATTGTTTTTCTTCTGAAGTCAAAATACAGAATCATACCAGATACTACTAATTNGTTTGGTCAGCTGCCCTGGTTCTGACTCCTCCCAGCTCCGTGTGCCACCCCTCCCCCACCCCCCCCCAAGAAGCTGAAATGTCCTTGGCAGTACAAGAAGCTGAAACGTCCTTGGCTCTGTGTAGCCATCACTCAGCAACAACTAAAACGTCGGTGTGTTATCAACATTGTTTTTCTTCTGAAGTCAAAATACAGAATCATACCAGATACTACTAATTAAAAATCAACTCTGTCTCAGCTGAAACTAGGACATTAAGTAAAGTGTAAAGTAATGAGACAAAGTAGAGGAATGACAGAGAGATGATGCCCTAAATCAGTGATATACAACCTTCAGCACAAGAGGTCTTTACTGGCAACTTGCCATGAGCCAGTGGGCTGCACCTATTTTGCATATCATTTACACTGGATTTTAGTCAGATAAGCACACACCCTGTTTGTTTTTTTATATTTATGGAGTGCTGTAAGTGCAGACACTGCATAGCATAAAGCCATGAAACGCTGCATAGTTGGTAGGCTTTAGTAAAAGAAGTGATGATGAGAAGAATGGCTCTGCAAAATCATAGAGGTTTATGTCATATCTGGTTGTTTTTGATATAGCCTTATGTATTCTGAAGTACCGATCTGAATATTAGGCAGCTGTAGGTTTGACTTTGTTCACCTTTCAAATGGCTAAGTTTAACTTGAGAAAAATAATTTCAAAGACAAGCCTGCAGATAGCAGATTTCCTGCTTAATTCTTTTAACCGTGGGCAATTTAAAAACGCACATATGTACACACACACACGCACACAAAAACCCACAATAAACAGGAAGATATTCTTCCTGAATTGTTTGGGGTTACTTAGTTAGTTAAATCTCAGATTTTCTGCTCTCCAGTGTAGCTGATGTTAGGTTTGTGTACAGTGCAGAAATGTTTTCTCTTTTACATTTCCTATGTCTTCACGATACAGCTTTATGCAGACTAAGAATGGGCTACAGTGATTGTAGACAGTTGCTGGAGTCTGGTACAGGCAAGCTGTTAAAGTATTTAGATTGCTTTAGTGGTGTTGGTGCTTATATAAAGAATTGTTCCCTCTCTCTTCCCTTATTTGTCCATTTCAGTCTAAGATATTTAATGGACCCATCCCTGTTAATAGTTGAGTACCTCCAAATCTTCAACATGTTAATCCCCTCAGCAATCCCTATAAGGAGAAGAAAGGCTCTGCAGACTTCTCAAATTACCCCTATCTTACAGATGGTGAACTGAGGCATGAAGAAGATTAATTGACTTCACCCAATGAAACAAAAGAGCAGACTACCATACCTAGATTTCCCAAATATAAACACAGTTTTCGATCCCTCCCTGTTTAGTTCCTTGCTCAGGCATCAGCTTTACCTTCTGATCAATTTTTATCTAATTCTTCCCTTTTAGAAAAATTTCAGTGCATTGAGTCTTGTTGGGAGCAAATGTGTACGTGCTTCCTTCTAGTGGTAGCTCGTGTGGGTTCGTTTGCCAGCTCAGTCTTTTTGGGCTTATTTCTATTTCAGTTGACTACCTAGTCTCTGCCTGTTTTTTCAGAAGAGAATCTTTGGATGAGCTCTCATCCTTCCTTAGGGTTTGATTACGTTGCTTTTTTGTGTAGTTCAGATTCTTCAATACTGCTTGAGGCTGTAGATGTAGCAAGATTGGCAGAAACCTTGTGCGGTGTTGGGAGAGCTGCAGCACAGGGAGCACATATGCCACGTTTCTGACTCACAGCGTATGTACACCATGATGTGAAGCACACCACCAGGACCCATGGCTTGTGCTGACTTGGCTTGGTTGCACACTGCTGCCAGTGTGACTCCAGCAGCCCATGCCTGAGCTGTTCCTCTAGCCTGGGGCCATGCTCGCTTGGCGGCACTGCTTCCCATGCACGGAGCAAGATTGCTTAGCTGCACATGAGAGTTGGCACAGCATGGTGCTGCCAGCACAGACTGCTGTGCAGCTTCAGGATGCTCCCTGGTTTCCTCTGGTGCTGTTGCAGGGGGAGCAGCTCCAGAGGTGGCTACTTGAATGTGGTTTTTGTTGGTAGAGAAAGTGGTGCAGACAGGGAAGATGAGCTTACATGTGCAGGCAGGAGCTTGGGATACAGTTGTGCCTGCTGTGAAAGAGCTTGTTACATTTTCTCATTGTGAGGGCTCCATCTGGTGCTCTAGGTATGTTTAAAAGGAAATTTACATTTACTGTCAAAACTGAAGTCTATGCGCAATGTGCAATCTGATGATTTTACCAGACACAACAAATGCTAAAAGCCCTTCCCTTACCTCCACCTGGTGATGTAAGGGGCAGGGATAGACAGTGGAATCGAGAGAAATGGACTTGGCACACTCACGTCTGTCCTCTAATTATAATGAAGTCCTGTTTTAAGATTCAAGATTTTCTCTGACTTCAGGCAGTGTTTAACTGAGAGTGAGGAAGGCGGTTTTGCAAGGAAGCAGAGTCTACTCTTGCTCAAGCAGCCCAGAAATTGGTCAGTAAACACTGGCGTGTCTCTTACATGCTAGAGAGAGAACTGCTGGTAGCACTCTTTGTACCCAGTGAGAAGACCCCACTCACTCATCAGCACAGGTGTGCCCTACTCTGATACCAAATTTGAAGCTTGTGTATGCCAAGATTGTGATAATAGTCATGTCTTAGGGTTAGGGTTGCTAGCATGCTGACTTCTACCTTGAAAAGTCACAGTCTTGGCAGCTACTGAGGACAAATGCGCTGATAAACTGCTGCAATCTGGGATTTAATAGCATTTCCCAACTGCAAATCCCATTTTACAAATTAGAGCCAGGCATCCTAATATACCTTCAGAACACTATTTCTTGCCTTCTCATCAGCTAGCTGCTTCAGGTCCCATCAGGATCAGTCTTCACAGCTAAAACAATTCCTGGCCTTGCATAAAAATTAAGCCACTTCCTTAGGTGTCCAGTAACATGTGGATGTTAGTTTCTAGCCTAGTCCAGAGCAAGCTAAAAAAGGCATTATGAAAGTGGATGTTGGGCAGAGGAAATTTCCCATGCAGTGGTAGCTTAAGGAGGCTCTCCCTTAACTCTCTGACTCTTGGTTTTATAGCACTGCTTGAGCATTTGATCTCTGTGTTCTTAATTGGCTCACAGCGTGGCTATGTACAGTCAACAAGGAAAGTACCTTGAACTTGTCATTTTAATGAACTTGTTACTTGCCAGCTTCTCTAGAGGCATCCCAAACAGAAATAAACATCTTTCGTTTTGTTTTCTAAATAAATTTTAAAAGTGGTTTCCTAGACAACCTTGATGAAATGTCAACTTCTTTGCAGATCTAAACCCACACCATAGGTATTGTTATCTCCATCCCTGCTGGGTAATTTGTACACTGCAATAGTTTGTTTGGAAACATGCCCATTATTCTTTAAAATGTACTTAATGCTAGATTAGAGAACATAAGACATTTTTCCCCCCTTCTTTATACCAGCTCATTTCTAAACCATTTAAAATAAAGAGCTTGAACATGTATGGTATTTAAAAAACCTTTCACATGATGTTTTTAAAACAGATCAATTTCAGCATTAAAATGTTAGGAATTCAGCCAAGTAAAATTCAACTCAGAGTTGTATAGCTATAATGATAACGTATTATACTCGTCTTTCTTGAAAATGATTGTAACAGTAGAGTTGAACCTAGTGAATTACATAATTTGGGAGTGTTTGCTGGCATGCTGTTTCAGGGGGATTGCTGTAGTCTTCCCTTAACCAAAGCAAAGGGGAAGATGGATCATACTATGAAGTACTTAAATGAGAGAACAGTCTTCACAAATTTTCTAAGATAACTCATTTGAATTGAACAGAAGGTCATGTATGTGCATGCCAGTTATCGCACTTAACTGCTTGGCACAGTGTGTGGGGAATACTGAAGGGAAATTTTTGCTTTTCTTCTCATCTAGCCTGAATTAAAAATGTATTGGCTGTTCATTGCTGACATCAAAACACTTCCAGCTAGCCTGAAGTTAGTATTTGATTGTGCTTTTAACATTTAAAAAATTAACAGCATGACCTGTCTAATATAAATAATGAAAGGCTCAGAAAAATAAAAGCTACTGCTGCTTCTCCTGGCAAAACTGTAGGACATTCAGGAGTTGTAATGCATCTAAAAATCTGGCAGAAGGACAGTGTGTTTTATTTTCTGTTTGAAGTAGATGTTGTACGTACAATGTGCCATTATATACTGAAGTAACTGCTTTAAGGGTGACTGCAGGATCTGTGCACTCCTCCCTCTATTCCGCATATGAACATCCTTGATTTGAAAAGTAAGTTTGGGGACAATTATTTTTGCAACCAGCAAAAATTCAGGGTAGCATGCAGTAGGCATCCAGAGTTGAGCGCATATATACATTCCTCTGGTTTTTTTTTTTTATCTGCCTTGTGACTTTTCTGAGATCAAAGTGTGTGCCTCAAATCTGGCATCTGCTCAAGTGCTTTCCCGAATAGGAAATAGGATAATTTCCTGAACAACGGTCTTGGGAACACAAGTAAGTAAGTGTAGATGAAGTGAGGCAAAAATAATGAGCTTGGATGTTATTTCGGCAGAGAGGCGAACAGTAGCACTCAAAGATTTCTTTCTGGAAAATATTTTTATAGATCATCGAGAACATGTTTTGCTTCAGAATCGGCATGAACTCGAATTTGCAAATGCTTAGTAGCACCCAGCCATGTTTTATCCACCTGCACAATTAAGAGACCAGCTGGATCGTGAATACTGTTTTCATTGGTTACTTAGCATTTGGTCTGGCTTCCATAATAATGTGAAGTACTAGAAAAGGCTCAAGTATATTGGGTTTTCAGAGGCAACACAAGATCTAACACTGGAAGAGATGAGCAAGTTGCCAGTCTCTGAGTTCATAACTGAGATAAACATGTTTTTCTTCTGACTGAAGCAATACAGAAGTAGAAGTAATGTTTCTTCTGAAGTTTAGGGTGCTTTTTGTAATCATGATATCCTCTGTAACACGCACGTCCAAGCTGTGGCCCGGCAAAGCTTGTGCTATGGCCTGCCCCCTACTGCTGAGCCATCATGGTGATGGTTCTTCTCAGCCGAGCAGCCCAGCCCAGCCTGGCCCCAGGAGCGCACCCATCACTCAGCAACAACCAAAAACATCTGTGTGCTGTCTTGAAACCAGGACAAGGGGAGGGCACGGTGCAGTGCTAACTGAAGCGATGACAAATAATTTTATGCATTTTGATAAGTTGCCTACACACTTTTTTTGTGAACAGAGAAAAATATGTAGCCTTGCTTTCTGTTTTGATAAGGGAAATTGAGAATACAATACATTTCAAGATTTCTGAAAAAATTATCAATTTACTTGTACGTTTGCAACTCGAGTTTCAGTCAACATAAATACATTACCTGCAAGTTTTCAAATGGAATATATAGAGATGCAGTCAGATACTCATCTCAAAAATTTGCTCATGTCCTTTTTAATAGACTTTTGTAAGCCCTTTCTTACCTGAGAAGAATATCCCTTGCTTTACAATCATGCCTTATTCATGTCATCACTTTTTGGCTGTACGTACAAAAATATTATATATATTGTACGTACAAAATATATATTTTATATGCTGCCCAAGACGATTCCTCTTCACTCCATGTGTCCGACAGACAAGCTGAAAGGTTGGACACCCGTGCTCTGTAACTTTTCCCATCATTTTTATTTTTATTTTTTTTTAACTAAACAAATCAGGAGATAATAGATTAAAAATAAGGATAAGAGATGAAGCAAGTCAGCAAATGTGGTAAAAGATTGCTAGTGGTGTCCTTGAAGTATTCAGTAAAAATGGCCATTTGCTTTTCTTTATTGTCGCTTAGGTCACATATGCAGCAAAGCAACTTTAAAATACTTTTGAGAAATAGGCACATTGAAAAAATAAAAATGCTTTCCTCTGAAGAATTTATACGTATGGATAGAGTGGAAAGGAACAGAAATGTGAAAACTCAAACTGATGCCTTTGCCTTGGATTGTAACCTGTTAGATGTAACTGAAACTAAAAATACTGAGCACTGGGGCAAAGTATCTGATCTGAATGTCTGCTGAAGGGCAACTAAATGGAGTGTCCCGAGAGACTGTCTTCAGACATGATCTCTGTGGTTTTGCACTAACAAAAAAAGGCTAATTAGTGCCAGGTTGTATCCTTCTGGTCTAAGTGAAGAGTTAGACAGGGAATGTAAATCTCAGGGGAAAGTTGTTAGGACCTGTTTCATGAAAACAGAATCCACTTAGCTGTCCCCAGAGAAGGTAAAGCTTAAAACCTGATCGTTATTACTTTAACAGGGAAAATTGGTGGGGGGAGTACAGGTGTATTTCTACCTTCTAACCTCTGTTGCTAGTACTGACAATACTTTTTATAACCCCTGTGGCTTGAGCCACTGCAGGGAAGTGTTCATGTTCAGCTTGGCTCAGTGCCGCGCAGTCCATTTTAATCATTGGGCAAAGTGAAAGAATAATGGTTTTACTGTGGTGCTCAGTCTGAGAAGAGGGCTCTAAGCAATAGCTGGCTGCTTTTCAGGGGAATTTCTTGATTCTTACAGATATTTTTTAACAAATTATAAAACATACTGACACAGGCCTTTAACAGATATCATAAAACATTCCTTCTTTAGTATTTTCTTACTGTTCTAAAACTAACCAAATTACCTTGTGTGCTATGGAAAATTACCTCAGCTGCTATGGAAATGTAATTGGTGTTAATATTCTGGAGATATACTGGATGTTGGGAATTTTCTGAGCGCATCTGTCTCCGGCTTTTGGAGAGAGCTCATGGAGCACCGCTGCTTTTCCTCGTGTTGTGGCATGCCACTGAATCAAAGCCTGTAATGCAGGCTAGTAGTTATCTGTCTCTCTCTTTTTCATGGTGGTGAGCCCACAATTAAATTGCTGCATTGTATGCTCTGGCTGGTTGAGCTTTTTCTCTTATCCTGTGATTGCATGCTCTCCCCCTGCTCATTCTCTCTAGTTGACTCCCAGTACTCTCCTCTCTTTTTCTGCATCTGTTTTGCTGCAGCTGCTCAAACTGTTTCAGGTCTCTGTTGAAGGAAATAGCACGAGAGATCAGTAAGTGGAATCCCAAATAAATATTTGAAGAGAGCAGAGCTGTAGTTCTGTGTTTCCTGGGCACAGCTCTGTTCTTCAGATTTCCAAAGCTGATTGTATTTATCCTCAGTCCTTCTGAATCTCTGTAATTCATTGGCCTTTGACCCCTCTGTTTCAATGTCTCTGATTTTGGTTAGAGTAGCATTTAGGGTTCTGTATGCTGTGATGACTGATATGCAGGCTCGTCCCAGGTTTTGGCATTTATTTTCTAAAAATGCCAGCAGCAGAATTTTCCTTGTCTGGTAGCATTTCTGCATTTGTATACCTCGGTTATTCAGGAGCATTTATCTGTTCTGGCATGATTAGGGACAGAACTATTTTGCAGCTTGAATATGCCCTGGAGCTTTCACCCTCTGTTCCCTCTACCAGTTGTAACTTGTGTCTTAACACCTTGTCAATCTTATCATTCTGTCCTAGTCACCTGCTTTTCTTTGTGCTGAAGCCTGTGGTCTTAGTTTGGGGTCTGTTCAAAGGGGAGGAGACTGAAGTGAGGGACAGTGAGTGGGAAATGGATCAGGTGAATTGCTTTGTGGATTAAAGGGGAGGATGTTTAACAATGCCTGGGTTGTTTTACCATCAATTAAATTCAATATTTACGAGTTAACAGATGTGGACAAGAGCAGGCTTGATGGTAAATGTAATCTATGAACTCTGAAGCTTCTGTAAACCTATCGGAAGTGTTTAACTCCCTTTCCTGTCCCATCTGTTTCTTTTTCTTTTGTTCCCTGCTGAAACCAGGTCCTTTGTTGAAACTCTCTTGCTTACCAAAGGATGCTTGTTATTCTTGCCACGCTCCTTTATTTCACTACCTTCATGTGCTTGTGCTAAGATATACTTTAACCTAAACCTGTATTTCCTTTTTTGCCTCACAGCTATGCTCTTCTACTACTTCACTGCTTGTACTTAAGCCTCATCGGTTCTTCTCTCCATCCTTTGACCCTCACAGTGTCAGCAGTGATTAGGCCTTATGTGTGTTATGTCCCTCAGCCAGTGATTACTGGAGAAGCTGTATTTTAAAGGATTTATAGCAAACATCCGTCTGTGAAAGGCTAGCTGGTAGCCCTCACCATTGCTTTAAACACCTCCTTTTCATGCCACCACTGTGCACCTGTACACCAGGAGAGACTGGAGAAACAACACATGCTGATAGGATTACGCATCAAAATTGCTAGGTATCTCCAGCTTCTGCTGTGTGGCCTGCTTAGCTTATAGCAAATTCGTAAGTGTGTATTAAAAGGCATGACTGGAATTAACTGTGCTTGTTTACTGTTCATTTTATCACCCATTTTATAACATCCAGACTTCGGTGCTTTTGATTAGTTTAGACTAAATATCACAGCAGTGCCACCAGGGCAAGCAGATCACCCATGTGAACAATTACGTGGATATTTTAAAAGAAATTACAAACATACACATAATGTATATATATATATCTGTACTTCTATTCATATGAAACTTTTGAGAACACTTGCCTGTCAAAAACAAACTGCTGAGCCTACACTTTTTTTTTTTTTTTTCACTCTGGGCTTCTTTACGGCCATATCATTGCTCATGCTGCAGCACTGCGCATCCAGACTTTGATGTTTTTTTGACACTCTTATCCACTAATTAACTTCATTAATTTTGCAATTAGTGAAGTTAATTAGTGGGTAAAAATGCTATATAAAACTTCAAAGTTTGCATTTTAATCATAGTTTATATTAAAAATAATTATCACACCCTTGATTACTAAGCTCAACTCACTTAGCTCAGACAGGGTCACGTGATGGTAAAAACAGCTTTGTTCTGTCTTTCCTCGCTAGTTAGTAGCATTTTTCACAAACAATTACTGAGACTTTGTCCAATATCTGAAAATGCAGATACAGGGAAAAGTCGGGGAATGAGACAAAAAACACGGTTTGATCTTGTTGTGGCAGACTGGGTGTTGGGTTTCACATTGAGTAAGTAGACAAACATGTTGGAAATGAGCAGTGAAAATATTTAAAAAGTTCACTGTGACCGGTGATGCATGTGGGAACAATACTTTGCTACAGTCTCTCCTCATTTGATGAGATCATTCTGATCAGTAGTGTGATCACAGTCTATTGTTTGTACATAAAGGGAAAGGCATAATAAGAAAAACCCAGGTGCCTAAGTAGGGACAGCAAAGGGAGGATGTTAGTAAATTAAAGCAAATAGTGGAAGTTCAATTGGTTTGGCATGGGTACTGGGATGTAGTAATTACAATAATATGAGAAAAAAGCTGTAGTAACAGTGGAGGTGCGGGTGACCTCAGGAATACAGCCCTTGTATGAACATGCCATGTGGTACCTACAGAGCAGCCCACAGCGTTTTCACACCATCTTCCTCAGTTTAATAAAAGACATGTACGTGTGTGCACAGAAGTATGTAAACATGCATTTTCAGACAAATAGATATTCCCTTATAGTTGGAGCTATGCAGAAACATCACTATGTGGAAGCTATTTAGCGCTGACTTTTCTTCTCTGTTATGGGATGTGGCCTTGGCAGACTGCTCCAGACTTTTCATCACCGACCTGAGAAGACGAGTGGAGGTGAAGGCCAGGCAGCCTGCTTCGCCATTTCACAAAAGAGGCCAGAGGGCTCCGTGAATCTGTTTGCCTCTTCTCATCTCCAGAGCTTGGAGGGGTGGCTTATGGTTTGAGCAGGCCTTCATTGGAAACCCGGTTGCCAGTGGGGTTTTCTTCCATGACCTGAGGGATAGCCTGCTGTGGCTTAGTCTGGTGCAGACCACAGCCCAAAGGGAAAGTACATGGCTGCTGCATGTCTGGTGACAAGGCACCATGTGTGGTCTTGGTTCTGTGTATCAGTGGTGGCAGAGGAGGCTCAAGGAAAAGCAGCTGAAATGACCAATGGGATGGAGTGGCTTGAAGGGAGGCCAGGAGGGCAGAATTATTGGCCTGGTGAGGAGAAGGCTCCAAGAGGGTGTGCTTGAAGCTTACAAAACGGCAAGGCAGTGCTTAATGCAGAGCTGCATTCACTAGCTCTTGTGGCCCTAGATCTAGGGGACACTTGATGAAATGAGTAAAAAGATTGAGTCTGAAACAGATTAAAGTACTCTTCACACAGATGTTCTGAAGCCTGCTACCCTAAGAGGCAGTTGAGGCAGGACACTTAGAAGTAGCTTTGGAGGGGCAGATAAGACAAACCCACAGACTAGCAGTCTGCCAGTGGTTTCTGAAGAGAACAAGCAGGGAGGTCCCCTGGCAGCCTCCACACAGCAGCCCCAGGTGCTGGGAAAGCTGGAGGGATGGATCAGCAGCCAGCAGCCGTCCAAGCCTGGAGCAGTGGTCTTTGGCAGTTGTGCATAGGCACCAACTATCCAACGAAGCAGCATCGCTGTCTGGTTATCACTAGACTGCAATGCATATTGTATCTTTTCTAGTAGTTTCTTCTATACTTTCAACTGGTTTTATAACAGCAATAATGTCATTCAAATAATTATACTATAGTTGACCTTAGTGTTGAGCATCCTTGGCTTTTACTGCAGTTTGCTTAATACTTCAGGATGGTCAATTATCTCATAATCCCACTTTGTTGTGAATGGTTGTTTTAATTATTACATTCCAAATACATCATTTTGGCATAGCAGTAAGGGTACACTGGGGAACGGTCATATTGGTGAATGCTTTAAAGAGTTACCAGCTTTACCATGTGGGAGGGCTTTTCACCCTGTCATCTCTAGTCGTTACTTTTAGCACTGATTCTGTTTAATTATCACTTAGTCTGCTCAGGCCAGGTCTTCATCTGCAAGAGCTAGCATATGTGGAGCTGCAGCTTACAAAATTTGAGAGCAGTTGGAAGACTGCACAATCTGACCACACTGATTTCTTTTTCTGCCATGTTGCAGTGTGAGTCATCTGTGTTAATGCAAGTAACTTTCAGTGGAAGCTGGGGTTAAAACGGTGATTGTGATTCTTGTGCTTTTTTTTTTTCCAGTCTCAAGTATTATTTATACCAAGTAGACAGTGGCCATGCTGATGTTTGCCTTGTTACCAGTGAGAATTTTATGGCTCTGTAAGAGGCTTGTATTGCCCTCTTTATGATTGTTTAATTTGTTCCTGTGTGGCACCAATATTCCACCAGGAGCAGTACCCTGCAAGTGTTGGAGGAAAAATGCACTACTTTGTGAAACTCTAAATAGCCTTTGTGATGGGTGATCTTTTTGTTTAGCACTGTGTTCCGCGCTGCCCAAAACACACGGTAAGGTATAGCATGTCATGCTTTATGGTCTACTGCAACAGATAGTGTGGATCCATCACCAAAAACAAACTGTTACACTTCTTAAGCCAATTACGTGAACAAGGCAATGTGCTCATCCTTTCTATAAATGTTTCCGTTCACAGGTTTTTTGTCAGCATTTTGTGATGTATTTAAACATGAATATAAAAGTCCTACCTAAGCAGAAAATGAAGAACTGGTACATTTTGCTAAAATGGAAACTATATGTAACCCACTTTCCCAAAGAATATTATTTCCTGTGTCTTGTCTAATTATTTGTTAAATGTGAGCAAGCTGTGTGTTTGTTAGTAGGAAAATGCTACTTCCCCTAGTAAATTAATGCATTTTATTGAAGAAAACAGTCTGGAAAGACTTTATTTCTCTATAAATGTTACTAGTTACTTAAATGTGGACTTTGGGCCATTAAGTTACAACCTGCCAAGACATAATACTGAATCACTTAATTTCTCTGAGTAACCACTCCAGTTTCTTAAAGGCAGGTGTTAAAACAGCACCAATGTTTTAACAGAGGAACAGAGTCTGATAGCTAAGTGGTGCACTTCAATAGATGTTGCCTCACATAGTTTGCAGTTATGATGATCTGTCTTGGAAGATGTAGGTTTGCACACACATTAACTGGGATGTATATGACCACATGACAAATTGTGTAGGAATTTGATGTCAGTGGAAAACATGAAGGCATTGTTACATCCAGGCATTCCCCATGTACAGATAGATCCTTACAGGTGTTGTTAGGCTGAACTGCTATCTATTAATGATTAGCAGGAACTCAGTATAGATAATAGTTGTCCCTCACACTGACATTAATAGGAGTTAAGTGCATATGAAGATCTAGATCATAGCCTATTGGCTGAGTGATACGTGACATTATTATTACTTAGAATGTGTGAGAAATTTAGATCTGTCAACGCCATTGCCATAGGTCCCGTAAAGTTAGGTATCCTTATGTGACAGGTACATTAGATACTGAGCAGAAAGGAAGCTGGTATTGCAGGGGTATCGATTGATTGGGTCTCCATACAAGAAAAGGGATGCAATAGTTAAAGTGAGAATGCTAATTTGTTCAGTAGTAATTGACTCCTTAAGTAAAATAATATTAGTCCAAGTTCACTGGCCAAATTTCAGTTTGGGAAACAAGATTTTTCTCATTTCACTAATTTTCCCACTCTCCCCACTAGGTATCATGAGGTTAATTGTCAACATTGTTTCTACAAATGTCAGGTGGGATACCATGTTTTCAGATCAGTATCAAGTCTGAGCCATCTTTGAAGCAGTAAAACCATTAAGCAATGTGCATTGCCCCAGTGCCCAATGTGGTGCTCATCCTTTATGTGCTAGTAATAATTAACTGTTTTATCATTCTAGTAGGGAGCTTTAATTTATTACTTTATTAAGCAGTGAAATCAAAGATTAAGATAGTGTCTATAGCACATAGCCAACTAGATTGTGAAAAATGAAACTATATGGTTTCAAATTTATGAAAATAAATATTTCTATTTAAATAAGTGCAGTAGTTTAATTCTTTAGACACCACTCTAATTTGTAGTTTACTGGTGATTATTTTTCTTCATTTTAAAGTAATTTGCTTTCTGTGGGTGAAGTTGAGAAATAATGAATTAAATTCACATTACAAGCTACTGCCTCCCAAACTGTAAATGAATATAAATGTAATAGGACTGTGCCATTAAAATCTTTTGGAAAAGACTATGCTGTGTCATTACAGTAAACAAATACGTTTTTCGAGCTATCAGTTCATTTAATACCGCATTTGTACATGGCCTCTGTTTTAAGGGTTTCTGTGCCTACTGTTACTACTATCTCCAAGTGCCTTAATGTGCATTGTCTCTTCAGAACAAACAGTAACATCTTTAAATTATGTCGTTTACAGTATAACAGCTGATTAGTGATCTGCTTTAAAGCTAAATCAGTGAGCACATTTTAAGATCTGCTTTCTCAGGATAGAAAATCTTTGTATGCTGCCAGGAAGGAGGAAGAGCAAGGGAAATGAGGAAGGCACAGGCTGTGCTCAGCACTGGCTTTTTTCTAAAATTTTTGTTTCTACTCTGTGTACTTGAAAGGTAAATAATGATCGCCAATCAAGAAGGCTGGAGATTTTTGCAGATTCCATCACTCATGAATCTGAGCTACTGTTGATAAGAACTCAGAGTTTTAGGGAAGTAGTGACTGGGTGTCCTGGCAAGGATAAATGTCCTGTTATGTGACTTGGGCAATGACCGCAGCGTAACTAGTGGTTAAGTGTTTTTATTTCTTACTGTAAGTTTGTGTGTAATATATTGAGAAAAGAAGAAATTCAGTAACAGCAATGGAACAGAATTTGTAGAGTGTAAATGCTGATTTCTGATGTTTGCATTCCTGGTGATAGTGATAAAATAAACCTAGGGAGATGTAAACTTAGAGCCCTAAAACCAAAGTGCTATATGGTACAGCTTCGTTGAAGATCAACTGATAATAAGACATGGAAGAAAAAGCCCAAATCAGTGTTTCTGCATAAACAGAAGGGTCTAAAATCCAGCAGTACAGACTTTGGTTGTTGTTCCTCTCAACCCCTTAGATAAGGACGACAGAGAGATGCGAACAGTCAGCAGGGTTTAGACTGAGGATTTTCATATTCATTCCTGTCAGTTCCAATTCTGCAAAATGCCTGAACACATCCTTACTTAGGTACGTTCAACCATTGACTTCAGTATGAGATAAAGTTTAGCGCATGGTTAAATGCTTTCTTGAATTAGGGCCAAAAGCTGCTGCTGCTGCTAACATCAATCCCAGAGGGAATTTTGCATCTTTCATTACTTCCTTGTTTGTATACCAAGATACAGACTCCACCAAGTTCTGGAAATACGGTAGGAGTTGATAAATGTCACCTTTATTATTTAAAGAAGTAGAGCAGAATTGCTGGATGACAGTGCATGAAGTGCAAATTACCTCCTTTCTCTCCTGTCCCATAAATGTGCTCTGTAACCATCGTTACTAAGTAAGGGCCACCGAATCGCAAGAAACTCCCGGAGCTACTGTGTTGTATTCCTGTCTGTTATAGGCACAGCTGGAAATTGTAAAAGGCACTGGACTGAAATCAATTCAGAACTTTTCCGCTATTCTTTCCAGTTGCAAGATTGTTCGTTCAGAAGCTTTCTTTAGTCTTTACTAGAAATCTTCCTTCAAATGTTTACTGAGGTCTGGCTTACCTTGAGCCATCTTTGTTCTTCTTGGTTTGATTTCTACATGACACACATACACACTCCTCTTCTGGGAGGTCGATATTGATTTAACCCTTCATACTTATACAGGAAACAAAGCCAGGCCAATGTACAGTATTCACAAAATGGTCCAAAGTAGCTCTACATTCATCTTATTAACACTGCAGAATCAACTCAGTGGTGAAAATTGATGTCCTGTATGTCTGTCTCTTGCTGTGCACTGTGCATTTTTAACACAAGAAACTTGCTGTGTAGCTATCACTAATTAAAACCCAAAGTGCTGTCCTAAAGAACAGCTCTAAATCATCTTATTGGGTTACGTTATATTATGTAAATGTGACGAGTAAACTCCTCTGTGGAATGAGCATCTAATGTTTTCTCCATCTCTTTTCTAACTGCAGAGCTCTTCTGTATCTCCTTCAGCCAGTTTCAGAACATCAGAAAAGCACAGAAATTCAACAGATTATTCTTCAGAGAGTAAAAAACAGAAGACAGAAGAGAAGGAAATAGCAGCTCGTTATGTGAGTAAAACATTACGTTATGTACTGTTTAACTTAAACGATCCTCTGTAATTTTGCCCGTTTCCTACTGCATAACTAATTTCAAAATTGATGGTCGGGTTTTTGCTACGTTCTGGCTGTCTGCACCTACCGTTTGTGACAACTATAAGGCTTGAATGTGTAGGACTGATAACGTTTTTGATAGTATAAATACAGAACACTTGGAGAGCAGGGGATGAGGATAGAGTTAGGGAATGAGGATGAGTTAGGCTGGCACTTGATAAATCTGGAGTCTAGTTTGGCTCTGTTTCTTGGTGCAGTGCAATTTTGGGTGAGGATTTTCATCCTCTCTCCTTGTTCACTGATCTGAAAAGTGATCTGGGATTAATGCTGTAGCCGTTGGAACCTGTAAAGGAGAAGTGCTATAGGTGACCTAAATATTACAGTTTTATTACTAGATAAAGCTTGGTAAAAATAAAGGCTATATTACGTAATTGTGAGTACCTTTGCATTTAATTGGCTTATTTTTCTTTTTACTTAAGAAACTTCAGGATGTTAAATATGTGTTTTTTACACACTGTAATTTGTTATTGCAGGACAGTGATGGTGAAAAGAGTGATGACAACTTGGTAGTCGATGTTTCCAATGAGGTACACAGAATGGGTATATTTTGTGCCTTACAATATCAGGGGTGGGATGATGGTGTCTTTAATATTAATCTGTACATTTTGGATATGAATAAGATTACAGCCTTTGCCTTCATAAGAGAGCCTGAAACACTTGAAGGAATTCAGTCAGGTCTTTAGAATGCAAATCAGATCTGTAACACTTGCTTCTGCAAAGGACCTTTTTGTTTCTTATGTGCACCAAAAGTCTGCTTGAGATATCTGAATGCAGCCCAGCACAGCAGATAGGATGCATCTTGTAAATAGTGTCTGTGTTTTCTTTCACTTTGGCCTTCACTTCTGTGAACTTTGTCAAGGCTGCCAAGTGTCATACACCTTTTTAGTCTGTCACTTAAAAAATGAAATTTATTTGCCTATTTCAGTATCCATGGATTTTAAACATTATTTTTCATTTTTAATGGCAGCAAATTTTAAGACTTTCCTAAAAAAAGAAAATGGTTTATTATGCATCTTGATTTTTAACTTTATCAACTGGATTGCTTAAGGAATGAAGGAAGATGTCACATTTTATGGAAGAGCTTCATTCCAAAGTGTGAATTGCTCAGGACAAGCGCTAGTGGCTAGTATGAAGTTTTTATACTAATCCACATTGCTGATGTTCAGGATCCTTCCTCTCCCCGGGGGAGCCCAGCACACTCTCCGCGGGAGAATGGCTTGGACAAGACTCGACTGCTGAAGAAAGATGCACCAATTAGTCCGGCATCTATTGCATCCTCCAGCAGTACTCCTTCCTCCAAATCCAAAGAACTTAGCCTTGTAAGTGCTTTTGAATTCTCCTGACCTATGTTAATGCACTGAAAGAGATGCTTTCCAGATTTCTAGCTGGATGCCATTTGGATTTCCACAACTATCAGTAAAGCTTTATGAATCATTAGTTTTTGTTTGTAGGTTTTTCATATTTTATAAAACAGCGAAGAAAAAGTCCTCAGTCTTTTTGGGAGATAGGAAAAGGTTATTTTCACTGGTGGTGTGGGTAGATGATAGATGTGCTGTGCTGAGAGATGGTTCTCTCCTCCCCCGTGTGAAAAACTGTCATTCTAAGAATAAATAAGAGTACACTGGGGTTCCTTGATCTGTTTGCCTGTGCTGTGCTTTATAGCAAATTCAGTTCCTGCTTGGATGTGATTTGGTTGTTGGCTTTGTTTGAATTACCAGGCCATATACAACAACAATGATTTTTATTTTCTATCTAAAAAGTAATCTGTCATTTACAAGAGCCTTCCTTGACTTGCATCGCAAATCATAAGATTAAAAAAAAGAGTTGCCAGCAAGTTGGGGGTATTCTTTGCTTTCCTATTTGTGACCAAAATTAATCACATTTCTGAGCTGCATGGTAACTCCCTTCTGTGTTCTTCACAGGTCAGGGTACGTGATTATTTAAAGACATAAATAAAAAGAAAGCTTAAAGTGAATGTAATGCTCAGGAAAGGTGATGGAATGACAGGTTCAGGCCCAAGTGTCCTCAGTTTGTCTGATGAATGAGCTTGTCACAAGAGCAGAGCTGCACAGTTCCTGACTTAATGCCCATCACTGTCTCCCTCTTATGTACCAACACCACGTCTGGGTGTGAGTTGTCGGTCAGTTGTGGATTTTTTTCTGCTCTTATCTATCAGCAGTGGCACCTCACAGAAGCTCATGATAGGAGCAAGTGCACTCCAAGCAGACTGAAACCACTGGACAGATTTAACATGTGCTGCCAATATAATTGCCAGATGGCAATGATGTTCAGTCATTGATCTCATTCCAAATCACACATATACCCTTGGGGAGGAAAGCTGTGAAGGCTATAGTTAATTCCCAGTGCCATTCTGTGTTCTTCAGTGTCTGTGCTTTCTCTTCATTGCCAGTGACTTTTGAAACCCAAATGCAAAAGCTAGATTTCACTGATGAAAGATGCTCTTGTTGTCTTTCGCTTTCTTTCCAGCAATGAGTCAAAAAAGTAAAACAACTAATGCGCTGTTTTCCCTTTTCCTTCCTGATGATTAGAATGAGAAATCTACTACTCCTGTATCTAAATCAAATACCCCAACTCCACGGACCGATGCACCGACTCCAGGCAGCAACTCCACTCCTGGACTGAGGCCTGTGCCAGGCAAACCTCCGGGTGTGGACCCACTAGGTGAGTGTCGATCTACCTCAGTGGTGTGAGGCTGCTGCTATTTGTCCTGAAACTGGTTCCCTTTCAGCGTACAATGGCAAGGCAGAATGTTACAGCTGCTTAAACCGAATGCTGAGCTGGCTTTTCAGCACTTTAAAACAGCATATTTATATATGGATGCTGTTTTATACAAGTATATATACTGTACTGTTTGAGAAACTCATATTTCATCCAGTGGGCCTGGGATGACTGTGACCTCTCTTTTTTCCTTCAATAGCTTCTGGTTTAAGGACACCTATGGCGGTGCCATGTCCCTATCCAACTCCATTTGGCATTGTGCCGCATGCTGGTATGAATGGGGAGCTGACCAGCCCTGGAGCTGCCTATGCTGGTCTGCACAATATTTCCCCTCAGATGAGTGCAGCAGCTGCAGCGGCTGCAGCGGCTGCCGCTTACGGGAGATCTCCAGTGGTAAGTATTTGCTGCTAGGGGGTTTGGTGCTGAGAGCAATTCGTATCAAATAAAAGAACTGTGGGGTTAAGTCTAGTTGAGTGTTTGTAATTCAGGAAGTACGCTATGGTGAAAGTGAATTTTAAGCCTTCTTCTTTTGCCTATCTCCATCTTTAATACACCTTTGTGTTTTGCTTCGGGAAAACTATAGGTTGGTTTTGATCCACATCATCACATGCGAGTCCCAGGCATCCCTCCCAATCTCACAGGCATCCCAGGAGGAAAACCGTGAGTATCAAACATTCAACTTTACAAATTATTCATCTGTTGAAGTTGTGTTCCCTTGCTGGTTGGAATTCCCCTTAGCTACTGAAAATTATCGTATGAACAGAAATAAATATTGCTGTTTCACAAAGGAAGGAGAAACTATTTAATCTTAAAGTTGTCTTTGCAAATTTGTTTTGAAGACTAATAGCAGCTGGCAAGTGTAGAGAAAAGGACGCAAATAGAAAAAGGATCTAAGCTTTGAGGTGTTAAGATTCTGAATCTGACTGATCGGTCTCATATAGAAATACAGTTTGGAGTGAGATCTTAGCTTTCCTTCTCCATGCTGTATGCTGCTTCACAGTTCAAAAAATATTTCTTTGTTCATAAAAGCCTTGCAATTACTTGCAGACTTACCAGCTGCTATAAACAGCACTGTGCAGAGAAAGGAACACTGAAATGTTTTGTTTGGTTGAAAATACTGGAAAGAATTATTGTATCATAATATTCAAATTCATCCTTGATAGAACTGGCTGTAAAAGGTGACCTGCTGTACCAGGCATCACTTGTTGTGAGCCTCAGAAAAAGAATTACGTAGATACGAAGAACTCTGTGCTCACATCCCTCTTGAGTTAGACAAGGGAGAAATAAAGAATTGATGCAGATGATATTGATCTGAGTTTTACGTGAGAGACCTCCATTTCCACTTCCTGTGTGACACTCATGGGAAATTGTGACCAGCTAGAGAGGTGGAAGGGCATGGGACGTGGTTTGTGCCAGTTCTTCTCTTTCTGTCTTGTGTATGAACATGTTTGCAGGGAAGTGCATGGGAGAGGCATACACTGCATGTATGTGAGTAAACGCATATGAAAACTGATCAGTCCCAGTGCCAGTAACTCGTCTTGTACAAATGTATCACAGAAATCATAAACAATGTTCAGCTCTCTCAGATGGCACCCACTAACGTTCACCTTGGTTGACTTTCTGCTGGCTGCTCTGCCTTGGTAGGTTTCTGCAAGTTTGAAAATTGGTGTGCAGCAGCTTCCAGATCAGCTGTTTGCGTTAAAAATTTCTGCAGGGTGCTGATTCTCATCTTATACATGCAGTGGGCACATAGAAATTTCCAGGTGTAATGTTCAGATGTTTGCAGTGTTCAAGGTCATCCTTGATGGAGCAGGTTTCAGGAATGGTAACCAGCTGTTCTAGGCTTTGCTTCCTGTGGTCTGAGAAATGTGAATTGTGGAGACCTTGCTGCTTATATCTCACATTTGGCGGTGAGGGAGATTAAAACATGAGGAAGTCTGAAGTCAAGCCAGTTCAAGTTTTGTTGCATCTCAAAGGTTTTTGAATGGTCATTGACATATTGGTGACTATTTTAAATGATGATTGCATTTAAATATTTTTCAGCCTTTTTATCTGAAATGTTTGAAATCTGCAATTACTTTAGGGTGATTGTTTTTTCTTATCTTTTAAGTACAGTGTTTTTCACAGCTGTCATTCAGGATTGCTACTTTCCCATTACTCTTCTTTTCCCTTAAGAAAAAAGTTCTGTAACTCTGCACTGTTGAGTGTTAGTTGAAATGGAGCACTTAGTTGAAATGAATCTCTGACATGTGGTGCATCAGTGATCTAGCTACAAATAATTCTCTTTCCACTTTGGACATATCTCACAAAGCTGAGGGTAGTACAATATATAAACAGAAAAGGTAAATAATCTGAAAAGAAGAAGGAAAGTGCTCACTGAGTGTTTATAGTGTCAGATATTTTTAGGTTACATAAGCAACATGCAGTGTGAGTTTCTCAGTGTTTTAAAAAACTGAAAAAAACAACAGTTTAATCACATACGCTGGTGGGAATAATGTAGTCATTAATCGCTCCAGAACTGTGCTTTATTTCTGTAATTGTTCAAATTTGTTCTTCATGTACTACTTTGTAAGCCTGGCAAGAATCTCTTTGGATGATGAAAACATATAGCAAGTGTTCAGCATGGCTCTGCAGAGACTGACTGAAATTTTATACAGAAATCAGAAAAGGTGATAGTGAAATTCCACTTGTTTTGTTAGTGTAGAGATTTCAGCTTCTTTTTTCAGTACTTTACTGCAGCAAACAGAAATTAAGGAAATAATGAGGAAGTTACTTCAGATTTCTGTGGTGATAATTGAACCCAAGATTCTTCTCGTCGTGGCAATTTGCTGCTTCTGACAACCGCAGAAATCTGTCCTACCCTTTCCTGAATGTGTTTAATGTCAAAAAACAGAGAATGATGATATGGTCTGTCACTCAGACCTGCCAGAACAAGAAATGGAGGGCAAGATGAGAAGAGTCTATAAAGCTCTGGGAATATGGCAGAAAGGTAAAAATGTGGTTGCATTTTTATCCTGCTGAAAATTATTGTTCTGATGTTAATGCACTATGAATCTTAAATTCAATAGTTGAATTCTGAAGCCTGCCTTCTTCAGTGACTTTCAAGCAACAATTAAAGAAATGAGCTTTCTAACTAGTATCATAAAATGACATTTTTTTTGTGAGCTGCTCTCATCCTCACCATTATGACTATGGGTTTTTTTTATCAGTACTGCTGTGATGTTTTAGATCTGAGGAAATTAAAGCTTTCTGTTAAGGATACCTTTGTATGTGTAGATGAACCCTCTTACAAAGTTTGTGCTCCTGTAATAGATGTGATGTGTCAAGGAGCATCTAAGAACAAGATGGTTTCACAACCTAACTATTCTCCTTGGAAAATATTTCAAGATGAAGCTGTTGATAGGTTATTCACAGGTGGCGTAACTGGCAGTCGTACAACACATTCTTTCTTCAGTGTGTCTTAATTCTGACACGAGAAACTGGGATTTGTGGTTGTTGTGTCAGCTCCACATAAAAAAATAAGGGAAAAAGAAAGCAAGCTCAAAAGAAGAAAGAAAATACCAATGCATTTTTACTGGTCTGTCTTGTCAGATGTCAGCAAGTGGGCCTGAGGGCTTAGCCCGCTCTTGATGGTGTTTTCACTGCACCTGTACACACAGTGCTCAGCAGTTTCCCTTGAGCTGCATGGGTCCTGTGGTGCATCTGACGTGGTTAGGCAGCGATCCAGCTGAAGTCCACGTTAGAGTCAATAAGGGAGCAACCAAATGTCCCCTGGCACTCAGCTGCCCCCAGTACTCTGCAACAACTAGCCAGCTGTTTCTGTCTTTCAGTGGGCCTTTACCTGTCCTTCCTTCCCTTCTCTGTAGGCAGTGGTCTCCCCGTGCATTGTTGTGTCATGTATCATGCCAGAAACAGTCATTGCATGAGTTTTAAACACTCGTTTGATTGGTAGATGGTCCTTGGCTTGCCACATTAAAAGAAGAGTACCCATGCATATCCTTTGAAATCCATATTGTAGATACCTAAATAATTTATTCTTTACATTACAAAACAAAAAACTTCAAAAGGAGCTAAATGTACAACTTGAATGCCCACAGTGAAAACGTATATAATTCTGTTTTCTTGAAGAAAACTTGAAGGCTTGAAGAAAAACTTCTTCAGTCTTTGTCCTGTCACTCCTATGTTTTTTCCCCATTAGAGCATACTCATTTCATGTAAGTGCAGATGGCCAGATGCAGCCTGTTCCTTTCCCTCCTGACGCCCTCATTGGTCCAGGAATCCCTCGCCATGCCCGACAGATCAACACTCTGAATCATGGAGAAGTTGTGTGTGCAGTTACCATCAGCAACCCCACAAGACATGTGTACACGGGTGGCAAGGGATGTGTCAAAGTCTGGGACATCAGCCACCCTGGCAACAAGAGCCCTGTTTCTCAACTTGACTGCCTGGTAGGTGAATGGCAGCTTATGATGGTAGAAGATAGCAGGTTGTGTTAAAGATTGAAATGATACTGTTAAAATACAAAAAACAGCAGCTATTTGAGTGCTATCTTTGGTATCAAAGCTTGGTATTTCATTTGTAATGATGTTGTTTCTTCTAGAATGGAGTTTGAAATATGTTCCTTGTAGTACTTGTGGTTTTTCCCCCCAGTGAATCAAAACATCTTTAATATCCTAAAATTGTGTTGGTAGGGGGAAAGATCAAAGACAGTTCAGCAGATATTGTTTATAAACTTTGACATTTGTTGGCAATGTTAAAGCTCGATATCCCATCATGCTAAAAATTGCTTGCTGTCTTGCAGCTGTATTCTCAGAGAATATTTGAGGATTGTCATGTATTTTGTGTCTGTGTATGTGTGTGAATGCATTGCTGTGTCTTAATGTGACAATTAAAAATATCCCTGAGTGTTACTCACAAATTATTTGAAAGTGCTAACAAGATGAACCATTGTTAGCAGCTTTTATTCTGTCATTTACCAATTCTTGGTAAGATGTTACTTCTTGTTACAGAGGCAGTAAAATGAGAGCCGTGCAGCACATGTAGACATATAATGAATTGCTACACAAATTGCTACACAAATGAAGAAAATTGCCCAAATATTTTTCTCTGACATCTCTTAGATGGTGGCAGCAAGTCTCACTGGAGCAGAGCAGGGGGATGTGCAGGGAATTTGGTACTCTCCCATGCTGAGAGGTTAATGTAGTGAAATAAACAGTGTATGAAAATGTAACTTTCTACACAAGCTGTTGAATACAGCTATCTCAAATTGTTTGGAGTTGGGTTCAGGTCTTTGCATTCTGATGCTAATTAAGATTAAATATCTCTCACTACTGAATTTTGTAGATCAAGTTTAAGTACTTCCCTAATGTCATGTAATTTTCTGGCATTAATATACTTTATCATTGTCGTAAGTATAAATGGCTCATTAAAACCAGGAGGGAATACAATACTTTTATGGATTTCTGCTCTCATGTTAATGCTGTTTTCCTTTCCTCATGAGTAATCTCTTGATGGCTTCTGTCTCCACAGAACAGAGATAACTACATCCGTTCCTGCAGATTGCTCCCTGATGGCCGCACCCTGATTGTTGGTGGGGAAGCCAGCACGTTATCCATTTGGGACCTGGCAGCTCCGACTCCACGCATTAAAGCAGAGCTGACATCTTCTGCTCCAGCTTGCTATGCCCTAGCGATCAGCCCTGATTCCAAGGTCTGCTTCTCATGCTGTAGTGATGGGAACATTGCAGTGTGGGATCTGCATAACCAGACTTTGGTAAGGTAGGTCGACAGAACCGGATCACCGGGTTGTGAGGAATTAATTAGACATAGCCTTACATGCTCTTCTGAATAAATACACTCTTTTCTTCATGGTATCAGCACAGCTGCTCCTGGCATTTCATTGCTAGGCAATAGCTATGGTAATACTTCAACAGAAGTCTGTATAATTGTTTGTGGGTTTTCAGAGTTTCATAATTCCAAGCCTGCCAGGCAGCCCCAAAACTTATTAATTGCTTAATATCAGCTGGCATTGAAACTACTGTACGTTCTTTGAAGAGAATGATTTCTTTGTTTCCGTGCAATATGCTGTGCTGACACTTCAGTCTCTTTAATTAAAGCTCCAGCAGAATTGTCTCAGGTACAAATGTGTGTAAATCACTGCATTGCACACCTCAACTTCATTGGAGTATGGATTGCTGTTCAGTGCTAATGTACAGTAAGCTAGGAGCCAGTCATACAGACATTCTCTGTGCACTGCACTGCATACGTGTTATAATAAGTACTGTTTCAATATTGCATATAAAGACAGGCTTTTTACCCTCTGGTGCTCCCTCTTGGACAGCTTTAAAAAAGAAAAAAAAATGTCATTGATGTCCTTCAGATTCTTCTTAAAGCAAATGAATTTTGAGAATCATGCTGCATTATTTCAGGGGGATGTGGCATTTCTGGTCAAATGATAGATATTACAGAGTCAGCAACAAAGACCATCAGAACACCTAACTCATAAAGCATGTTTCTTGAAGTCAAATTAACACTCAGCTGTATGGCCTGATTGATTGCTTCATCAATTCATGACAAAACTCACACAGTCATCCTAGAGTTTAGGTTAATCTTATATTTCCATGGGAATCTAATTTTTTCCTTCTTTAATGTCCGAGTGGCAGAGACTGAAAGAAAAAAGAGTTGTTTTAAGCATCTGATTAGAACTGATTCTTTCCAGTATGAGAATGTATGAGTTTTCTTTTGAAATTTTCAGGCAATTTCAGGGTCACACAGATGGAGCCAGCTGCATTGACATTTCTAATGATGGCACCAAACTCTGGACAGGAGGTTTGGACAACACAGTCAGATCCTGGGACCTCAGAGAAGGGAGACAGCTACAGCAACATGACTTCACTTCACAGGTTCAATCTTAGGACCTTTAGCATGTTAAGAAAAAACTGTCATGGCTTTCTAAAACAAACCCTTTTTATAAAGAAATAATGATAATAATGAACAAAGCAGACTCAAAAGTACTCCAAAGAATTTTTCGCTTAGTCTCATGCTCCTTTTTTTTCTTTCTGTGTGCCAGCTGAGTATCTTTCTGGATTATGACTATTTGACAGATTAATACTTCTCCCATGAGAGCACTGGAGAATCCTTTTTATAAAAGAATTGCCAGATTAAAGTGTTCCTGAGTGCAGTCTGTTACCATTTCTGTAGATCCTTGTTCAAAAATATTTTACAAAATTATTTTTAAATGCTGTCAGATAAGCTAGGACATTAACTTTTATAGCTTGATTCACTGCTTTGCTATTACAGTTTTAATTCAACTTTGTTTACATGAACTAATTTATCTTGATTGCTATAGTAATTGAATTATCATGTTTTTAAAACTGTAGCAGACCATGATGTGTTTTTGCATAGTGTTAACAGTGTAGCAAGAAGTCAGTTTTGAATCTCTCCAGCTCATCCCTTACTGACTGAAGCATGTGCTGTGCTAATTCCAGATCTTCTCACTGGGCTATTGTCCAACTGGTGAATGGTTGGCAGTAGGAATGGAGAACAGTAATGTCGAGGTGTTGCATGTTACTAAGCCGGACAAGTATCAGCTGCACCTTCATGAGAGCTGTGTGTTGTCACTCAAATTTGCTCACTGTGGTAAGCAATATTTCCATGCCAGCATTTTCTTTCCTTCCTTCCTGTGAAATTCTTTCAAAATAGCCCGTAGATGAAAGTAGAGATATTTAAAAATTTGGTGTTAAATTCAAACATTAAACTATTAAAAAAATGTATGACTGCTTTTTTGTGAGAACTTCTTGTATTGTCATCAAACTTCTTAGTGTTACTGGATGAAAGTGTGACTGTTCTGTTGATGTGTTTTTCACTAATATTTGAATGTATTGTTCTTATGACTGATCTGTTTCTTGGGATGCATTCCTTGAAAAGAAAATGCAGCAATAACAGTTAAACAATCTGTTGCAGGCAAATGGTTTGTAAGCACTGGAAAAGATAATCTTCTTAATGCCTGGAGAACACCTTATGGAGCCAGTATATTCCAGGTAATAATCTCCTAAAAGCTATTTTCCACATTACATTACAGTGCAGTAGAGCTGCACATCTCACATTCTGTCATTAGCATAAGGAGTTTTTAAATGGAAATTCTTGGCTAATTGCTATGTTCTTTTAAGACTTTGTCTGTAATTGAAGAGATGTGCTTTTGTCCTTTCCAACATTTTAGTAATTTATCTCTTACAATAAAGTAACCATTTATTCTTAAGTTTTTTTTACTGTCTTTCTTTCTAACCTTCTTGTGCATGACCCAAGTCATGTTAGGTTAGCGTTCACTGAAGGTGCTGTCTGTAGCTATACTAATGAAAGTCATATTCAACATGTGTTTTTCTTGGATGAGATGCATAAAGTCAGTGGATTGAACAGGCACACTCATGAACAGAAGACTGCGTCCTTATGGAGGGATCCTGTTGGATGGAACTGAAAACTGTAGCCATTCTGCAGCTTTTAATCCCTGTTTCCAGTTGTAATGGCATTTCAGCACACTTACCAAAAAGCAGGTTTTTTGGCACATCCTTCCTTCACCTACAGGTTCTTCTACACTGGGTATTTTTTAAATTAAGTTACCTGGTGTTCCTGCTTAAATGGTCAGTTCTCACCTTTACTGATACCTGCCATGGTTCTACCTTCTGGAGCAGCATGCTTTGTCTTGGCATGAGAAGTCTGAGCTCTGAATTTTAGTAGTGAGGAGTATTCAGCTCTGGAACAAGCTTGCACAGAAAGTCTGAGTTGTCTTTCGAGGAACACATCTCGCTTGAAACTATTATTCCCATTGCAGCTTTCTTAGTGAGGGGTAGAGAAAGAAACTTCTTATGCAGTGCAGTGGAGGTTTCTTTGCAGAAGCTTAGCATGATGGTGTGGTATTTAGCTCTTGCAGTGACAGACAGAAAAGAAAATGTTGGCATATATGTGGGAAACATGCACTAAAACAGCAAGTAAAATGTGTCAATACATACGCATCATCTGAAAAAAGAGCAGCTGGGAAAGGCACAAAGCTATTGCGTCCCGCCATATCCTGTCTTCCATTCACCTTACTGTTACACTACAGTATCTTTTATATTTGCATCCTTTCAGATAATATAAATTCATTTGCACGAGAGTTTTCTTTGTTGGGCAAACACTGAGATGAGATATAATTACTTCTGTGGAGTCTTTTCATAGCCGTAGGTAGCTGGGCTCTCTAGACCTGCTCCATAATGATTAAAACAAGAAAGAGAGGGAAGAATAAGATGTCTTCTGTTTTATTTTTATGCAAAGGCTAATGTATAAAATATTTATAAGTGCTTGTAGCTTGTAAAGTGTATAGGAGGAACTGCTTAGTTTTGGTGAATTGATAGATTATTTCCAGGTCATAGCATTAAATAAAACATTTACTTCCCTTTCTGCTGCCCTTTTTTGTTCCCATAGAGCTTTAGGTGAAACAGGTTTGGAGAAAGTCTTGTAGCAGAAGCTTTCACACTTTCACTTCAGATCTGAACTTACAGTGCTGGTATTTAAGTGAGCTTTCTGTGTATGCCCTGTTTATAAACTCTTCTGATTAATCTTCCAGCCCCTTTGATTTGAAGAATTGAAAAGATGTAATTCTCGTTTTTTCTTTTTCTCTTTTTTTTGTAGTCCAAAGAATCCTCATCCGTGCTCAGCTGTGATATCTCTGTGGATGACAAGTACATTGTCACTGGCTCTGGGGACAAGAAAGCTACAGTCTATGAAGTTATTTATTAGAGACAAATCTAAATGCAGACAGAACTCCTTCTCCTAGCACTTTGCTGTATTTCCTTTTTTTTTTTTTTTCCTTTTTCCCCTTAACTGAGTTGTGAAATTTATTTTTACCTTCTTAAGTTGCTGTTGATCTGTGAGTGCTCATTAAGAACTTGTGATACCAAACTGTCAGATAACTATTTGGAAGAAGATTGAATAAGCATACTTAACAGTGAACTTGACTCTTTAATTATGTATTATAGCTGTAATGTATTTATTTTGTTTAAAGAAGGCTTTCTAACAAGGAACTGACTAAATAAAGCTGTCTGGCCCGGCTTTAGTTTAAAAGGTGCATTGTATACTTTGTGTTTTTGCTAGTGGATAAATTGGGGATTTTGGAGAAGGATGTTCAGGAGATAGTGAAAGCTACACTAAATAGACTTGTAGTTTCTATTTAAAAAAATAAACTTTGTTATATTTTTTAGTCCTGTTCTTGGATGAGACCTCTAAGTGTTATTACAGTGTAATTATTTGTTGGGAAGATGCTGTAACTTAACTATTTTAGACAGTCTTGGAAACTTAGGAAATTGCAAACTGTAGCCAGTAATCTACATGCCTGTGATGAATGGCAAATTCAGTTCACATCTAAATTAAATTCACTTTAAGTAAGAATGTGCTAATTTATATATTTGCAATGTTAATATAGCATCTTGTGTACAGATTTGTTCTCAATGCTTTTCTGTTGATGAACATAAAGCATTTTGGTGTCAAGCTAGGTTTTTTAATATAAACACCTCTCTTTGTTATATTGTAGAGAGTACAATAAGTTGCCTCAAAGAATCACCTTTGTTACTTCTGGAAACTTTTGCAATGTTTCCTTGAAAATGGGGATATGTGTCTTTGGGCAATTTTTCAATTACAAGAGATTATGAAAAATATTTGATATGTTCTTTGGAAACTGCACTGAAATAAGAATGGATGCCTACCAATATACAAACTCCAAAAGCAATGACCTCTGAGGTAGGATTTACAAGAGCACTCATTCCGACATACAAAAAGGAATGGATTCTCACTTGGGAAAAGGACTTGCTTTGTTTGCCAGCAGTTCAATCCAAGTCTTGATTGGATGTCCCTAAAATGGACATAGACTGAGCCATTGTGCCAGAGACAACATGTTATCTTTTTTTGTTGTTGTTGTTGCTGTTAAACTATGATCTGTGACTTTTTTTTTGAATGCTTTAAAAAAAATCTTTTAAGTCTGTGGATCTGCTGATGTACAGTGCCTTTGCTGCTATGGATCAAAATCAAAAGACCCGTGTAGATAAATCTTATTGTATAAGTAGAAAATTACTTAATTTCATACTAGAAATGGATTGATGCTGCAAGTTAAAATGGACTGTTCATTGAAGTTCCAAATGTGGTAGCAAAAAATGGTGTCTTAAGTGCTTAGTGTTTGATGTCATTAACAGTTTCGTAATACTCTACATTGTAGAAAGATTTTGATACTAAACTGTGTCATTGTACATAGTTCTAATGCATTGTATTGACCACCAGTACTTCTATAATGGTAGATTATTGTTTGTGCATTCAGACTTTTAAGCATTAAACATAAGTAACTTCTAAGATGTATTTTTCTAAGTCTTTTTTCCCTCCCTTGTTCTTTTGCGTACAGTAATCTCACTTATGTACGCAGAGTGCTGTTTGTAAGGGGAGCTGACCTTCGGAGGGCATACCAGTACAGATACTTACTATCGCTGTTGTTCCCAGCCAACCACATTAATTAATTTATAGTTTCTCAGGTAATTTGACTGCAGTGGCTCTCAACTCTTGGAGATGTCAATTCTTGAAGGCCCCAAGACTTCAGCCATGTCACTTAGGAATTTACCGCCTCGCATTTGTGTATTTCCTTATCTGATATAAAGCGTTATGTTGTCCTATCCCTCCATGAGAGGAAAATTCAGAACAACTCCAGCTCTTAGGCCTGCTGAAGTTTGCAGAGCTCAGCAGAATATGGGTGAGGGATGGTATACTGAAATACCGCACCTGGGTTTTCCTCATCAAGGGATAAAACCTCTTCATACTGGTGCAAAAACTTCTCTTGTCTGCAGAATTTTTCATTTAGAATTCAGCAGAGCTTGCATTGAGTTAGGACCCAGGTTAAAGTGAACTAAGGCAAATATTAGGGTAAGGAAAATGAAGTGAACTAGGAGAAGTACTATATGCCATTCATCAGGGGGGAAATTGTGCTGGTCTTAATGGCAGACATGGAAATGGAAAAAATCCAAGTGGGTATTGGAATTAAATCTTTTTCCCACAGTCTGTATCTGAGAAGTGATGTGTACATTACAAGCTCCCAGAGGCGTAAGCCTGTCATGCCGTGAGGTCCAGCTTATGCTGATCTCAGGCTGAGAAATTTTTGTTTTACTGAAATTCTAAAATAAGGCTTATGCTGATTAGATCATTTACCTGCACTGTGAGTGACTGGGTGATATTTGTCAATGAACAAGGATGTGGAGGGAAATGCTGTTATTTTTCCCTCAGAGCTCTCAGATTTCTTGCAGTTAACAGTAAAGAGTTTTCCAGATGTCCCCCATAACAACGTAAGTTTTTCACTCAAACGGAGATTCTATGTTACTTAGTACAATAATGCTTTGTAAAGATAAACTCTCTACGGATGCATTCTGTTAATTCTTACTCTTGTCTGAAGAGATGTAATTTACCCGTTACAAATATTATATTGGAGACAACTTTTATTTTACCATTCAAGTATTTTAAAGGCTTTGGGTGTACTCCATTTACTAACAAAAGAAAAAACACCTACTTAATGTTTGCAGAGGATATTGTGGTATTGTGTAATAGTTCAGGCATAAGAAATTACTTTAAACCCCTAAAGTAAAGCTTTCCTTTAAAAAGAATAAAGCATTGCATATTTTGAATTTGTACCAGAACTAGTTTTGAAAGCAAAGTAAAACAGTTTTAAAGCAACCTACCATATATATGCTTATTAATTTTTGTATTAATGGCTTGTAAACAGTCTAGGAATTAAATGCTTTAATGCAGGATTATTGCAGTTTAAACACCTAATCATCCTAATTTTTCTCCCCTTCAGGGTTCGGTGCAAGTGAGAGGTGCTACAGAAATACTTCGTGTTTTTCAGTTAAGCAAACTTAGAGTCACTTTTCCTTTTTCATTTTTTAGTTTCTCTTGCCACTGCGGAGCACAATTTTGTGCAGGAATGTTTTGTTACAGATGTTTTTTGTACCACAAACATGTGGTCAACATTATCCATATTCAAGACACAAGCATTGCTTTCTCTGTATTCTTTTTCCTCTCTCAAAAGCTGTTTAGCGCTGTGATGCATTGGGAAAGCCATTTCTTTCTAATCTTTCTGTCTTTTCTCAGTGACTAGTACAGACATGCTTGGTGATAGTACTTCCCATCAAAATGCTGTTTTCTAAAAACTTCAAGTGATATTTTTCATCCGTGTTCTTAGACAAGGTTGATCTTTTTCTCCTTTTTAAGCTACTCAGCTGCGTTTTATATATATATATATATATATGTATATATCCAGGTGTGATTTTTCTTAATGAGAGATTTCTTAAGAATAGCTCAGACAGGTTTTTTATGGGTTTTTTTTTTTGATGTTTTTATGAGCAGTAGTGCTCCCACTGTGATTTATGCAGATGAAATTCTAGCTCATTGCTAGAGGACCTAATCAAACTATGTTGTTCTTTTGTTACTGGCGGTTGTGGTTGTTTTTAACAGTTTGGGTGCTGGAGCCTCTTCTGTTCCGCTAGCATGTTTATTTGTGATCATCCCCACTGAAATCCTGATGTGGCTAGCTTCTATTCAAGGTTTTATGCTCTGAGAGAGTGAAAAGCAAAATATTGTTAAATGAAATACCGTCAAGTTTTTGCATGTGCAGAAATTAGGAAATTCAAAGCAGTACCTTGGTCTGCAACTGTTTCTCATTTGCATTGAATGTGCTATGTCTTTGTGGCACCTAAGTAACGCTGAATACAGCAATACAAAATATACTTAAGAACATCAAGTATGGCTGCTGCGAAAAATGCTGCTTTGAATTTTTCAGAGCAAATACGTGTTGAAGAAGCTCAGCCAAAGAGCTGCTCTTACGTGGGGCATCTGGGAGGAATAGTTGCATTCAGTAATGAAGACCTTTTCTAATATTTGCATTTTGTAGTGACCCGCGTGGTGGTGAAATAGTTTGGGCAGTGTGGGCTTGAGATGCAGCCGTGTATTTACATGACAATCCCCTTCCCAGGCGTAGCAGGAGATGAATCCTGGAGTAGTGTGCTGTACTAGATCATCTCTGACAAGCTCTTAAATAATGCACCTGCTGCGTCTGCCTTTGAACCAAGAGTTACTGAACATAGCCCTCGAGATTTCACGTTTCTTCCGGTATTTGGAGTACAGTGTTTCCACCTCACAGCAAGAAATTTTTATGTCAAAACCAATAAATGTTCTTACTCTTACCAAATGATTTTCTGTCCTGGTTACAAGGAAACAGTATTATAGTGTCTTTTTTTATTATTAAAAATGGTGTAGTCTGACATACACAGCATGTCCATAAACCTGCCATCAAGTGCGAAGAAGCTCTTTTGGGGGTCACTTTGAGTCCCATGGATGTGTTCTGAAATGTTATTGCAGAAATACGTTTTTTCTTGTTTTGGGGGAATTAGCCTATGATATTGCATTAATGGTATACACATTAAGTGAGGTCTGTCTGGCAGTTACTTCTGCATCCATGGCTTGGACTTAGCTGATTACCTTACGATGCTTAAGGTGCATCTGAAGGGTAAAATCAGTAAGTACAAATATTTAAAGACTAAAAAAAACATAGCTGCTCTTCTACAGTAATTATATTGACCCAAACTGTCTTTTAATGTCATATCAAGGTAAGCATCTGTATTACATCTTCTTTTCATATTCAAATAAAGGAAGAGGTGGAGGAATTTAAAGCTAGTCTTTATCTTTCAATCAAATCTCTTATTTTAAAAAATACCCTGATGTTACTGCACGGAAGAGTAATTGCCATGGTTTTATTATCGTCGTTCTTGGAGAATTTTGCAACAAATGTTCTGTGGCATAATCCACAGTAATGGTATAAATGGGGGTAAACAGTACGGCTGCAATTACAAACCAGGCTTCAGAGAGTGCTGTTGACATTGAAAAAAAAAGTCAGCGTGACCTGGTGGTCAAAGGCATTACCTCATTTTCTGAACAACAGGAACCTGGGTTTTTTGTGATACATTTGAATGCATTTGGATGTCTGTCTGGTGTGGCTTAGGGAAATTGTGATGTGTTCCAACAATTATGATTTTTTACTGTAATTTAGCGTTGTTTTGATGCAAAGAGTGATGCTTTCTGAGGGGCTGGGCTCGAGGGTGATGGTCAGAGGTGTTGGCTGGAGCGGGCTGCTCTACTTCTGTTCTGCCTCCTCGCAGCTGGTGGAACGACTTGCATGAGCCCTGTGGAAAGCGTTTTTACATTCTTCTGCATGAAGGGCACTGTGTAAATACTAGATATCCTTTATTTATAAAAAAATGTCACAGCCAAATTGAAATACAGGGAGACATTTTCTGTTGAGAAAAGAACAAGGATGACCTCTGGGTAATCAGGCGTTTCCACCCCTTGTCAAGCACAGTAAGTGTGCAAACAAGGCAGTTGCACTGCTGCTGTATAAACAGTCTTCTGCTCAAGAGCTGGAAGCTGCTAAAAAAAAAAAAAAAAATCCTCATATACACAGTATGGAGTAAATAAACCTCCTTGTGTTTCAGCATACGGTATTAGGTATGAAGTCCAATTTACATTCATTTTAAAATAGACGAACATGAATGCTCTTCTGATACTAAAGATGGCATGGTTAGCCATCTTACAAAAAATAATGAGGCTGAAAGAATGAAGATGGCTACCAGGCTTGCTCCTTTGAGCACATGAAGCAATAGTATACACAAAATTCTCCTCATTTTACAGTGTAGCCTCATAAATATGTACAGTAATGATAATATTTCAGTGCAAATATTCTTTTCCAAAGCAGCATTAATGTTACCCCCCCCATTTCCTCACACTTGTCCTGACTTAAAAATTTCCCATCTCCTTTGGAAATTAGCTTATTTCATTCAGACCTGTAAGAAACACTCAAAGTAACTTCTCTTTGCCTGTATCTCGTGTGTCTGTGTGTGTGTCTGCATGCATGTAACTTTGCTGCTGTTTTCTCCCTCCTTCTTGCCCCACTGAGAAGTCCCACAGCTGTTGTTTGTGGCTTGGTCTGGATCTTGGGGGCTGTTCGGTGAATGGGAGTGGGAGGTGTTCACAAGGTTTGGCTGGCTATAGCAACTGCTGCGACAGCTGTTACAGACTCATTTATGCCTTTTTCTTCCTCTGAGCAGTCTTAAATAAAGAGATGCTGCAGGAGCAGTCCTGTGTCTAGCTGACCCTTCTGCTTTACCAAGTTTCACAGGTGCTCATCAGCTGGAAATGACGGAGGAGGAGAAGGAGCAGGGAGTCCTGACTGTGCTCGGCATGCCATCAAGAGACAGCCATGAAAAAGACAAATGTGATCTCAGATGTGGCAGGAGAGACATTTGCAGCAGAGAGAAGAAAGTATTGCTGCCATTATGAAAGGCACTGGCGAGACTTTGCCTGTAATAGTGAGTGCAAGTCTTATCACCCGTGTTCAAAAAACTTAATTGAAAATGGGGCTGATAGGGAGAGGGGCCTACTGGGCAGACCGGAAAATTGAGGAGACAGGGACAGTATCGTGTAAGAAGAGTTTGTGTTCTTTTAATTTAGCAAACTGACGAGTGTAGATGGTGCTTCAAATGCTTAAAATGTTTATTCATCAAGAGTGGAAAGGCAGTAAAGCCAAGAAGTAACACTTGCACAAAAAGCAAGTGAAGAAAACAGCTCAGCCTGGACTTAAAGAGGCTCCTATTGAGGCAGGGAGGTCCTGCAGTTTCTGATCCAGAGGCAGCAGAGAAAATCACAGACTGCTTTCAGGATGGAGCATGAGGCATTTCAAGAGTGGTGCCTGCAGTTTCAGGGCAGTGGGTGTCTCTGCCAGTCCTTCCTGTGCGTTTGACCTGCATTTATAAAGGTAATGGAATAAGTGATGTTTATTTCAAAAAATTTTGGTGTGAGGGAGGGAGCAGAGGAAGGTGGGTGAAGTGAGTGGGAGAGAAAGGCTGTCAAACAGAAAACATTCATTTGGAGTGCTTCACTGCTGCTGAAAAATGAGTGCTTCTTGCTAGGTCTATTTATTATGACACTGCTTATCTAAAAACAATACTTAGAAGGAAAACTGCACATTATTCAAGCTCTAATGCAGTGTGTTGCAGCCTACTTAAACTTGCTGCGTTTCTACTCCATCAGCCCAGACAAGTGATCTGGTTTCTGTTATAGGCCGAAGTGTTTGGATTTTTTTGAGCTTGGAGGCTCAGCAGATGCTTCTCCTCCACATCTGTCAGCAGTCATGTCTGAGGCACGTGGGCTCAGTGGAGTCTCCCGGACTGCAGCTATGCAGACTGATAGCTAAAAGCTGCTCAGAGTGCCTGCAAGGGGAGAGAGAGAGGAAATGTTTTTTTGCTGCTCAGGAGGAAGGCAAGGTGGTTACAGCCGGGGGTCATCAGTTGTGCTAGCTGCTTGTGGTGCACTGCTGGGAGAGATGTGGCCTGCAGACAAGGATTGCTGAGGGTCCTTTCACTTACACGTCGGGAAAAGTAGGGGAAAGTGGTGTTAAAAGCCAAATTGTTCCATATGAAACGCAGGCAGCTATCCCACACCAGGCTTAATTTTATCAGCCTTGTCTTCAAGATCAGGCATTTCTTAATGCCTCGCAAAAGGAAAATTCCTGATGTCTTGCCAGAAGTATTTATATACTTTGGCTGGGCAATACTGTAGCTGGAAAAATGTGAACATGCATGTACAGGCTTGATAGATCACCCAGAGGGTTGTTTCTTATCATCTAACTTATTCCTTTTTTTTTCCTTTTTCAAACAGTGTTTTCTGAAGCTGAACATCAGCCCACCAGAGAAATCACTATCCATCATCCTGCATAGCTTTTCAGAACTTAATGTACCAAAGTGCAAAAGTATCGACAGAAGGAAAACATCAACTGAGTGTTGTGTGACCTCACACCATTTTTAGGTACAAAACAAAAAAGGTCTGACTGATGCAGCTGAAGTGAGTTTCCTGACTGTTCTGGTACTAACATAACAACAGGTAGGTAGAGGAGCAGTGAGAGGACAGAAAAAAGTAGATGGCTGAATTTTCTAATGCAGAAAAGTCCTGTGGGTGATTGCAGCCGGCATACTCAGACCAACAAATTAATGCATAAATAAGAGACAAGAACAACCCTCTGCTCTCATGCACCTTGAGAGTACTGCAGGAGAACGTGCACCTGTGCTTGATCGCTGCTGTGAAACTTTTCATTGCTCTGTTGCAAAGGCTTACGAGAGGAGGCTAAAAGGATAACGTGTCTACTGCTAGCTCTGTGGTATCACTTATTCTTGACATCTTTTATAGCAGCTTCCCCTTAGGGAATCACCTAAAATAACTAGTGACATTTATGTGGCACCTTCGTCCAGTGTACTTGACAAGCTGCAGGAACAGGCCAGGGAAGGCTTTATTTACTGCTGAACTCCAGCCGTGGTGGGGTTGACAGGAGCCAGCTACTTAGCAGAGGAAGTGTATGCACTAAAGCATAAGTAATGTTGTGTGAACCCATCTGAAAATACAGGACGGCTACTTCTTGTTGCTGATGGGAATCACATACTTTCTTTCTCGTGTGTGCAGATTCTGACGATCCTTAATGATTAGCATGTTTCTGAACCCAGTTGTTCACACACTGCCAGAAGGGTTTCTTGAGAAGGAAGGACACTGAATGGTTGCAGAACATGGGTTTCTCTTGCTGTTCTCACTTAAAGATTGGCCTGTATTGGTGGCACAGAAAAACCAAGGACTTAAGGAGCATCCTGTTATTCTTTTCCACCTGGTGGTCTGAGTCTGGTGTTACTGATTAGGGTGCAGAGAGAAATACTGCGTCGCCTCCACCCTGATGTGATCCTGTGATCTCTTCTGCTGCATCTCACCTGCAGCCCTGTGGCTTCCAGCATGAGGGTGATTCCCACGCCTGTGGTAACGGTATGAGAAGCAAGGGAATCTGCCTTTACCTGAAAGCATCTAGATCTCTTGTGCCCTGGGTTGGTTATAAGGTGGGAGTATATAGAGTTCTGACAGGGGCTTTTTTCTTGGTCAGCACCAGCTCATCTCAGAAATGCCCTTCCTCTCAGGTAGCGTCAGTGAGTCTTTCACGAAGGAATTTTTTATGTTGATTTCTAACAATGTTTTTCTATTAGAAAATAAGTTTGTTACAGACTCTTCAGCTTTGTACAATGGGACAGCCTCCCGTTGTGTGCAGCCAAAGCCTCTCAGCAGCTTGGCAGCTTGTGGTTTTGTTGTACTTGCAGCTTGTTATATGTTTGTTCTATTTAAGACCTGACATAATTGAACAAGAGTATATGAAAAAGTTAATTCCTTACAGAATATTACTGCATTCACTTAAAACATACGGAATCTTTCCACATTTGAAGGTACACGAAAATATTTCATTATCTGCTGTTCTGTTCATGTCTCTATATTGTCCTAGCCCAGTGTGGGATAAGGAGGAAAATGAGGAGTTCTTGTTCCAGATTCAAACCACTCAGTGGTAGGACTTCCACAGGGTGTATGCTGCATAGTCTTGTTTGCCAGCCCAGCTGGATGAATATTTGTCCTTCTGTTAGCAGAATTTTTCTTCATTTTGAAATATTTCCTTAATAAATATGCTGGTCAGCCTTATGTTTTGTCATCACTAGGACAGCGAATGTATCAAATTACAGTCAGTTAAAATCTTAAAAACAAAATTAAAAAAGCCCACCAAACAAGCTAGAACACCTCAAGAAAAATGTCCTGTTTTTCCTTCATGGAAAACCTCAGATAGTTTATACTAATTTAGTTTTTAAATTGAGATTTGTGTTTTAGACATGTTCGCCTGGAATCTTTCCTGTGACTCAGAACTCAGTTCCTGCTGAAATGTAGGCATCCCTTCCCACCTGAGGGCATGCTGGGCATGGCCTAGGATGAGGTGGGAGCCCGATGTGCAGCCCCCTGCTCTGATGAACTCAGCACATGAGCTTGAACAGCAGCATTGCCGACACGGCAGGCTACTGATCCTGGCCATCAGATACATACACGTATGCCTGTGTGCATCTTTTCCTTATCTTGTTTCCTAGGCTGCAGCCTCTTTGGCTTTGGGGACTGCTTTCTGTTCTGTGTGTGCAGTGCCTGAGTCTCTTGAGGCCTTCGTGCCTTATCAGACCACAATCAGAAGTCATGTTCTGGTTGTTGGCTCTAGAGATCTGGACTGAACTGTGATCCGAAAGGTTCCTCTGAACCATTTTTTAATCTGTTTTACAGATCAATACATTAAAATTTCTTACCAACTCGGTATAGGTTTGTTTATTTGTTTCTCTGTTGAGGGTTAGAAGATACACTATCAATTCCCACTAATTCTGTTCTGACCAAGCTAGAGGATCCTAAGAGCCTGTTTGATGTTGTGTTCTGTTATGATTTGCATGCTTACAGCCAAGGCTTCATCTGGAGCACGGGGTCTGATATAAATCATGTTCCCTTTTCTGTAATGGCCGTAACAGATCAGTTATTCCACATTGACTGCTAATCAAATATTCTGATAATGTCTTCCATTGAAATGTACGGAAATTTTTCTGTGAAACTACTTTAACTTAGCTGTTATCCACTATTAAAATATAGTTGATAAATATGCTTCTTTATGAGACACTTTGGTAACTATGGATTAGAAGTGGGAAGAGTGACTATTATCTTTAACTCAGGTATTCATTTATAAACTATGTAACGTTATTTCAGTGAGTGATTACATAAAGAACAGAAACATATTTTTAACATATCTGCTTCAAGAAATTTGAGACCAAAAGACAGGCTAATGTGAAAACCTGACGTGTCTATAGATATTCCAGAATCCAGAATGCTTGTGCATTGTGTCTCATTATGCAGGATCATGTATAAAATGAGGTACCTCCCTGAGGGATATCATAATGTCTGTCAGTTGGCATTTGCCTTGCACTATGTTGTTACTGTCGAATGTACTGGTGTCTCAGGAGGACTTAATGTAACAGGGAGGCTTGTAGTAGTTTCCCAGGCAGACCAGAAACTTAAAATATTCAGCTTACTCTGATTCTCTGAACAGTATTCTAATAAATACATGATTACAACTAGACTCTATTTTCTCCTTTTTTCAGTCCAGATTCCAGATGAGTGAACTTGGACAGAAGATTGTCTTGTAGTTGGAAGCCTTCTCTAGTCATTGTTATGGGAATGGAGGGCACAGGAGCAAGTGTGTGGTGACTGTGTCTCTTTTTTTTCTTCCAGGTGCATCCTTGCTTATCATTTATAATAGCAGTATTGTCAGCTACAGAAGTCTGTTTGCTTTATGAATTTGGAGTCTTGTATACTTTCTGATCCGCGAGTTAAGGTAAAAGTGGCATTTTCTGTGAAGGGAGGTGCCTTAAGTTACTTGATGAGCTCTCGGGGTTAGAAAATGCTTTCATTGATTTACGCTGATCTCCTTGTTTACATTTCTATTCCAAGGGCTACTTTCTTTGAAACTGGTAAAAATATATTTGTTTTTATTATTAGCTTTGTTTATGTAAGGATTTGAGACAAACGGGATTAACATTTTCCAAAAGCTGAAGGAAACATTAGGATTCGCTAGAAACAAGATCCCCTGCTACTAAAGAGTTTTAAACAGCTTTTTGGTAACCGTAGGAAAATCTGTGACTGATTACATAAAAGTGTTTCAAATTCTTTCTCTGTTACAAGTTATGCATAGTGAGTAGACAACTTAATGTTTGCAGTAAATCTCTTTACCATGGTAAAATAATACTTATAATTTTTTTTAGTATATATTTGGTTTCCAATAGATAAAAGATTTTGAAGTTATTAGTCTAAAGAGAACAGTATTTTTTGCAGTCATTAAACCACTATCAGCTGTCTAGAGATTTGTTAGCCTCTTTAAATGTTTTACATACCCAATATGTAAATGCAGGTACATGAATGACATGTATAAGTCAAAAAAAAGGAAGTTGTTATTTTCATTTGGAGCCACCATATACAGTGTACAGTTTCCACTGTCTGTTTCTCTGATAGATTATTTATTGCTGAATTCTTTTTTTTATTTTTTTAATAACTGAAACATTGCAAGGTCATATGAGCCTTTATAATCCAAGAAGCTGAGGTAAAACATTGTTTTCTGTGTAAGCGTCTGTAATGGGCATGGGTTTCAGCTTATGTAGGATTTTCTGTGAGTGGCCGAGAGTGGAAGTATCTGATGCTCCATTTTGTTCTTAGAAGAACTTACAGAATCTTGAAACATTGTCATGTCTTTTTAAAGAAGCAATCAGTTGTAATCTGTCTCCCTTCTTGCTGAAAGCAGCCTTATTTTTGCCAGCTGCTGGTATTCCCTCCTGGAGAGGAGTGCTTTGTTCTGCTTTGTTCTGCCTTTCCGCAGGACATCAGTTTTACTGAATAAAAACCCCTCATCAGTGCAGGCAGCTACCTGTAAAATAGGATGGTGAGTACAGCTGTGCAGCTCCTCCCAAGACACTGCTAAGACCTCTGTGTAGCCTGTCAGAGACCTGGTGCCGCATTGTCATTTATCCCAAGCAGAGCAGTTATGCTGCTGGATAGCAAAACAGCTGAAATTTGTTGTTGCTGCTTTTGCAGCTATGTGTTAAGATCAGTGCTGTCCAAGTGATTGGTGATGTACTTACCTCTGTTTGCCCCTCCTGCACCTTTCAGCTTTCAAAAAAAATCTGGTATTTGATACTGAAGTAATTGACACTGTAACTGTTCTCTACAAAATTCTTTTGAAATGAAAAATGAGTTGGATCTCTCAAGTTGGGTTCTTTTACATAATACATAAAAGGTGACTATGTATAATAATACAGTAGATGTGTTCACTCATTATGCTATAATTCATTTCATGTCCTATTGTGATGTGCCATTCTGTTTAATACCTGTAACTTGCTCAACCGAAGCACAGAAGTAGCAGAGCTGTAATCCAACCATTCAGAATGATATAGGGTGATATATTTCGCTTAAAGGGCCAATCCTTTCATTTTCTTCTAGTTTTGCTCAGGCAAATTGCCTTTTACTTCAATGCATTTTTTTTGCTTAGGGAAAAAGACTCAGGTTTAGAGCCAATAATACTAGGGTGTACAGTCTGGCTGTACAGCTGTAACTTTAAACAACTTTGCTTGCACGGCTCTGTAACTCATACCTGGTGTAGGAAAATGCTTTTGAAAAATGTTTTCTTTGAATTCTAATATAAGCAGTTTAAAAAAAAAAAAAAAAACACCAAAAGCCAACCAACGACCACCACCAAAAGCAAAAACAAGAACTATTTTCATCTTCACAGAATAAAAAGAATAGTGGAAAACTGACACTGAGCTTTGATTTATTTGCGTTAGAAACAAGACAAATGTGAAGTACACATGGGGGGGAAATGATAAATAACTTTTTTCCTTATGAGCAACATGTTGCTGAAAGGAGTGTTCAAGAACATGATAAGAATTTTATGTAAATACACATCTAAAAATGCAAAGATACAGACGTGAATACAATTTTTGTTCACACAGATAATACCTATATATAAAAGGCAAGGTCTGCACTCTCTGGAAAATAGGCGAATATTTAATTGCAATCAAGAGCAAGAATAGATTCATGATGTTAAAAATAATTGTTATTATAATTGGACCTGTGGTAAGGAGAGCAACAATCCTCAAGACAGCTCATTCTAAATAACCATTTGCCATGAAATACTTGAAATACAGAGTACAGAAGCATTTTCACTGTTAAAGAAGGAGCTCATCATGTAAGCCAAATAAAACTGGAATAGGATTATTCTATTTATCTGCTCTTCTCTTTCTAATGCTCAAAGAAAACAGTCAGATTAATATGGTTTTGAAGATGACTTTCTTTCTTCAATATTCATTTCTTTAAATAAACACTGCAGATATGGTCCTAAGAGGCTGAAGGCCTGATTTGGTCAGAAGACAGCTCCCCTTGCATTACTGTAAACAGTCATTTTTAATAGGGTATTGTAGTATGTTTTTTGTGATGATGGTAGCAGAGAAAGAAAAAGAAGAGCATTAATAGCTCCTCTCTAACAGATTTCACGGATGCATTTTCTTCTTCAACAGAAAGAGAACAGATAAATGCCACTTACCTGATCTTGTTCCCTGAGAATTCCTGCCAAAGGTCTTAAAGAGGGTGGTTTGGGGTTTTCTCAGCATTCATACATCAACTTATTGATTATGATATGGTGTTTTGTTGTGTACACTCACCAAGGAACTTAACCTAAAATGTTTTTAGATCAAATCAAATAATTCATGGAAACAACAGAAGATCATGTGCTAAGCCGTGCAAAACCACTCTTGTGATACAAGTGGCTGGAGCTCAAAAGAGTTGAATTTAGCTGCAAATACACTTATTAATAAAAGAGTATTTCATAAAATTTCTTGTCCTTTTCTTGTATAAGGGTGACAAAGACTTAGTGATTGCCAGTGATGTCTGATGAGATGACATTGTGTATCATAAAGAAATGCTGACCAATCTTCCCAAAGATATGATTTGTGCTTTAGAAGTCACACTGGAAATCTGGTAACCTGACTTTTCAAAACCACAAGAGTTACAAGGATGTAAGGCTCTTGCGAGATGGATCATGTGTTGCAGCTGCAATCTGCTTATTGGCAGAGCAATAAACAAATGTAAAAGGTATTTCCTATCTCAGTTTGCGTTTAACCAGAGGGGAAAGAATTTCTTTTCCTCTGTTTAACCTACTAACACTGCACACTTTTTTTCTGCATTAAATAAAGCTCTTATGTCTATTCCTTACTAATTCACAGGGGATGTGTATTTCGTACTGAAACACCAGTCTGTGTTCTGATTCTCACCCCAGATTGCTGGCTGGGAAAGACTGTTATGGGTAATGAAATGAGGGAGCAGGAGAAGTTGCACCTGTAAAGACCAGAGCAATGGGCAGGGTGAGTGGGTACCTGGCCCTGATGCCATTTAATGCCACTTTCAAGGAGACCTTGAATTGCAGGAAGGTGATGGAGAAGTAAGATCCTCTTGCAGCACTTTCAAAGCTTCAAAAGCTACTGCTGACAGGTGTGCAAAATTTAGAGCAATGTGTTACAGCGTCTCATTCCTAATTTAGAGCTAAAGCATGTTTCCAAGAATACGCTGACTGTTGCAGTAACCACCAGTACAATGCTGAGAAAGCTCCTCTCAGCAAAAGCAACCACGTTAGAGAATAGCTCCTGTTATGGGTCTAAAATCAGAGCTGGCTGCCTGCCAAGGGGCAAGTGCTTTTGGCAGCTCAGGAAAAGGATCCGCAAAAGAAGGTCTGTTACCACAAGAACAGCTAACACTTGCCTCTGGAAATATATCCTAGTTTGTGGAAAGCCAATTAAATACAATCGCTGACTCTTTTCAGTGATTTCTTTTTCTTTTTCTTTTTTTTTTCCTTCCTCATTTGCATGGATTACATTAAGAACATTTCAAAGTGTAAAAGCTGTATTTTTTCTCATGAAATAATGACTTCAGACTTACTGTAGGTCACATACTATTTTATACTGTTCGCGTTTTGTAAAAATATATACTTGTTATGATCTGGAGGTGAAATAAATAAAACAGTCCTTTAGCTGAGCTTAGGTTCTTGCTAGTTTTATAACAGGTATTAATCATTTAAAAGGTATAAGTATTAATTGCTATAAGATTTAATCAAAAGAGAACAGTTAGAGGGAATACTTTCAAAGGCACCTGGCCATCTCATTCCCATCAGCTTACGTTGGAAAATTTGGCAGCTAGAGTACTGAATTGTGCTTTGAGGCTATCCTTCACTCCTTTTCCAATATTAGGACAAAAGGGAAAGCATGAGTCGCTTCATTTGAGCATTTTAAACCTCTTGGACCTTAGAGATCTGAAACAACCTAGGCTGAAGAGACTTCCGGCGTGTCTTACATGCTGGTTTCACTCCAGACAACAGATTTCTTTACAGAAAAGGTTTATTTAAATATGTTTTCAGAACTGAATGCCATATCACATTGTGAACTTTTCCTTGTAGTTTAGAAGGGAATTCCTAGACATTTGCATAATGTTGACAGAATATGCCTTTACATGTGCACTTTCTTTGGAAAGCTGAACTGCATTAGTCCAGTTACATGGTCCGAAACCGTATTCCTATTAAAAGCTAGTAAATGTATTTAAATGTTTAACAGAGCTATCAGACAGGATGTCTTACATATATAGGCTGTATGTAGATAAGTACAGGCATGTGCAAGTCCCACTAGCACTGATACTCCTGTCTGCTGTCTCAGGGGCTGGAACAGATTGGGTGGTGTGGACTTCTCACACTATAGGAGGATGAGTACCGTTTGGGGGTATTTCATGCCAGCCACATCCTCAGCCTGCTCTGGTTGCCTAAAAAAAAATTATCTATTTTTTTTTTTTAAGTTTTAGTTTTAGCAGGACAAGATACATTTCATTTTTTTTCAGTCTTTCTGATGACTGCTTTTTTCGCTTTGCGTGTTGGCAAAAGCTACTAATGTTTTTCTTTAAAGATACCAGCTTGCTTGTATGATTAATCTCTACCGCCAAGTCCTGATTCATCCAGTTTATGTGTACAATGAAGTTATTTTTTTGTCTGGTGAAATTGGTACACCATACGAATCATAAACCATGCTTACAAAACTAATCGTTTTTTATTCTTTCCATTGCTGTAAATTCTTTCATTCCTTTGAATCTGTGGAGGCTTCCAGATCCACATTTTCTTTTAGTTATACAACAAATGCAGAATATTTCTGACTCTCTGATGAATGTTTTTTAGTGCTTTGTAAATCTTGGTAATTAAGTTCTTTATGTTAATTAGATAGAGGAAGAAATGCTGATAGTGGTTGGAGTTCATAAACAGTAGCTTGGAAGAATGTAGATTCAAAGCCTGCAACTTATTTTAGCCTTATTACAGCAGGTAAGATGGAACTGTGTGAAGAAGGAAGTGGTGCAGGAAGGGACTTCTGTTTGTGATTCTCATTTAAGTGGATTTTCAAATTGCAGCCTGAATCTTGCAGTTGCTTAAAGGGTCCTTTACAGGATCCATTTCCACACTGGTTGCAGTCCAATTTATATCAGTTTTGCTCAGCAGATGTTATTACTCTTTCTTTTTAATTAATTCTTGTTTTGGTCACTATAATTTATGAGGCCATGGACTTATAGTACTGTTGGCAGAAAATGTGTATATGTATCTATGTTTATGTGTGTTTATGTGTGAGTGTATTTTATATGCATGGAACATGTATAGATTTTTTAGGACTTTAGCCTGGCTAACTGTTTCAGCCTTTCTACCCCATTTGCTGCAAAATAAAACATTTAGAAAAACATTTCAGATAAGAATTGTGCTATAGATAATCTGAATCCTGTAATGTGGCATGTGATGTTCAGATGGGTCTAAAGCAATAACTCTTAATAAAACAAATGTCTGATATTAATAAGAGTTGTTAAGTAGCAGGGCTTTTGCGTTACCTTGGACAAAGGAGAGAGGAAATCTCTTCAGATTGGCAAAAGTGTCTCTGATGTTTTGTCTGTTATAATAGAAGAAGGTGTACTCTTCCTCTCTATTTCTGTATCTGTTTCTTTCTGTCTGTGTTCCTCTCTTGCCCTCTCCTCTCTCTCCCTCTCCCCCCTTTCTCTCCCTTTCTCCCCCTTCCTCTCCCCTACTCCCTCTTCCCTTTCCCCTACCCCTTCCCATCAGCTAGGGCCCAACTTCCGGAAATTACTCAAGCATATGTTTTGATCCTTTTCTTTCTAGGGCAAATCTGTACTTACAGAGGATGTTTTATATGCGCATGTTCTACAGAACTTGTCCTTTATGTAACACTCTATTTCCCTGACTATTTGTTTATATTTGGTTGTATATCTTAGTTTGTAGTATTTCAGTGTGAGTATTAAGAGAGAATGCACTCAGGATTTGGTTAGTTTACTGAAGGTTCTCTGCTCCCAAGACACTGGTGACCAGCCTACTCTTAGCACAAAGACTTCCCGGTTTTCAACTACTCTTTAGGGTGCTTATGTGGATATAGGTGGCTGAGGTGACTAAACTGTGTGGTCTTGAAGGCTTGTCATTTATTGTGTTCCTGGGATAGCAGAACTCAAAATGAGACAAATGAGCAGTACTGCTGAAACCGTGTCTAGTACTTGTAGAGAATGTGACATTCTGGGAATAGAATCAATTTTCTTGTAAGTTGGTGAACAAATGCAAGTGTAGTTTTCAGAATTCAGGAGTCTTAATTTATCTGAATTGCAGCTCTGTTCTTTTTCAGTTTTAGAAAGTGTTCATGACTGTTAAAATGATAATGAAAAATATGAGCATGAAACAGATGTTACTTTTGCCTGCCAGACCAAGACCTGGGTAACACTGAATGTACCTCTCTGTAGTTGCCTGAGACAATGCTGTATTTCTGAACCAAAAGGATGTAGGCTGGATCTTAAAAAAAAAAAAAAAAAAAAAAAAAAAAAAAAACTTTTAAGTATTTAAATGCATAAATAATACAACAAATTTAAATACATAAATAATACAACAAATGTAGCCAGAGAAGTAGATTGTTACATAAAGAACAAGTTCTGTAGAACATGTGCATATAAAATTTGTCATCCTATATAAGTACAGATTTGCCCTGGAAAGAAAAGAATCAAAACATATACTTGAGTAATTTCCTGAAGCTGAACCTTAGCTGATCATTATGGAGGGAGGGAAAATGTCTTCAGATTTGTGTCTTTGTAGTTTTAGATACATATTTACATAAAATTTGTATCATGTTTTTGAAAACTCCTTTCAGCAACATGTTGCTTATAAGAGAAACAGTTTTTTATCATCATTTCTCCCCCACCCATGTGTACATCACACTTTACTTGCTTCTAATGCAAATAAACAAAAGCTCAGTGTCTCCACTTTGTCAAAGTGGTAATATTTCCAGAAAAAAAAAGTATAGCAAACAGACATTCTGTTTCAAAAATTAATGCCCTTGGAGGGAGGGAGGTGTCTTGCTATAACTATGTCAGTGTTTTTCCCAAAATGGACAAGCTTCTAGTGTTACCTCCAAGTGAAGATCATGTCTAAAAGAAGCCAGAATTTCTGAACAATGACAAAGTCTAGCTTTGCCACTGCAAGTAGATAACGTGAGGTTGAGTGTGGATGGCCAAATTAATACAGATATTTTGCACCATGCTCAGCTACTCCTGTGCTGCTGCTATGATAACAGGCTGAGACTCAGGACATGGTGTTTGCTCTTACTGGTACCATGAGTGGCCTCAGACAGATTACTCACGTAACACTTTTTGGCAAAACGCTTGAACAGATTTATGTCCCACTGATTGCAAGATGTGTTTCATGGAACAGAGGAAATTTTCCCACTATCACTTAGTTTGTCATGTAAAAATGAGGAACACTACCAACATTTTCCTATTCCTTTTTTTTTTTCTTCCCAGTCCACTTGCATTGTTGGCTTTCCAAGGCATGGATTTTCTTCATGTTGGAGAAAAGCAATCTCATTGTAATGCATGTCTGCTCAGTGACTTGGTTCAAAATATCAGCTGTCATCAATGACTCCCTAGCAGTGGTTACTTTTCCCTGAGATTTCTCACATAGCTCTTTGAGTGTATAGTCTCCAGCCTGCTTCAGCCAGATGACTGAAAGACCTACTATTGAGCCTGTCTTTTACAGCTAATTTGGGCTCAGATGAGGTCCTTGTACTGGAGCAGCAGTATCACCTTAACAATATGTAGTAGCGAGAAACAGAGAGTGGTTGCATATTTTACTGGCATAAGCACAATCAAAAGTGGTTTATGGGTCCTTAGCTGTCTTGCAGACAAGATGAACACATGTGGCTCTCTTTGTGTAGAGATCCTCAACAGTACATCTACAGACGTCTGTAATGAATTTTTTTCCAATGATTGGTCTGTCATGAGACAAGTGAATTAGTCATACATGTATTTGTTACATTTATGAAATCTTGGACTTTTTCTTACATTTGCATATATGTTTATTTGGTTTGTAGCATGCTTTTGTCTTGGACATATGAGATTTTGGCAGAATTCCATGTTTGTTATTTTTGAAAATTTAGCCAGAGTATTTTATATCCCCAGACCATGCATATAATTTTCTACTTTAAAGCTATAAGAAACTATTTGTCAGTCAATCAAAACAAAAATGTCAGAAATACTAGAATTTTTTTTTCATGACTGAAACTGCCAATCCCTCTTTCAATACAGTAATATTACCTTTTCAGTCTTACTTGCTTTCTGTTTTACTATTTAAAAATGTAATTTCATACAGAAGATGTTTAAGAGCAGCATAAGATTGTATGATTATGTTCAGAAAAGTAAAGAAAACCAAATACAACATTCAGGAGACCTCTATGAACACCCCTTAGTGTGTTTGTGCCCTACATGTAAAAATTTAGGATCAGCTCTTCGTGCAAATCTTTGTCTGCATTCTTCTTTGTAACATCAGCCTTTGAAATGACTAATTGAACTAAATGATAGATTTCTAGGAAGTGTGGAGGATTGATCACTCCTTTCCTTCATTCATTCATTCATTTGTCCGTTCGTTTCTTCGTTCGTTCTGTCTTGGGCCATGCCCTTCATCTCATTCTCCAGCCTAAGTTATTTACCAAAACTATTTTAAAGATTACTGATGTTTTCTTAGCTTATAATAGATAAGGTCCATAACAATATTGCTTTTCGCTTATAAAGATGCTATGCAAGATCTGAGTACTGTCAGCAGGTTTTGAATTTTCCACCAGCCTCAGAATTCCAGATGGTGATCTATACATAGGCCTGGTTGGCTATCACCACAGCCTTTTTGGTACTGCCAGCTCAAAATCATCTTCAGGCAAGAGGTGTTGAAAACCTCTAATTATCTCTGTGCATTTTGCTCCATATTCTGTTTTAGTGTTGACAAGGCATTGCTGTTGCACGTTTTCAGTTAGGTTTTTGTTTAGACCAGGCAGCTGTGTCAGATCTTTCTTGCTTGTCTCAATGCATTCTTTGCTGTTGGGGTTTGGTTTTGTTTTGATTTTTTCCGACAGTTGATCATGTTTTTAGCTTGTTCCCATCTACAATTTTTGGATTCTTTACAGTTAGCACTTAGATACATAGAGGTACACACACTTCATCTCTTAGCTTTGAGAGGGTAACTTATTTCCTTCGAATATGTACTATATTTTGCATCATCTGTTCTTTATGAAGTTTCCAAACCTTCACATGAAGGAACACATGCAAACTTCAGATCCCTTTGTTATTTATCTTCTCATCTGGTTGATTCCTCTCTGTACACTTTCAGTTCCTCCTACTCAGAATGGCTAATCGTGAAGATGCAAACGTACTCAAGTTTGTGAACTTGTAAGTATACATCACAAGCAGACCTGAAGACAGATCCTCTCCGGTCCAAAGTACACTGTCAATACTGAAGGGTCGTTTTCAGTTATCTAAAGAACCTCATATACATGTGGGTTGCTCCAAAATTTGTGCCTCCTATTTATTTCCATAGAAGCTGGAAGAGCTCCGGAGACCACAGTAACACCGTTTGATAGAGCAAGTTCTCAGCTACAAAGCAGTGTTTTTCAGTGCAGCCACCACCATTAGATATGCATTTTCTCCAGCCATGAACAAGAGCCTGCATGTGGTGCTCATAAAAATATGCATGGCCACATGGAATGTGGCTTGTTTTTCACATCACTGTTGCCACTTCTGAAATGCACCACCCTCACCTCACCCTCCAACTCATCCATTGTTTGGTCTCCATGAACACTCAGCACATATTGATGAATGTCAATGGATGCCATGGAGGAATTCAGTTCCACACCTTTGCTTCATATGAGCTTCCATGTCAGATGCTTTTTGGTTCATCCTGTGCTGCCATACCACCAACATCTGCCTGTGATGTCATGGGCCAACATAATAAAATAGGAGACATTACTTTTGGAGCATCCCTCGTATATTTATTTAATCATATGTATTATATATATTTAAGACAAGGAACTAACTCACCAGGTGTTAATAGAAATAATTTTCATTTCAAATACTGTTTCAGACCCTTCATTTTTAGTTTTCCTAAATATTTTACTCTCCTTGTTCACGGAATTATCCTAAATGAAGTCACTCTTATCTTCCTGAGGGGCTGTATGTAGGGCAGGAAAAGGGTGATCGACAGAAGACAAAATGTAGGGACTTATAGTACAGTCACTCGTAGCGACTGTGACAGGGTGTCTCCTTGCCTGCATGCAGCCTTGTTGAGTCTCTGCGCTCCTCCTGGATGTTCTCATCTCCTATACAGCTGGAAAAGCTGTATGAATGTTTTGTAAACTACTTTGATCCAAATGAACCAGGCTGGCTGAAACAGTAGAAAGTGTAGCTCCAAAGGAGATAATCTGATTCATTTTGAAGAATTTTCATATTCTCATATGTAAGGATGCTCATCTGGAAGATTCGAAGGGATCGCAACTTTCAGGAGGAGGACATAAGGAACAGCCAGGGGAAGCTGAACACAGTAACTTCTCTATCCACCACAGGTCTTGAGCCCTCACTGTCACTTAGGCATCTCTCTTCTAAGCAAAGGCAAACTGAACCATGCAGTATTATTACTTCTGTCATTTCCACAAATTTCCTTGTATTTTCAAAGAAGATGGAGAAGATTTTAAGGCTTAAAGAATGTCTTAGATAAAAATAGTTCACTGAGATTCTCACAAGTTATAGAAATGGAAAGTGAGGCTCCATAGTACCATGCAGTAGCTGTTGAGTAATTGATGATATGAATTGATTCTCTTTTTTTTATTTCCAGTTTCTGCATTTTGGTGCAGGAGGTTGGAGATTTTATTTTATTTCATTTTGTTTAGAACTCTCTTGGCCCATATAAATATATGGTTAGAACTTTATATTTCTCTTAAATATGAGCTGAGATTTTTTTTTATCCGATGACTGATGTTTAGATCTGCTGACTTCAAAATAATAACAAAACAAAACACACAAAAAATGATTGTCAAGACATTCTAGTACTGCTTTGGTCGAAAAGGTGAAAATACAGGGTGATTGCTTTCACGATATATTGATATCTGAGCATCCAGTTATTTTGATATTGGCATAATTAATAGCACAGTAGTGGTAGATATATCAGCGTGAGATTCCTGTTCTCCTCAATGGCACAGGGACATGCTGTTAGTTGCATGAGTCGGAATGCAGCGTTCGGCTTTTCTTGGGCTGTACGCATGTGGATGTAGGCATCCTGTATGCTTTCTGACCAGAAGGTTGAGAGGAACTGAAATTGTTCACCTTGGTGTTACTAAATGTAATGTGATATTTCCTTCTGGTATGGTGAGGAACTTGACTTGAGCTCTGAGTAATCAATAATATTCTGTGGTACGTCAGTTTGCTGACGATAAAACAATCGTACTACGCACCTGTAAATGCTCTCTAAAAGAAATAACACGACAAACATCAAGTAGCAAGCTGACACTGCTAAACAATCATCAGTTATTTAAAATAATTATGTAAAAAATTGCAGTGATTTATCAGTTTCTAACATAAAATGTGAGAAAATTAATTATTTGAAATCATCTTCACCTGATATTAACTATTAAGCAGTGTGTTTTGTCTTTAAAATTAATCTTCTTGGAAGCTCCTTTCATTCAATACTATTGAGTTCCTTTATTTTGTTCTGGCGCCCTAGGAGTACAAAGGTTAGACATCGGTCCTCTGCATCTCCAGGAGAGAGGGTGCAGGTGCCTACGCCATTGTCTTGGTTTTGTAACTATACAGCCTTGTACAGCCTTACTAATGCATGTTACCCTTAACCAAGGACAGACGTAGATAGGGCAGACATTTTTAGTTTGTTGAGAATCCACCCCACTCAATTCCTCTTCTGCAAAGGCGCTTTATGCATCTTGTATTGCTGTTGAATTCAGTGGCACTGTGTGCGTGCCTGAGCACACGCTTGAGTACGTTGCTTACATTTGTCCTGATATGAGACTTGATCCTGCTGTTATTTTCATGCGAGTGGTGCCAATATTTTAAGAGTCTCTTTAAACTTCAGCTGAGTAAGCACTCCTTGTGAAAGTAAGTGCTTCCAGGACTCCACAATTGGAGTGTGTAACAGATATCTTGGTTTCAATCTCATTTGACGTACAGGGCAGCCATGTATCTAGCAAGATGTACAGTCGGCAAGTACAGCAAATAAACCAGGTTTGATTCTGTAGCCCTTCTTCTTCCTATTAGACTGCAGCTCACCATGCTGCAGGCTTAAAATTTTATGTCCTCTATGCTTTGTAATCCCAGACATCAGCTTGCTTGATCAGGCGTGAAATAAAATAAATAAAGAAATAAATAGAGTAGGGTTACACAAGAATGAAATAATATATTAGCCTTTCTTTCCTTTTCCTCAGGAGAAATGTTTGGTTTTAATTCTAATACTGTACAAAAAAAAAAAAAAAGTGAGAAAGCTTTTAATATATAAAAAATATACTGTTTTTTTACTCATTATCTTAATGTTAGTTTGGCATAACCGTTCATGGGTTGATGTTAATGCTGTAAACTAGTAAATCAAAGCAGGTGACAACTGTCTTCCAGTGCTGTAGTGCTGTTGCAATTTGCAGCCCATCGGAAGTGGAAGAAAAGGCCAGGTATTCTGGAGAGTGGATAAAAACCCAAAAGCCACACCCTTGAAGTGATCTTCAGCAGAAAAAGGAGATGTTCAGCTCTTCCTTGATGCTCGTCGCCTGTGAATCTGAAGTGCCTGGCGTTGGCAAGCTGCTGTCCTGCTTCCAGCAGCAGCCAGGGCGCAGGCCTGAAAGGAAGGGGAGCAGTGTTCAAGGGCATCAGGTGTCAAATGTGTCACAGCTGTGGGAATTTGGACTTGCAGAGGTGGGAATGGTGGGCCAGAGAAAGAAGCAGGTGGGAAGGGTGAGCCAGGCCACAGGAGAGAAGTGGTTTCAAAAAGGCAGAGTACAACCTATCCCAAGAGTGGGAGGTGGTGAGCATAGCTATCTCTGGCCTGGCTGCATGAGCAGACAGGGAGTGGTAATGGCGCTATTTAGAAGATATTTATGCTAATGTTGCCTTCACATTTAACAAGCTAAATCTGCCAACAACGAAGACTTTTAAATATTTACTACTTTGCTTCTAAGGCAATCATTTCTGACAAGCTAGGGAGTAGCATTAAAGCGCAATGGAAAATGGTTTATAATCCTCTTATATTTATCACTTGTACTGCTGGGGTCAAAGATGACGTCATTTTTCAATGGTTGCCAACAGCCATATGCTCTGAAGTTACAAATAATGCTAACAAAAATATTCACTTATCAAAGAAATCCAGATTTTTTTTTGCAAGTGTTTTATTTTTGTGATCTTCCAGAATTCCACAGCTTCCCTTATTAAATAAATAATAAATAAATGTTAATCCTTTTAGCTTTGTTAGCCATTGCAGAGCTGTATGTTGTTGGTGTTACAGTCCTCATTTACTCATTTCCCAAGCAGCAAGGCATGATGTATTTAAAAGATGCATGGGCCCAATATTTTACCCAGTGTCAAGTGTGTTTTCTTTTTTGTTTCCACTGTTACGAAGGGATGATGGTGATGGCAAAGAGAAAAGTATATAGTGTAAAACATTGGTAAGATATTCTTGTTTTTTTTTTCCCTGTGATTTTTTTTTTTTTGAAATTGTAACAAGATGTGAGTCACTGAAGCAGGCAAACAACTTCACTTGCAAAACCTCTGTTCAGCATAGTACATAAGTATGCACCTAAGACACTTTGCAGTTACTGCTTATGTTTAAACATGTCCTCTTGTATTTGTTGATTCCCATTCAAGATACACACAAGTATGTTTATTTAATGAATAATCTTTTTTAATGCATGTTTTCTTTTTCTGTAACTAGTCAAGCCTCATTCATTTTGGTTCCCACTCCTAAGCATTTGCTGTTTTTAAAAATGCTTTGTTTGAGGAAGGACAGGGTCTCTTCTTATGCTGTGACTTTACAATTGTAAGAATTTGGTTCCACAATTACGGCTTTATGATTGTGAGAATTCCATTGCAGCAAAACTGTTGAGAGCTTGCAGTACTAGCTGCCATATTTTCAATCTTATCATTTTCAGCTTGCCTCCAGTTAAAGCTGGCTTTATTAGTAGGCTAGGTGTAAAATAAAGGTGATCCTGAAATAGAAGATAAATTGCAACTATAAACATCATGATTGTTTGCATTACTTTTTACACAGTATGTACACTGCTCCAAGGCAAAGAATAGTTTATCTGGGAATTAATAATCCTAATTTTAAACAGGGATAAATTACATCAAGGTAAAGCGTTTTATATCAAGCTATCAGTGCCTTACCAGCCATGAGAATGTATATTTCATCAATAAAACAATATTTGAGCAGAAATTCTTATTGTAGACAAATCCTTACAGGCTGTCCTAGAAGCGCTGGAGCAGGTAGGGATGTATGACCCAATTCCTTTCCTGGTCTCACACCCTGGAGGGTGGGTGGGTGGTTGTGTTGGGGTGGGGGCTGTGCTGCTGTATGGTTTGTAGGATCAGGAGAGACTAGCAATCTATAAACAGAATGTGACATATATTCCCTGGTCCTCACCATTGTTTCTCAAGCTGTATCTGACCAGCACATGGGATTGTGGAGAAGAGAGTAAGGGAGGGCAGCTGTGGTGGTGTGGAGTCTCCTTCTCTGGAGATGTTCAGGACCCGTCTGGACGCCTACCTGTGTGACCTGCTGTAGGGAACCTGCTTCGACGGGGGGTCCCTCCCAACCCCTACAGTTCTGTGATTCTGTGGTGCTAATGGGTGAAGGCATTTGTCAGGGCTGATGGGAAGGGGATAAGAGAGCGGCCGAGTGCTTCCACAGCAGCTGGCTCTGAAGATGCATAGTCAGTGGTGTGGCAGCTGCCCACCAGCTGAGAATGCAGCTATTTGCCTGGAGCAGTATGTTCTGCTGCTTTTCTCTGCTAGGTGCTTTTTCCAGTGTTGTTCATACATGTCCCCCAAACTCTCAAACAGACAGATCTTCATCCACTTCCTAAATGGCTTCCTTGCAAAAAGAATCCCCTATTATTTTCATTTTTTATTTTTACAAAAATCAATTCTTTGCAGTAGCTTCATGTATAGATACATACATACATACATATATATATATAATTGGATTATTATTTCACACCAGGTCAAAATGTTAATTTTGGTTGAAATCTGGGATTGTATAAACTCCTTTTATGTGTCCCCTACTCTGTCTGTTGACATTCCTAAATCTTTATGATGACTTTTTATGATAAGTTACTTCATTTGTAAGCATTCAAGTAATCTCTTTCAAGCTGTAAAAAAGAAAAATATTGGCTTATGTAGTTCTACTGTAAATTCTAGTGCTATGCAGGGAAAACACCATATTTGTGCATTAAATTTAAAAATAAAAAGAATATTGAGAGATACAATTGCTTCTCAGAAAATAAAATAAAAACTATATTTCCAGGAAACCAAATATGAAGTCCAACTTTCCTGATAGCAGTACTATGAAATTTGTTTCATTGTTATTAATAGGTACAGTTAAAAGTGCTATTTCTTTTTAGGTGGCAAATATTTATTAGTGAATGGTGTAAAAACAGTTCTGAAACATCTATCTAAGTGTGATGCCTGTCTACATATGCAGACAATTTTTACACTGTATCTTTGCTTGAAATAGGAGAAAATGCATTATCAGTAGTGAAGATAATGCAGTATCAGACTAAACTCTGGTGTATTGGATTCCATTTTAAACAAACTTCTTGTGACCAATTTACAAATTTCTCAAAAAATACTTGCAAGAGAAGTGCTTGCGTACAGATAGTCACTTAATTGGATTACTCTCTAATAAATTCCCTGCAGTATTTTAACAGATATTGTATTATCATACTTATTCAAGATTGATATTAATGTTAATTTATATGCAATATAGGCTGGATTAAATAAAAAAAAAAAAAACACAGAAAAAGAACACGGAAACAGACGAAATAAAAAGCCAAAAAATATGAAATTGTTGATCTAACAAGATTGGTTAAACATTAATTGCCACAGATTGTAAATCCTGAATTGTAGAATAGTATTTTAGTACTGCTGTAGTTAAGATTTTTGTCAACCTTGCCATTTTTCTTATCTCTATTTTCAAATACATGTTGATAGATATGAAGTATGAGCTATGCACACTTAAACTATGATGGTGGATCTAAGACCATCATAAAATTAGAATATGGAGTTTCATATAATCCCAAATAAATCTGGTATCTTGATGAATAAATTTAATTAGGTGATTTAAAGTAATATCCCCCTTTGTATGTCACTGCAAATGGTGTTTTTCCACAATGTAAAAACAAAAAACAAAAAACAAAAAAAAAAAAAAAAAAACACCCTAATTCTTCACTGGAGCTCTTGTTTAATCCAACAGGAATTCCTCCTCTTTTGAACTGTATTGGAAGCACTCATACAGAAACATGACATGGCTTTTACTGTATTTGTCTTTCTCACTGTATCCTGCTGGAGCTCTCCTTTTGCCGTTTCACCCTTTGGAATTAAATTTTCTGAATCCCTTGTATGAATTAAGTGTTGACTTTTCTACATGACAAAAGTGGTTCTTCACAGCTTGGGATCTGGACGATTGGTATTTTTAGGTTACCTGTCAAAGCAGAATCTGTTTCCACAAACTGAGCAAGTTTTGAACTTGAAGAATTCTGCATCTTGATGGTAGATGTTATGGCAGCATATTACCATTTCTTTCAAAAAATATATAAGCTTGGAGAATGGAGTGACAGGTCTATAGCATTGTTATGTGGATCAATCCATACGTTTGGTTTTGGTAAGTTAACAAACTAAATGATTTACAATCCAATAGCTGAAATTAGATCAGAGGAATATTTCCTTCACTCAGACAATATTAAATTTCCAGTGACATCACGAGAAGAGATAAAACAGCTGAGGAAAGAAATACAAAATTGCTGTCTACCATTTAAATGATAGTATTGAGGATCCATCTTCATGAAAATAAACATATCAAAATAGATATAAACTTGCTGCTTACGAATAACTAGGAGACGAGCTCCAGGTATTCTGGTGATGTTAGACTTAGAGGTTTGTCTCCAAAATACATCATGAGAGTACAGTGCAAAACCAAGAAGAAAGCAGGAAAGAAACTGATTTTCAGAAATAGAATAGAAACAGGCCAGAGAGGTAAAGACAAGAACCAAGTGGCAGTGTTTTAAAATTATGCTCTGCTATTGTTATTATAAAAGGAAACATTTTCTGCTACTTTAATGTATCAAACCAGACTAAATATTAGAAAAATAATTTATCCATATTTTCTGAATTTCTGGAAAATTGTTTGTTAAATTTGTATTTCTTCATTATTTTATAAACTGAAAAGCAGTATTACTGAAAATTTTACTATGAAAAGCATATTTATTTTTAGGAGTCCAACTGAGGAAATATTGTCTTTTTTGTTAAAAGAAATCCCTATATGGGCGATTTTATTTCTGTGAAAGTGACTCACACAGATTTCAGAATAAGTCTGATCTTTACTGTCTTTTTCATTTTAACTATATTTTCTTTTAGTGAAGTCACTAAATTGTCTATTTATACAAATAAGGCCCTCATTAAACAAAAACAATCCCCTATTGCACAGATAAGTTCCAGAAAAACTTCAAAAACTTGTTTTACTATCTATGTGGGAATCTTACTCTTTAAACCAAGCACTTAGAAACTGTACAATGGTATGAAACATGAATATGTTGTAATCCAAAGGATAGCATTCACAATTCTATAGCAACAAAGGAGGAATGACTTTTTAAAATTGTGTCAGTGTTTTAGGTCAAGGTGACATCAAAACTGTTGAAGAAGCTCAAGTTATGGTCTGTGAATCATTGTTCATTCTTCTGTTCAAAATAGTTTTCCAGTGGTTCTTACGTTCTTCAGTAACTGTAGTGGAAAAGAAATAAAATAAAGTTATGACCTATGAATAGACTGTTCTCCCTCTTTCCCTACTGTTCTGTAAGATATTTAAAATCTCAAAATATCTCAAAGGTTTTCTCAAAATATTTCTCTGAGAAACTAATGAAAAACTTGCGTTTTGTTAATGACAAAATTAGGCATGAGAGCTTTGAAAAATACAGCTTTTTATTTCTGTTTGATGGCAGGCAAAAATGGACTTCAAAATCTGTGGCAGAACTGCAGCAGGATTATGCAAAGAACCAAACTGTTAGATAATGTGCAGATCAGTCTTTCCAAATTAGGAAATTTTTCCTATGTATTTTTGTGGATTGTGCAAAATGCAATCAGTAATATTATAGACACTTTCTGTATCCTGGAGGCCTATTTTAATGGGTTAATATAAGTAAAAACTTCTAAATTGGAAAATCATCCTATGCAGCAGCAGAAACATGAGACCCTTATAACATTGAAAAATCAAAATGAATTTGAAAATATGGTGGCAATATGTTGGTAGGTAAGTCTGTGAAAAGTAAACAGGTTAAACTCTTCAGTGACCTTAGAGGGGTAGCAGGTGGTAATGCTGGATATTGAAATGTAAATTAAACTAGCAGGGCTGAAAATCTACTTTTACGTAGCTAGCAAAACAGTAACACAATTAATCAATGGAAAGGACTTTAATTATTGTAGTTAACTTGCTGTCTTACCATGAATAGAACTTTTGGTATTTGGTTTGCTGAAGTCACTGCTTATGCAGGTTTCGTGAACTGTTTTGGCTCAGTTCAAACACTAAATTATCTTCATAATGAGATCATTTATATTTGCGTCAAGCATACATGAGAAGTTGACACATACAGCAAGAAAGAGATCTTGGATGCAGATCAGCCCTTGTCTCTGTACTACATTTTTGGCTTGTTTTCCCTGTCCTTTTTCTGGAGAAAACCCAGCAGAGTTCCTGTAAGAGGCAGATCACATGGACAGTGAGGTAGTCACCAGGGAGCAAATAGGCAGTGGTGAGAGGAGCCTTCTCCTGGAAAACTGAGGTTGCAGAAAGGTACTCTTATCTTTCAGGCCACTCTGAACTACTAGCTGTAACTTATTCCACTGCAGACAAACATCTCACTAGGAATTTTGTGGTAGGATCAGTGGATAGATTTCCAGGAGGTGGTGGAATGTGAGAGACCATTCCTGCTTTAATGACCACAAGAACTTGAAGCTAGGGAAAGGTTGCAGAGCAACCTTCATTGTATTCAGCAGGCCCAGCAGTTCATTTTTCTTCATCTGCTGGAAATGTCCTTTCCCAAATTGACTGCCACAAGGTTGGTGGTTTTTTGTTTGTTCTGTTAAAACAGATGACCTGGCCCTGCATTGCTGTTAGAAATGGATCATAATATCTGTTTGCAAAACTCATTTTACATGCTATCTTATATAGCTAACTGTGAAGGGGAGATGCATGAATGACATATTCCATGTGACAGCAGTGGTGAATCAAAACCATAAGTGGGGTTGACATGAAAGAAGTAATGGGCTTTGAATCAGACTGGGCATAACTCAGAAGCTTCATGACCCAAAAATTGGTGCAAATGTTTTCTTTGATTTGTGGAGAAATGGATTTGCTTTCTCACATCTTGCATGTTAAATGTCAGATGTGCCAGCGCTGAGTTTCATCTTCTCTTCCAATCTGGTTATGGGAAATGGTTATATCTGTATGATGTCAGCAGGAAATCATAGGCCAGCTTAGCTGCTTTTGTGTGTGAAACACCTGAGAAGCTTGTAATAAGCCATAAACCCAGTTATTCTCATGTTTTTCTTCCTTGCTGTGAGCATGTTTATTATTTTCTTTAAGGGTTTGTGTGTGTGTGTGTGTGTACGTACTATGATTGCAAATAATCTGTATTTCTTTTCAATCAGGAAAACACCTGGTGAGAAAGTCAGAAAACCAAGCAACAAAAGTCTTTTGTATTCTGAAAATATGCTTTTCTTTCTGTGGAAACTTTTTTTGTTTTGCAAGTGTTTAGAAAAGGAGTAGGTCAAACCCTTTCATCAGTTTAGCAGAAAGGGATAATAACTACATTAACAAGTGCCTGGGAAAAAAATCCCTGCATAACAAAATTTTTGTTTGATGACTTTTGGCTCTGGACTCTGACCCTCATTTGTGGAAAAGGGAATATTGCACAAGGAAATGCAAAATTTCACTCTTAAGCACTCATTTCTTCATGGTTTAGAAAACATGAGGGCTATTATCCCAACAGCACCAATTACTGGGGTCTGTCAGCAGAGAAGAATGTGAAAGGAGAAGCAGACAGGTAGATGAGATCTGCTTCTCATAATCACTGGTCTGGAACTGATCCACCTTTCTCTGTCTCCTGCTGTTCCAGCTGGTGCACCCAGCTTAGGTGTAGACAAAGTATGGACAAATTTGGTGTAGATAGCTTCTTGAAATTTTACCGAAGTGTCCTGATACTCTAAGATGCTTCATCTGTCTGGGTAGTTCTCTGCTGACTGGAAACTAAGCCAACGTTATACCCATTTTAAAAAAGGGGATGAAAGATGATACAAGAAACTACAGACCTATTAGTCTAACTACAGGACCTGGAAAAGTTATGGAGAAGATCATGCTGGGTGCTATTGAAAGACATTTAAAGAACAAAGCTATTATAAAGCATAGTCAACGTGTTCATCAAGGGGAAGTCCTGCCTTAGTAATTTGATCTCTTTCTATGATAAGATCACCTGCTTGGTGAATGAAGAGAAGGCAGCAGATGTAATCTTTCTAGATTTCAGCAAGGTCTCTTTGGTACTGTCCCTCATGGCATCCTCAGAACAAATTGTCCAACTGTGAAATAAATAGGTCCATGCTATGCTGGGTGATGAACTAGTTTGAAGGTAGAGCTGAATGGATTGCAGTAAATGGAGCTGTATCTGGCTGGTGTATGGTCGCCGTGTTTCTGAGGGCTCAATTTTAGGGCCAGTCCTATTCAAAATTTTTATTCACAACCTAGATGCAGGAGTGGAATGCATCCTCAGCAAGTTTGCTGATGATACTGCTGATTTCATGGAAGGACCAGAGGCCTTGCAGAGGGATCTAGATACATTGGAACACTTGATGGGTTCTGTACCTGGGATGGTGTACTGCCAGACACAAGTACAGACTGGCAGACAACGTGGAGAGCAGCTCAGCAGAAAGGGGTCTGGATGTGCTGGTGAGAGCAGGCTCAGCATGAGACAGCAGTGTGCCCTGGCAACCAAGAGGGCAAGCCATGTTTTGGGGTGCATTAAACACAGCACAGCCATCCAGGTGGCCTCACCTTCTGCAGTTCTGGGCCCCATAATATAAAAAGGATGTTAAGGTACTTGAAAGCATCCAGACGAGGGCAACACAGCTGGTAGCAGGACTGGGAGGCAGGTCCTGTGAGGAGAGGTTGAAGGCACTTGGGCTGTCCAGTCTGAAGAAGAGGAGGATGAGAGGCAACCTCACAGCTCTCTGTTGCTCCCTGAGGAGGGGAAGGAGATGGAGGTGCCAGGCTCTACTCACTGGTCATCGAATGGAGGACACATGGGAATGGCACAAAGTTGTGGCAGGGGAAGGTCAGACTGGGCATGAGGAATAATTTCTATAATGTGAGAGTGGTCAAACATTGGAACAGGCTACCTAGAGAGGTGGTCGATGTGCCATGCCTGTCCGTGTTCAAGAGGCATTTTGGACAATGCCCTCAATAATATGCTTCAACTTCTGATTAGCCCTGAGATCAGGCAATTTGAATAGATGACTTTTTGAAGGTCCCTTCCAACAGAATCCTATCCTATCCTATCCTATCCTATCCTATCCTATCCTATCCTATCCTATCCTATCCTATCCTATCCTATCCTATCCTATCCTATCCTATCCTATCCTATCCTATCCCATCCCATGGCTGGGCTCTTTGTGACAGGGAATTTCATTTAACATATCTTTGCACAGTGTCTAGGACAATTATGTCTCAGTCTACTCAAGTCTTTTAATGCTGAAATACAAATGATTAAAGACATGATAGTTTCAGAAACATACTTAAAACTCATTTTCTTTACTTCAGTGGAGTCTGGGTACAAAATATACAATTGTTGCAAATAATAATAATTTTCTTAGATGGCCCTTTTAGATGTAAATGTGCCCATATTAAATTTAAAGAAATTTTGCCAATGACTTAAAAATCTTGCCCTTTGTGTATTAGATACTGCTAAGGAAGTATATCAGACTTTTCTCCCTGGTTCCTTCATTTGGATTTTTCTCCAGAGAAATGAGATTCTGGAAAAGGTTTCCCAAATAGAACAGTGGCACAAAAGTGGTTTTGGTTGTGTGATGAATTAAGGTGAGTAGTTGTATATCAAGTTCTTTCTTACCAATAAAATATGGATCCTTTCCCCATCTTTACACTTGCTTAATAACCTTGTATCTTACCTTTGTATATACTTGTGGAAGAAATAATAATACTCAGCTACTGCTAGACCTAGTAATTCAATTTGTCACTTCTTATTTTGTTAAATGAAATAGATGCTAAAAGTGAACACTGAATCATTTACAGTGCTTTCAAGCACTTCTGTATGATGAAGTAACTCTGGGTATGTGTGGATATATTTCAGTCTTAGAACTTCACTCTGCATGTTTATTCTGGAGTATCATTATTCTAAAGGACCACAGGTTTAAACTTCTCCCAAGATGGAAGTTGTCATATAATGTCCTACATGATGTTGTTGTTGTTTTGTGTACAAAAGAGAGGTCATCTAAACATTGATAAGAGACAATGGACTCCTACTAGCCTTCAGAGAGTAAGAGGATGAGGGCCGCTGTAGCAGACCAGTGAAAAACACTTTGTCTGTGGTATGCCTAGAATTGTCTCAAACTCCTGCAAAGTAAGACCATCACCATGACAACAGGCTAAAGGCTGCAGACCTGGTCAGAGGAGGGAGTCCTGTGAAGACAGGACAGCCTTGCTCTGTCCAAAGCTCCTCTGTTGAGTGGAGTTGTTTACTGCAGAGTTTTGACTGCAAACTTGTTGACGACAAACTTATAAACAGAGAAAGTACAAGCAGTGACAAGCCATGGCAGCCTGGGAAATGCTGGTGCTTGATTGCTCTGTTATTGAGAAGTTGAAAAAGTATAATACATGCCCTTCCCCACTGGGAATGACTGGGCTCCAAACAATTGGCACAATCCCAATGGTGTAGCAGAAAGAATTACAGTCCTTGCTAAGGAGCAGAAAATGTGGCTGGGAAAGAGAAAAGCCATGGTGTGTGCTGTATTAGAAGCAGTACTGACGGCAGCTCATAAAGACAGGTATATGAACAGACAAGCAGATGGGGAAATAAATAGGTCCCTACAGGACTTAGTGAAAGTATTAAAGGGTTCAGTTGTATGCAGAATGTAAGTCCAATGAACATCTTCACACAGCTTTGTCTGATGCACTAGATCAGGAAAGAATTCTGCAGTCTAAATCAGAAGAAAAAGAACAAAAGATAGACCATGATTCAGATAGAGAATCAGGATTTTTGAGTCTGGTTAAAGCAATTGATAAACAGAGGCTGGGTTTGGAACTCCTATGTCCATTTAAGGATTTAGAAATGAGTTGAGAGAGATTTTATTCTGAGATAGAGGAAGTGGTGGTGAAGCTATTGATCCAAAGAGAGACCATTGATAATGGCCAAGGCTGAGGGCCCTGCGGGTGGTTACCTAAATGGTACCATACACAACAGCTAAGATGTCAAAAATACAGGAGAAATACTGCAGGTTATCTCAAGAGAATGAGATGGAATATGTGTAGAAGGTACCACTGACTGGTGGAGATCTAGTCATGTTATTAGCAGACAAGGCACAGGGGCATTGGGGGCCCAGGGTTTTCTCAACTACCAGCAATTCAGTAGAACTTTGGTCCCTAACTTAATGGGCTGCTTACTGGGCTGGAGGCCTGTACCCCTTGGGAAGGGGAGACCCGGTGTGTATTAAGACCCCAACTGTTCATCATTTGACAGAAAGTTTTCTAAAGGATGCTTGTCTCCAATTGATGCACGATAGGCATTTAATCCAGCAACAGCAGTAGCCAACCCCAATAGAATGACCCCCCCCCCAGTCAGGGTTCTGCTGGACCCTTTGAAGTTATATGGAGTTCGTGTACAAGACCATTTGTAGAATGTACTGGTCCTGTGAACTGGGCAAGGGAGACAGGAAAATCAAAGAGAACACATGACCTGGGAAGAAATCCCAGGAATTGATAAACTATGGCAGAAGGATGGGATACATGGGGAGTAATGCTAAATCTAAGTCTGCCATTAGGATAACAGTGGCAACAGTGAGGAAACCATCCTTCTCCCTTCCCCCAGGGGCATGGAGAAGTACATTATGGTCCAAAGGAATCCACAAAGGGATCGCTGGAATTTTGATGAATGGCCTGACTGCAGTGGCATTAGAAAAACTAACTATAGTGTGGCAAGATAAACAGAAAGCACCCCCTAGGAATTAGCAGATCTCTTGGGAAAATAGGAGGGTGGAGTCCCAACCTCATGGATAGTCCCAACATTTTAAACTATTTATGCCAGTCCAGCTGCTCTATCCATTTGCATTCCAGGAAACTCAGATGTCACTGGAGTCAAGAACTACCGTATGCTGAATTAGAGTACTATCAAGGACTATGGGTGTTTGTAATAACTGTGTTACTGTTTTTAATTTTAATGTTCTTCTATAAATCCAGATTGTATCAGCATACACTTTTGCCATTTATGGTGAAGGTTTTTTGTCTTTAAATCTATAACATTAGCAATTGAATTGATAGAACATGGCCAGCCCACCTGAATGCCTGGATATGGCTAGCTCAACAATCAGCTAATTTATCTGCCTTTTGTTTGTCTGGTGGGTGTTCTGTTGATAATGTACTAATGACATATTTTCAAGGAGTGCCTCCCTTTTACAAAATTATACTATGTTAGGAAATTTTAACATTAATGTCACAGCCCTAAATTTGTATGACACGTGAACTATATCTGAATATTTGATTCCAGAGAATTATGCTTTTCAAGTGGAAAATGTCTCAGGGGTGGAAACCTGTTTCTACTTTGTTAATTGTACTGAACCAAAGGTGCATATGGAGAACAGACAATTGGCATGTAATGATAAAATGAATATAACTGATGCCAAGACATGTTTAATCCTACCTTTGGGGTGCTTTTTGCTTTGTGGAACAACTGCTTACACTTACACACCAGCAAACTCTATAGGTGGTCTCTGTACAATTGGTAGAATTATGACTCAGTTACGATTTGAACATCCTCTCTTACCTAGCTACAAGGAAAATTTTTCCAAGATGTTCTCTAGACAAGGCGTGTCCAACCTGTGGCCTTCAGGCTGCATGCAGCCCAGCAGAGCTTGCACTGCAGCCCACCCTCAGTGCCACACCATCATGTCAGTGGCTCTGCCCCACTGGGTGGCCAGCCCGGCACTGAGCATGCACCCACCATTCAGCAGCTAGCACTGTCTGAGCTGAAGCCAGGGCACAAGAGAGAGTGCTGTGCAGTTCTGTCTTGAGTTCTGCAAATAATTTCATACATTTTGACATATTGGCTGAACAGTGAAAAATATGCAGCCTTTCGATAAAGAAACTTGGCAATAGGCTTCAAGATGGCCAAAAATGTCATCAATTTTTTGGTATGTTTGGCAACTCCATTTTCAGTTGATATAAATAAATTATCTGCACATTTTCGAATAGAATGTATAGAGTTGCAATCAGACATTCAAATCAAAGAAAAATTTGATCATGTCTCTCTACTAGACTTTTATAAGACCTATCTTCCCATAGGTCTTAACATATCCCTTGCTTCAGAATCATGCCTTATTTGTGTCATTGCTTTTTGGCTATATGTACATTTGTGAACAACTTTTTTCAAGGATAAAGCACAGGAAAAGTAAAATTTCATCAAAAATCTCTGACAAATACCTTGAGAACTCACTAAGAATTGCAACCACTTTCACTGAACCAGACATGCATTAGTGTCACAAAAACAAGGTCAAATATCCCATTAGTTTTGTGGTTTTGCTGCTCTTTTTTACATTTTAATAAAAATATATAAAAAAATAAGTTTTATTAGTTATATATATTAACTATATTATATATTTTGTATGTGGCCAAAGACAATTCTTCACACAATGTGACCCAGGCAAACCAGAAGGTTGGACTCTCATGCTTTAGATGATAATTGTAAGCCATATGTCAGTTTATTCTCTCATGGTGAGGCATTAGGATTCATGTTGCATTTGATAGGAGTACCAAGACTGGAGGTACGTAAATATAGGCAATTGGAATGTGTTTTGATGTACTTTGGTACGAAGGGTTGAATTGGAACTCAAAAGCTGTTGCAGAGTTTAATAAGGAAATGAGGGAAGTGCAACAAGGTATTTTGCAAAATTGACTGATAAGAGATTATATGCTATTTCGGCATAATCATGGGTGTCAAGATTTTTCAGAGACGTGTTGTTTTAATATATCCAATGAATCAGTTGCCTTTGAAAATTATCTTAATCACATTTGAGACATTATTCAACATCTCCAACAAAATAACAAGGAGAGTGGTTAGATTAAATCTTACATGATTTGGGACCTTCCCTCAAAGGATAGTTAGTATTGCTTTTACAAACAGGAATCATAATCATTATTGTGTTGCTTCTATTTTGTATTGCATTTTCATGTAAAATCCATGTATAAAGTCTATGCTTGCTTGTTCTCTTTCTTTAATCTTTGTGTGCTATGTACGAATCAACACAATTAAAGATGAATTGTGAGGTGACTGAGCCATGGTGTGGAGATCTGTGCAAAGATGAGAAATCACAGGAAAGACCAAGGAGATGTTTCAATTTATGCAACTGTCAGACTGATCTCTTGAATCCTGGATTGATTTCCTCTTAGGTTTCTTAAAACTCAGATGTGGGAAAGGTGGCTTGTAAATATTGAAAATATGATTTTAGATGTTTTCCTGGCACAAGAGATTGTTCTCCAGATTGTCATGTTGTGATATGATCTCCAGAATATTCTCTCTTTTCTCCTCTCTCCTCATCTTTTCTTTCTTTTACTCTATCTGCTATATTCAGATCACCATGGTCTATGAAGTATTTGGGCCACAGAGTGGAATGTAGCAGACCAATGAAAAACACTATCTGTGGTATGCCTGAAATTGTCTCAAACATTTGAAAGATAAGGCCATTGCCATGACAACAGGCTGAAGATGTGGTCAGAAGACAGAATCCTGTGAAGACAGGACAGCTCCACTCTGTCCAAAGCTCCCCTGTTTGAGTGGAGTTGTTTACTGCAGAGTTTTAGCTACAAACTTGTTGATGGTGAACTTGTTGACAACGACTTTGCTGATGGCAAGCCCTGTAATTCTAGCAGGCATAAAAGGATTTCCAAGAGAAGTTCAGAGGGGCCTTGATACCTCAGGGACTTTGGAAATTCTAGATGAGCCCTCTCGCAGACCAAGGACCACCTCACCCCTCCACTTTGACTGGACCAATGCTGGAACCCAGACCACTGATGTCTTTCTTCTATATCTGTCCATCACTCTCCATTTCTCTCTCCCCTCCTCTTCCTCTCTCTCTGTCACTCTGTCTCTCTTTCTCTTTTTCTTTCATTTTATCTTGTAAAGATGTTTAAAGTAGTGCAAGGCTTATTTTGGTTTCTAACCCAGTCACATAATTTAGTCACACAGCTTAGATATAATTCTAAGTGCCAATACTTGTAGGATAATTGCAGTACAGATTGTCATTAAAATTGATGATTGTGTTTGGAATTTACATGTCATTTTCACCTTAAATTAACCTGGGGGATTTGCAAATCTGGTCAATCCTCCCTCCCTCTACAGGCAGGACGTAACAACCACTTGACTATGAATGGTACAATGCATAAGAGAAATTATTTTCATTAAGCAAATACAAAAGGACAACTCAACAAGCAGGATACATGAATGCACGATTCAAAGGGATCCTCAAAGTAGTAAGTACTTAATTATGGGGACTGTTCTGACAGTAATACCTCCCATTTTATTATGTTGGCCCACAACATCAGAGGCAGATGTTGGTGGTGTGGCACCACCAATATTCCATTTTGTTGCTGTGTGACAGACGGCAGTAGAGGGACAGTCTGACAAAATGGCATCTGACATGGAAGTGCATATGAAGCAAAGGTGTGTCACTGAGTTCCTCCATGCAGAAAAAATGGCACCCCTTGATATCCATTGACACTTTCTGAATGTCTGTGGAGACCAAACAGTGGATGTGAGCACAGTGAGGCAGTGGGTGGTGCATTTCAGCAGTGGTGGCAGCAACATGAAATGTAAGCCACTTTCTGGACAGCCATAAGTAGCTGTCACACCACGAAATAAAGAGCATCTCAATCAGCTCATCCACATGAATCAACAGATTACTTCTAGGAAACTGTGTGTGGAGCTGAATACCAGCTTCAATTCATTGGAAACAATAGTGGTAATGTTGGAATGTTGCAAAGTTTGTGCCGGGTGGGTCCCACGAATGCTCACACATGAACAGAAAGAACAAAAAGAACATGATATGCAAGTTTTTCAGGACCTATTGAATTAATATATGGCTGACGGTGACAGTGTCCTGAATTGCTTCATTACTGGTGATGAGATGTGGTGTCATCACTATGAGCTAGAGTCAAAATAGCAGTCCATGGCGTGATGAGCTGAATTCCTTCTTGAGGAAAAAGTACAAGATGCAGCCTTCAACTGGTGAANGCAGAAAAAATGGCACCCCTTGATATCCATTGACACTTTCTGAATGTCTGTGGAGACCAAACAGTGGATGTGAGCACAGTGAGGCAGTGGGTGGTGCATTTCAGCAGTGGTGGCAGCAACATGAAATGTAAGCCACTTTCTGGACAGCCATAAGTAGCTGTCACACCACGAAATAAAGAGCATCTCAATCAGCTCATCCACATGAATCAACAGATTACTTCTAGGAAACTGTGTGTGGAGCTGAATACCAGCTTCAATTCATTGGAAACAATAGTGGTAATGTTGGAATGTTGCAAAGTTTGTGCCGGGTGGGTCCCACGAATGCTCACACATGAACAGAAAGAACAAAAAGAACATGATATGCAAGTTTTTCAGGACCTATTGAATTAATATATGGCTGACGGTGACAGTGTCCTGAATTGCTTCATTACTGGTGATGAGATGTGGTGTCATCACTATGAGCTAGAGTCAAAATAGCAGTCCATGGCGTGATGAGCTGAATTCCTTCTTGAGGAAAAAGTACAAGATGCAGCCTTCAACTGGTGAAGTGATGTGCTCTGTCTTTTGGGATAGGAAAGAGGTGATCCTTCTGAATTTTCTGAAACCTGTACAAACCATCAGCTCTGACCACTGTGTTGTGATGCTGACTAAGCTGAAGGTATGAACTTCCAGAGTCAGGCCAGAGAAGACAACCTTTCTCTTGCAACACAGTAATGCCAGGCCTCATACCAGTTTGAAGACCATGGTGCAATTTGCCAGTCTTGGCTGGACTGTCCTACCACACTCACCATACAGTCTGGATTTGGAACCTTCTGACTTCTATCTGTTGGGACTGATGAAAGATGAACTGGGTGGGTAACATTTTCCGAACAATGACACCATCATGGCAGCTGTGAAACAGTGGGTCATCTCCACTGGTGCAGATTTTTACAAGCATGGCGTGCAGGCTCTTGTTCACCACTGGAAAAAATACAGAGCTAATGATGGTGGCTCTGTTGAAAAATAGAGTTTTGTAGCTGAGAATTTGCTCTATGAAATAGCATTATTGTTTTCTTTGTACCCATTGCAGTTTCCATAGAAATAAATATGAGGCATTACTTTCGGGTCAACCCATGTAAAACATTAAAAAAAGCTATGGAATACAGAAGAGCACCTTCTCCATTGATAAGTTAAATTTCAATTGAGCTGTTAAGGAACGCTTCTCTTGACAAAATCAAAACCACAATGGGCTATTGTTACATGTGAAGCTGAGCCCATTTTATTAGAAAGAGGCATATTCTTTCAAAAGAGGAAGTACGTAAATAAAATTTCCCTTTCATATTCTCTAGAGACCAAAAACAGTTAATAGTAAAGGACCTAAAAGAGATATGGGGGGGTGGACTTGAATATCTCTAGAGGTTGCTTCCAACCCTTGCAGTTCTGTGATTCTGCAATATGTTGCAACTCATGTAAAAGGAAAAACTGTATGTCCTGAAACTGGTGTAAGGCAAATTGCCGCCTCAGAATTACAACATCAAAGCTTAATAGTGAAGAAGGAACAAGTTTTCCTTCCATTAAGTCTGTTCTAAAGAACAGACTTAAAAGACTGTTAATACATAGATAAAGGAACTGCTAAGTCTAATAAGCTGTAAAACTGAGACTGTGGTATGATTTTTCATGTGCTTAGAAAGATTATTTTGTCTGATATGTAAACTGTTGTTTTCTTTTTGACAGTGATCTTCTGTGGTCAATTCATTATGATTAGTAAGAGTTTGGAAGAGAGTTGCAATCAATCATTCTTTTCAAATGCTCACAAGGTATACTGCAAGATGTTTGCAACATAATTTCTCTGGATAAAGAGATGACAATAGATTCTTGGCATTTTACACAACCCTCATGCATACTAGCAGCATTTAAGTTTAGATTCCTAACTCTTTTTTTTCCCTCTTGCTCAAACACTTTGCTATCCCTGTGGATTCTGAACGTTAAATAGAACTCTAAAGTACAGGGCATGATGAGAGGGAGACTGGACAGATTAAGACTTTAAGAGTTATTTGTGAAATCTGTAAAATCAATTCCAAGGCTCCCTGCGGCTTACTTATTTGCATTTAAATAAAAGGTTGAGCACACTTCTTCATGCAATACATAAAATGCTTCTCTTTGTATATTCTTCATGAGTGATGAAACATGCTGTTAAGAAAGTCAACAAGTTTACTGCCCTCATGAGTCAGCCCCTAAAGACACAGATTAATGAAATTTATAAGTTTATAAACTTATATGATGTTTATAAATGCATTATTACTAAACATGCTTCTATAGGTTAAAATCTTGCAATGTAACAGAAAGTACCAGTAGTTATTAACCAAGTGTCCCTGGCATCCAAGACTCATATGGAGGGCAACAGATCATGCTGGACACAATGAACTGGCTAAAGAAATATGTTCTCAGATGCAGTTCTTCGGTGTGGAGAACAGAGAATTAACAGAAATCCTCTTTGCATTTGCTGGACTGACAGTAGGTCAGGTATAAATAAAATATCTGAAAGATGAATGAAATAATCACCAATGTAAATTGGTGAAACACATAATATCCTTGACTCTAATTCAGCAAATACCAGAGTACGTATTTACTTTAAACATTGGAAGAGTCCACTTAGAATTCCACGCTGATTTAAGCATCATGTTGACACATGGTCTGAAAATCTTTATGATGTCTATCCTCTTTCAGCTTTTGTGTATAAGTAGGAGAGTCTTACCATAGCCAGATTCCTTGTAACTTGCCAGCACTCCTTTTCTGGGAGATACTTTTTATTCTGATCAAAGCATGTTATTTTTCAGCAAAAGATAAGGAAGCACAGCTGAGGGTGGGCTGTATGAAAAGTACAGGAACTGCCTGTGAAGCATAGTTCTTCGCAGAGTACGTATCAAGTATATTACTATATGTGACTGAACCCTTTGTTCTGGATTGGAAAATGAAAGGGACCTAGGGATTAAGTGACTTGGCTCTTCACAAGAGAGTCTCGACAGGAAGAAGTGCCTCCTAGGGGAACCTTCTACACTATCAATCTGTTACTGGCAGGAAGACTAGTAAAAACCAGCCTATTCAACATCCTAATATGTGAAATTCCCAAGTTTCTGTAGCCAGTCATGTACCAAAATAGAATCAGCTCATCTTGGCTTAAATGTGTGTTTGTACACAGACAGATATAGATTATTAAATGTGGCATCATTAAAATCTCTCTAGACGAGTAATTAACAGCATGAAGTAAATTAAGCAGAGACATGCTGTATCTGATTTGAGTTACTGTACATTAGCTCCTTAGTGAGTAACTCCTGAAATTCAAATGATAGAATGTAGATGTAATTTTTCTTAATAAGAAGAATCAGCGGCAATGTCACAGAGCCATTGGAAGCTCAAGCCATGAAATTACTGTAAACATTTGACACGTGTTCAGATACCTGCATTGCATCTTTATAAACAGGTTGTATGTATACTTCAGGAGAAAAAGCTTATTACTCCTCTTTTTCTGAACTATTCTTCTATAAAAAGACAATATTTTATAATGCATTTTAGTTTTGTGATGCATGATTTGTTGATCTCTTCAGTGTTTCAACCACTTGACAGGTGACTACATCAGCAAGAAACCGCAATACAGGCTTTAGCAGAGCAAATAACTCAAAGACTATTCCAGAAAATGAATATCCAGAGGTTCAGAAGAGTAATGACTATGAAGAAGGAAGCAAATTTAGCCCTTAACATCTGAACTTCTAAACTTCAGCTTCTAACTTAAAATACTGTCAATTAAAATGCAGCCTTCCTTTTCAGCTGAGGGAGGCACATAAATCAAATTAAGTTTATATCTACTTTTTTCCTGAAGTAGAACATCCATCCCTAGATTGAGACTTTAAAACTTCATATCTGGGACAACTTTTTGGGGGTCATTTTCAGATGGTAGAAGGCTGTTACAAAGCTTATTTTCCACATATCTATTTTCACAGGCTAGATACAACATCATAAAGGCAGAGAACAGGAAGTTTCTTTCAATCAAACAGTAGGAAAAAAGATTTCAGATAAATCATCACTGTTTAACTTCTGTCTTAACCAATACTGTATGGTACACTTCTGCTATGTTCCCCTTGATACAGGATATTTGTAATGTTGGTTAATCAAATGCCATGTTATTTCAGGTTCCCAGCTACTCAGTAACTGGATAGAGGGAATAAGGAGAAAATTGGGAAGAACTCTGTGTTTAAATTAAATTGAAATTCCAAAACATGCTGTCTCTGACAGAATCACTGGGGAAAGATAAGACAGCAGCACGAAGAACTGCACAACATCTTTTTAAATTAAAAGCCATTTGTAATATCAGTTGTAAGGAGTCCAGACCAATGTGAGCAACAGGCACAGAACATGAGGAAAAAACAGGCATCTCTATTCAAAAATGATGAAAATGATTTGTAGTAATATGAAAGAAATTAGAGCCAATGGGTATGATTCTGCTTCCAGTTACACAAGGATTTAAATGAAGATATGTCTTAATTAACTGCACAACATTGTAAAGATTATCATAATCAGAAGCTGTAAATCCACTAGACGGGTTGGAGCAAGCAATTGTTGAACTAGGAGCTAATCTTACATATACAGAAAGGGACTTAATGAAGTAAAGGTGTTCACAGCTCTAAACTAGTGAGTGCCTGTGATCGTTGTAATCATGATAGGCAGTGGTCTGGGTGTGTTTGTCTATGAAAGGTAGCATGCTTGCTGTTCATTGGTTTGCTTTTCCTTATTAGATAATGTCCTGAGCTTATTTTCATCTGTCACATGCTACAAAGTTGTGTAATTTATTTCCTATTTTTTTTTCCCTAGTTGACTTTACTTTTCAAGATTATATGCTCTCAGAACTTAAAATATTTTACTTTGTTAACAAGTGTATATATGAAACAAAATATGTAAGAAGATGATTTTTTATTGGTCATGTTGGATATGTTACTTATGTTACAGTTTCTAGAGGTTATCAAGAGGGCAACCGAGATGTCTTGAAGACACTGCTATCTGAGAAATTATATCCTTAGTATCTTTCAGTTAAAAATATTTGCCAATGAATTATTCACTTGGAAAGCTAGAAATGTCTTGTAAATATCTTTGGATTACATCTAATATGGTCTCAAGGATTGTAGGATGTGGTTGATGTACTTTTCTGGAACGCATTCTCTCGTAAAATTGTACTACAAAATAATGTGGTTAATGTGCTCAAGGACAATTCCATGATGGAAGCCAAAGTGCAGAAGGTGTGGATGACCTCAGCAAACACACTCTCTCTCTCTGCTAAAGCTTCAATACACCTGTATTAATTCAAACCTTTCTGATATTTTGTCCAATACATAAGCAAAAGACTCTTAGAGATTCCTGATTAGTATTCACCTTTGCAAAAATAATAATTTACTTTATTACATAGATAAATGGAATTTCGAGACTGCCCTTCTGCTGAACTACATTTGGATCTTTATTTAGGAAAATTTTGTTTAACTACATTGTTAACAACAAGTGCTGAGAAAGATTATTTCTTCCCCTCCTTGGCAAATTTTATTTTATGTAGTGAAGCCCCTTGTCCACATTTTCCATACTGATAGTAATTCAGAAAAAAAGAGGTACTTTATTTGAAAGTCTGAAATTTTGATTTGAAAATGTTGCCGTGGTACCGTAGGAGCCCTAGGTTGAGCTCTGCTGGTCTGCCAGTTCTGTTGGTGGCTCAGTTTCCCTGGGTAGATCACATTTCTCTTGATCTGCCTAGTTTTACAACCAAATTTAGTTCCTAATTTGGCTTCCTCAGCTAAGTATGTATCTCAGAAAGTAGTCAGTAGAGATGAAACACGATTTGGGATAAAATGTTGATATCTGGGAGGCTGCGCCAGGATTTCCAGATTTCATTTCCAGTTTAAATATTTTGGGGTTGAGTTCTTTTCATTCATATCTCTTGACTATGTTTCTTTTTTACTGGCATGGAAAGTAGATTTGCTTTGTTGATAATCTTTGTTTAGTTAGAAGCAGCTTTACTGCTCCAGAACAGTTTCAGCAGAAAAATTGTTGTCAGCTCTGTGGCTATATTCTCATATGTAAATTCAATGGTTTGCTTTAACTAGGGTATTTCTTTGACCTACCTCCCACAGCAGAAGGGAAATTAAACCAAGAGTTTACATCAACCACTTGGGTTATGATACCTTTACATCATTTCAATTTTACACATCATTTTCTGCAGCCTGTTGAAGTAGATAAGTAAAGTGGACAGGGGGATAAGATTTTTCAAGACTGAGTTTGCAGCAAATGTGGTTGTCAGCACCAAAACCATGCCCATTCTCAGAAATATTTTTATCTGTTGTATTTCCTTGAGAAGTACCATCTTTCAAAAATCACCTTTTGCAAAGTAATCAAATATTCCCAGTGTGTGACTGATGATGGTCCCAGGACTGTGTGCTATATGGCATGCCTCCATCGCCTTTTGACAAAGAACAGACACTGTAATTTGGAGCCAGTGATGTAAACCCCAAGACAATGGAATAACTTTTTAACTGACCTAAATCAAGCATAAACAATGGAGCTGTTTGAAAGGTTTTGTCTACAAAAAATGTCAGAGTCTATGGAAGAATGCTTCCTCTGTTTGATCTGTCACTAGACTTCTCAAAACATGACACTCCTTGAACATAATATACTTTGATGATAAACTAGATTAACTTTCCCTGTACAAGTGAAAGGCCACCTGTTGCCAGAATGCCCATATTCCTCGTTGGCTGTCTTGTAGCTGTCATCACTTCAATGCAATCTGCGCTCAACATGCTGGAATATAATGAATATGTCAGGAGTTGGAGGTCAGCCATCAAAGTACATGAAAACTTGGCTTGCATACAGTGTCAGCATGAAGGCCTCGCCTATCATCTTGTGCAAAGGATTTCTGCACCACTTGATTTGTTTGCACAGGGTTTGTTTCTTTTGGATGGAACACATTTACTGAGAGGCTTTTTGACAGCCCATTCAAACATTTTCAATTTGGAAAATGGTGCTTCCTGTTTCAGGCTCTGTAACTGATGGGTAGTGTGAAATGCTACTGTAGCTGATCATATTTTGTGTTTATTGTTATTATTTTAGCATGAAAAGACCCACGATGAGGACTGAAGTGTTTTGATGAGAGAAAAGGATATAACAGGGATACAGTGCATCTATCAAATCCTAGCACTTTTGTGTGTGTTTAATAGAACAAAGATTCTTACTTTTGCTTTACTCAGCCCTGTTGGAGATTATAGCTCTCTTTAGTGGCTTTGCAACTTGTTTGGATTAAAGATTTCAGATTCTTAGAAGACTGTGCTGAGGAAAAGGACCTGAAAGTGTTGGTCAGTTCTTGGCTGAATGTGAGCCAGCAGCGTGGCCAGGTGGACAAGAAGGCAAATGGCATCCTGGCCTCCTTCAGAAATAGAGTAGCCAGCAGGAGCAGGAGGTGATCATCCCCCTGTACTCAGCTCTGGTGAGACCACATCTTGAGTACTGTGTTCAGTTTTGGGCCCCTCACTACAAGAAAGACATTGAGGCCCTGGAATGTGTCCAGAGAAGGGCAGCAAAGCTGATGGAGGGTCTGGAGCACAAGTCTAGTGAGGACCAGCTCAGGGAGATGGGATTGTTCAGTCTGGAGGAGGTTCAGGGGAGAACCCATCTCACTCTATAGTTACCTGAAAGGGGGTTGTGGTGAGGGGAGGATCGGCTTCTTCTCCCAGGTAACGAATAAGATTAGAGGGAATGGCCGTAAGTTGTGCCAGGGGAGGTTCAGGTTGGATATTAGGAAAAACTTCTTGTCCGAAAGAGTGGACAGGCACTGGAAGAGGCTGCCCAGGAGGGTGGTAGAGTCAGTTTGTGGAGGTGTTCAAGAAATGTCTAGATGACATGCTAAAGCACATGGTTTCATGGCTTAATGGGTAATTTTGGTGGTAGGTGGTTGGTTGGAGTAGGTGGTCTTTTCCTACCTTGATGATTCCATGATTCTATGATTCTAAACATATTCTGATACACTCATGTATGGTTGGAAATTTCCATGCTGATAACTTACTTGTTTATCTAAAATGCTACTGAGATTTCTACCTTTAACACTCAGCCAATTGTCTGTGCTGAACTTTACAGAAAAGCTGAGTAGAAACTGGGTGTAGGCTTAGGTAAAGGATTAAAATTAATTTTGATTAAAAGAGAATTTCAATTAGTATGGAAAAATGCCCCTACATAAACGAATATTGGCCCAGTCCTACTTTGTTTTCTACATTGGAGAATGGCTAGTACCAGATGCTTCTGTGAAAGTGCAAGAAATCCCACAGTGGACAATTATGAAGTAACCGTTTTCGCTAAGGTAGTCAGATCCATGACCCATGTCCAAATGTTTTCATTTAACACAAATTGCTTCTACATCTTTAATAATCAATTTAACTCAAGACAAATTTAAATGTATCCTGGATATCTGTAGCGTGATTCTTGTGTTGTTTAAAATGCAGTAGGCACCTGTCTGATTAAGTGACTGGAAACTGAGTTATTTCTCCCTTCTCTATATTAAAAAAATCACAGTTTCTTCAGTTGTTAAATTATCTAATATCTGCCTTGTTAAACTGCTCTTCCATCATTTACCAGTGATGCTCAAAAGTCTTTAAAAGGGGTATTCTTAATGTTAGGAGGGGAGCAATGATGGTGGTTTGTCTTAAAGGACAAATGGGACATTTACCACATTATATCTCTCTTTTGGAGAAAAGCATGATTGTAGTTCTGTCTAATTTCTTTTGTCTTTTCAAACAAAATTCTGTCCAATTATTCAGAGCTACAGACACTGAGCAAAGAAATCCACTTGTGAAGCAATTGCATTCATGATCTGCCTCAACCTGGCCTAATGTTGTGCTTCTGCTTTCTTCTGTACAGCCCTGTGGCAAAATCTCAAGGGGACAAGGCTGAGGAGCATCAATAGACTTGTCTCCAGGCTGTCACATGTCGAGCAGAGCGTAGACCCTTACACCATCCTCTGGTGTGTTTTGTGTGGGAGCCTGATACTCCTGTGCACACTTTTTTCTGTACTCCCATCACATCCATTCATACAGCTTTATTCATATCAGGCTGCTATACTATATTTACTGTACAGTAAATAGCTGTTCGCGATTGCATACTGAGGAAAATGTATGAATACAGCTCCTGTAAGATAAGTTTAGTACCTTGAAATGGATATTAGAATTAAAAATTAAGAGAAATGAATACTGGAATTAAAATCTGTTTAACAGATGTTCCATCTATTACATAGTTAATCTCTCGTTCTGTAAAAGCATTTAATAATCATTTAAATGATTATACACAGTATATACCCAGTAACTCCCTTATGAAAATCTAAATTAAATGTTTATTTGGAGATCTTAACCTAAAGCATTACAGAGAAAAGATTGTTATTGATTCCACATTGAACTCTAGGACTCCTTAATTAATTGTGTAATTTAAGCTCATTATTTATGGAATTAGTTAGCCAAAACGCAGAAGCAATGCAATACGTGTGTGTTGCTATGAAACATGCTTTCAGTGCCAAATGAATGAATTTTTCACTGGCCCTTGTTATCATATTTTCCTTTAGGAAGGTTCTACTTGCATTATTCAAGGTTTTTTCCTTATTAATTGTTCTTGAAGGAAATAGATATAGCTTTGCAAATAATCCAACTGTCTGTTTATGACTTGAATTCAGGTACTGCATTTCAAACAGCATGCTAGTAATAACTTCCATAGCGAGGGCAAAAGAAATATTATAACTTCAAGGTTAAGCAGCCATTGAAAATAGCTTTATGCAACACATTTCAAATTACTAGATTCAGTTAAAATTCAGAACTAGGAAAACTTCTAATAATTAAATGAAATGCACACATACTTTTTTATTTATTTATTTATTTATTTTTGGTTGCTGGCTTCAGAAGAGATATACATATAAGGCTAGAAAGAGTTTTGTTCATTTGACTTCTCTCTTTACACTGCTCATGTGTTTCTTTGTTACACATTTGGATAAACGGTGCGCTGATGTCATTAGGATGCAGTGCATGAGTAGGGTTTACTATTGAACTATATAATAAGTCCTTTGCTTTCTCTGAGGTACTTCTTTCTTCATGCTCATTAAAAGACCTTTTTGCAAACGTTGTCCTCTAAATTGTGTGCACATTTGCTTTGTTCTCCTTTGAAAACTGAAATTTTTCTACTAGATTTTAACTTTGTCTGAGAGGCAACAATCAATACATTATCTGGCTGGAAGACGAAGCATGAAGCAGAAGACTAGTTCTGGACACATGCAAATGGAAAGACAAAGTTTACCTGATGATACACTAACTTAATGTGTCTGGTAGCTATTTTGTAGAGCTGCAATTGCACATGAGCAGTACTTTCTCTTAGTCCTTCTCTCTTCAGTAGGTGATGAGAGCCCACACTCAGAGCTGATCTAGCAGGTTGCATGCCCACAGCAGTGGGGATGGAGCTAGATGATCTTCAAGTTCCCTTCCAACTCAAACCAATTTTGTGTTCTGGGACTGATCCTATGATTGATTCTATGATTCCATCATTCTACACAGACCCACTTAGTGAGATCAAGGACATGCTCCTTGTCTGATGCTGGGCTTGTGTGCAGCAGCCCTGTATTGATCTGCTGTACACATTGTCACTTTTAGTCTCCCTTAATTCCCCTGGGATATATTCCACTGTATGTGAATGGTGTCTGGAAAGTGACACTGCTGCATGAGAGTGAGAAAATTGCAGTCCTGAAACTGATGAAGAAGGACAGCGCTGTCCTTCACCTGAAAGAACCATCTGAACACCGAGGCTGAGCAGAACCATCTCCTTCTCTTACAGATAAAGTGAAGGAGGCAGAGGTCTCAGAAACAGCACAAAATCCTCTTTCTGGGTGATAATTTTGTCTTTTCCTTCTTCATCCTAGTATTGCAACCATAAACTGATTTCCATCCTGATGCTGAGCTAGCACGTGCATGACAACTAAGAGGCAAAGGTGAGACCAAGGACTATGGTAAGAGAGGCAGCTTATCTCCAAAACACTTTCAGAAAAACTGCTGCAGACCACATGGCTTCCTTCTTCTTCAAAAGTTAGATCTCTCTTCTACCAGTCTCCTTGATCAGATTCTTTCCAAATCTGGAGATAGAATCATAGAATCATAGAATGGTTCAGGTTGGAAGGGACCTTAGAGATCATCTTGTTCCAACCCCTCTGCCATGGGCAAGGACACCTCCCACTAGACCAGGTTGCTTAAAGATTGCTTAAGATCACAATGAAGTGAAACTATGTTAATGTGCAAGAAAGCTTAGAGAAGTATATACAATGGGATGTCTAGAAATTAAGAAACATAGGTTCTTACTGATATTAATATTTGGCTTATGGTGCACCCAGCCTATTTGTGATAAAGACTAGGAAATATTTATATGCACTGACAATATTACCCCTAGTTTGTACAAGATGGCAAAGTTAATGCTACTGTGGAGGCTGGAGCTGCTGCTGATTTTTTAAGATAATCATTTAACTTATCAACTGTGAAGACTATTATGCTTGCATATGCACATCAATTTGCATATAGGTGGACAGAAAAGCATATATGTGTACTTGTGTGTGGTACATTCAAATTTACTGAGTGTATATGTCTAATAAACTGCTAAGGAGTGGTATACACGATTTTCTTTTAAAGGAAAATTCAGTCTTTAGTTATGTACTCTCTTGTTCTTATAAATCAGTAACTATGAAATACAAGAATTAAGGGAATTTGTGATGAACTCTGTTGTTGCAAAATGTATTCTCCTGTTTTCTAATTAATACCAGAATTTAAAGTAAACTCAAGAAAGTATTCAGTTCTGTAAAAGAAACAAAATCCTGCCCAGAAAATTATGAATATAAATCTCATTCTACCTGAAACAGTAATTTGTCTAGTCCTTCAGAGTTTCACTTTCTCTGAAAGGAAAAGAAAAAGAAAGGAAAAAAAAAGAAAAATAAAAACCTTCTACATTTGATTCTTTGCTAACCGAGATTCTAAAGTATTACTGATGTACACAGGTTTTTCACCGTAATTCTCGAGACAGCACTAAATGCAGATCTATATTCTGCCTTGAAGTTATTTTGCCCTTTTAGATTTAAAAACCTCCAAAGTACCCTGCTGCAGCAGAGTTCCAAATCTCTGTGCAAGCAAATTATACTATTTGCAAACTCTCTGTTGAAGTGTCTAAGCTTATAAACACAGTAATTCTGATTCTAGAAATGTATATACATCAGTGATGAACATAACTGATATCTGTAAGGTTATTATGTTGGTAAGATTTAACTTTTTTCCTATTTGCAAAATTTTCTAGTGATTTTCTCTGAAATAACCAGTTATTGAAACATCTGACTTTTAATATTCTGAAGTAAAAGACTGAAAAAACTCATGTTGCATTTGTAACAGTGTAGGTCAAAACATATTTCCTGCAAGCCATACGTATGGATATTATACATGCATTCTGCATGTATTCATGTCACATATTTTCTTTTAGAGAATGCGTCTGGTACGCAATATACACAGTAAAGGATCAGAAATACTTTATTCATAGTGTTTCCAAAACAATTTTTTTCCCACTCAAATTACTTTAAATAGTAAGGTGATCAGTAATTGTATGTTAAGATATAACGAAGTTATACTTTCTGATATGGCTAGGCTTATGAGACACAAGTTTTAAACAGCCCGACTTGTGTGAACTTATTGTTTTACTATCTTTGTATGCATATGATTTGCTTTACATGTTACATATCTCTCCATAGCTAATAAGTAAGAGAAAAGATCTTAGGCATTTGTTTGTATATGGGAAACGTATTCCTTGGTCTCTACACAGTGAATTAGATTTTGACCTAAGGTTGAGATGCCAGAATCTCTGTGACTGCATCATTCCTTTATCTTCTCATGTAGCTTTGTTTATGACAATGTCCTTTGCTCTTGAGAGCCACATCTGCTTTTGTTGTTGTTGTCTTTGAGTCCATTTCTACTCTAAAGTAATGCTGGAGGAAAATAGCAAGCATAAATCAGAACATCAAAATAAGTCCCACCATGCTTACAGTGTACAAATAGCTGTTGATGAGTTTGCCATGCTTACTGAACTGAATAAATATAAAAGCTTTTTGTGTGCATTCCTATTTTCAGTCCCAATACAGTGCGTTAACCTCAGAATATCAAATTGAATCAGGGATTCTGAGAAGAGCTGGCTGCAAAGCAGTTAGAATGACACTCTTCATTACACTATCTAGATTCAGGTTTCAGACAACCAGAACTGGTGCTTTCACAACCTCTCACCTGAAGTCAGATAATGTACAGCCACCCAAATAAGTGACTGAATTTCCCTGCGAATGCTTCTCAACCTCTCAAAATGTGGAGTCTACAGAGGACCTGAAAACTGAGACTGAAATTGTTATGAAGAGACTTTACTGGATGAAATTTTTCCTTGCCAGGCACAAATAAACAGCTCTCAATAGGGTGCTCACCACACAGTGTGTCAGCACATATTATGCAGTCTGGTGCTGAGTGGATGTGTCAGCTGCCCATTAGACCACACTAAAATAGAATTGCTGGGAGCCTGAAGCATGAAGCATGATATTAGATAAAGTGATGAAATTTCACTCGATTAAAGAGCCAGGTCAAGGACAGTTACCTCAGGAAATTCCTTTTTTCCTAGAATATTCTCACAAGTTTGATAAATTTATCTTCCTTTTCCGCTTATTTTCGATTATCATTCAAATTACATGAATGGCTGCGTTTACACTTGCTGGCTTCTGACATATTGGAGATGACGGGAACCCGTAGGTTTTTATTATGTAAAAAAGGGGAGGAGGCAAAAAAACATTGACTTTGTTCCACATTAAGAGCTCTAGGAAATGTTAGATTGATTTGTTTAGAGCCCTTTGTGTTTTCTTCCTCTGAGGTGAGAGCAGCCGGGATTTTTTGTTAGGCTCACTGAGTGCCAGTGCAGAGCAGCAGCACCTGAGGGAATAGAAAATTGCTCCTTTTATCCACAGGAAATGTATGCTGCTAGCAAAGGGATCTGCATCTGTTTTGCTTCTTGACTGGAGTGCAGAGGCCTCGCCTAGTCAGATAAAGCTGTGGATTTGATTTAGTGTCTGTATTAACTCCTCAGAGTCCTCCATGAGAAGAAATTAGTGTGCACAGTTAAAGCTGACGCGTTTTATTGCAGTTTATAATTTGGCAAGAACTGTTGCTTCCTGCCTCCCTCAATTTAATTTCAATTAGTATCACAAGTTGCTCTGAAACCTAAGAGGAATATGAAAGGTTAATTATCATTGAGTACTCCGTCCTTGGAGCCAGTCCACAACCCTTATCCTGTGAAGCTTTGCTACAGTTTCTAAACAACATATGATATCTTGCAAATTGTTTCAATGCTTATTAATTAGAATACGCAAGTTATTCTCTTTCAGTGGGTCTCCTTCTCATGCTATGCTAAGTGTAGCACAGAACTTGCAGATAATTCAAATCCAGTCGTCCTTCTCACACAATTGCCCATTCACTCCTGTACAAATTCAGAAATAGTGTAGCCAGCAGGAGCAGGGAGGTGATCATTCCCCTGTACTCAGCTCTGGTGTGGCCACATCTTGAGTACTGTGTTCAGTTTTGGGCCCCTCGCTACAAGAAAGACATTGAGGCCCTGGAACATGTCCAGAGAAGGGCAACAAAACTGGTGAGGGGTCTGGAGCACGAGTCTGATGAGGAGCGGCTGAGGGAGCTGGGATTGTTCAGTCTGGAGAAGAGGAGGCTCAGGGGAGAGACCTTGTCGCACTCTACAACTTCCTGAAGAGAGGTTGTGGTGAGGAGGGGGTCGGCCTCTTCTCCCAGATAACTAATGACAGGATGAGAGGGAATGGCCACAAGTTGTGCCAGGGTAAAATTAGACTGGATATGAGGAAAAACTTTTTCTCTGAAAGAGTGGTCAGGCACTGGAATGGCCTGCCTAGGGAGGTGGTGGAGTCACCGTCCCTGGCGCTGTTCAAGAAGCATCTGGGTGAGGTGCTAAGGGATATGATTTAGTAGCTTAGTGGGTAGTGATGGTGATAGGAGGACAGTTGGACTAGATGATCTTGTAGGTCGTTTCCAACCTTGTGTTTCTATGATTCTATGAAAAGTAATGCCTCCTATTGACTTCCATGGTAACTACAACAGGTACAAAGAGCAAAATAGCACTATTTTATAGAGCAAATTCTCAGTCATAAAACACTATTTGTCAACATAGTCACCACCATTAGCTATGCATTTTTGCCAGTGATGAACAAGAGCCTGCATATCGTGCTTGTAACCATCTACACCAGTGGAGGTGACCCAATGTCACTGTCACCACAGCTGAAATGCATCACCCACCTCTCATGGTGCTCACATCCGCTGTTTGGTCTCCGTAAATGTTCAGCAAGTATTGTTGAATGTCAATGAGTGCAATTTTTTCTGCATGGAGGAATTTGACTTCACACCTCTGCTTCATCTGTACTTTCATGTCAGATGCTATTTGCTAAGATTGCCCCTCTTCCGCCATATGTTGCATGGTAACAAAATGTAATGGAATATTGGCAGGAAGGTTCAACTTCTACTGCCATACCACCAACATCCTCCTCTGACATCGTGGGCCAACATAATAAAATAGAAGGCATTACTATTGAAGTATACCTTGTATCATAGGGGATATATTTATATGTAGTATGTTTGACTACCCTGATATTATTCCTAGCAAGTGATGTTTTGCAAAGCTGCAGTTACCAAGATCAATGTAATACAGAGATTATCATAAAATATGAGACCTTAATATAAGACTGGGGGAAATTACTTTTTGAATGAGAAATAACATGACATTCAATCCTAATAAAAGTAATCTAGGAGTCTCAACAGACATAGGCATCCTGCCCAAGCATGTATTTAGAAGCTCAAATTATACTGCGTGTAGTATTTTGTATATAACATTGATTATAAAAATACTAATACAATACAGAAAGGTTAACACACAGCAGAAGTGAGGTTAGGCAGTTATAGAACAGCTGATGAAATATAATAAATCTTTCAATTTCTGCTTGTCTCCCCCTCTCTCATATCTGGCAGTTTATTTTCTGATTTTGTGAGATGAGTCTCCCAGAAAAAAGGCCACAACATTCATTTTTATTTATTCAGATTACTTATTTATTTTTACCAGTTAATTTCAAGTATAATCTCAATAAAATTTCCTCATAGAAAATGCATACACCAGACCCATGTGACGATGATGAATTTTTTATTTTTCATCTGAATGAGTTAAAGATTAAAGTAGTATAATCCTTAGAGAGACAACAGATAGCACTGTTTGAGATGAGTGGATCTTAATACACTCCTTTCATATCTTCACCAAACTAGCTTACAAAATCTTGTCTGTCACCAAATACAGGCAGAGCATCCTAAGAAAGGCTTTGTTGATATTCTAGCTGTGTTTTGCACTGCTCAGGGTGCCTGAAGCAAAGCTCTCCTTTCTCCCTTTTGCATTTAGTTTTGTTTAGTATTGTACTTCAAAACAGAACAAAACAAAGCACAAACCACAAATCCTTTGCTTAAATTATTTTAACATAATAAGGCCCTTTATGAAGCAGTGAAAATGGATTTTTACTGCTGGTTGACAACACAAGGTTTGTTTATTAAAGGTCTTGAAGAAGGAAATCTAATACGTCACTTCCTCCCCCTTTCCACCACTGGAGGAGTGATCAGCTGCTTCTGCCAACTCACACCATGTACAAGGTACCTGCTCCAACATCCTCTGTCTGTTGCTCCAGTCTTCCATCCTGTCCCCTGAATCACCACCCAGGCTGAGGTGCTCAAGTGCCCTAGCAACTGATAATGAAGTGTAACTGTACTTGCTTTTTTTTTTTTTTTTTTTTTCTCTTTAACCTTTTATGTAGCCCAGTGCTGTCTGTGCCTGTTGAGGCTGGGGAAGGGAGAGTGAGGAGACTGCTGTGCATTGCTCTCAGGATAGACCTTTCCCTTTCATCAGGCTGTAAGGTAAACTGACTTGGGAAGGGACTGCAAGTGAGCTGTGAAAGCTCTGGGGTCATGTCAGTGTTATGGACACTGAGGATAGACATTTCACTTATTTTTCCTGGGAATGCTTCCTTAAGGAAAGTTTAAATGACATGGTGAAGGCAGGAGGCAGGGGCTGGTCTCTTGGCTGCTTAGAAAGAGTGACAGTTCACTTTAGTCCTTCCTTTCCTCAGGCTGTGCACTCTGAGCTCCAGTCTTATCTAGGCTCAGCTGCCAGGGATCATAAAAGAGACTGAAGTACAAGTACCACCATTTCATAGAATCATAGAATCATTAAGGCTGGAAAAGACCTCCAAGATCATCTACTCCAACCATCAACCGATCACCACCATACCCAGTAAAACATGTTCCTAAGTACCACATCTAGATGTTTCTTGAATACCTCCAGGGACGGTGACTCTACCACCTTCCTGGACAGCCTGTTTCAATGCCTTACCACTCCTTCTGAGAAGAAATTTTTCCTAATACCCAACCTGAACCTCCCTTGGCACAACTTGAGGCCATTACCTGTCCTCCTGTTGCTAGTTACCTGGGAGAAGAGGCCGACCCTCACCGCACTGCAATCTCCTTTCAGATAGTTGTAGAGAATGATAGTCTTCCCCGAGACTCCTCTTCTTCCAGACTAAACAATCTCAGTTCGCTCCACTGGTCCTCATAAGACTTGTGCTTCAGACCTTCCACCAGATCTGTTGCCCTCCTCTGGACTTGTTCCTGGGCCTCAATGTCTTTCTTATGGTGAGGGGCCCACAAGTGAGCACAGTACGCAAGGTGTGGCCTCACCTGAGGGGATTATCACCTCCCTGCTCTTGCTGGCTACAATATTTCTTATACAAGTCAGGATGCTGTTGACCTTCTTGGCCACCTGGGCACACTGCTGGCTTATGTTCAGCTGGCTGTTGACCAGCACCTCCAGATCCTTTTTCTCCACAGTCTTCCAGCCACTCTGCCACTAGTCTATAGCATTGAAAGGGGTTGTTGTGACCTAAGTGCAGGACCTGGCACTTGGTCTTATTGAACTTCATCCCATTGGCCTCAGCCCAGTGATCCAGCCAGTCCAGATCTTGCTGTAGGGCCTTCCTGCCTTCAAGCAGATTGACACTTCCTCGCAACTTGATGTTGTCCACAGACTTTCTGAGGATGCACTCAATCCCCTCATCCAGACATCAGTAAAGATATTAAACAGAACGGGCCCCAATACTGACCCCATGGGAATACCACTCGTGACTGATCACCAGTTGGATTTAACTCTATTCACCACCACTCTCTGGGCCTGGCCCTCCAGCCAGTTTTTTGCCCAGCATAGAGTGAACCTGTCCACTCCATGAGCTGCCAACTTCTCCAGAATACTGTGGCAGACAGTGTCAAAGGCTTTACTAAAGGCTTTACTAAACTTTGTGAACTGCTCCGTAATTTTCTCTGATGTCGAGGACAGGCTGACAGGCCTGTAGTTCCCTAGATCATCCTTCTGATGCTTCTTTTAGATGGACATCACATTGACGAGCCTCCTGTCATCTGGGAACTCCCTGGTTGACCAGAATTGTCGATAGATATTGAAAAGTGGCTTGGCAAGCTCTTCTACCAGCTCTCTCAGTACCCTCAAGTGGGTCCCATCTGGCCCCATGGACCTGTGACTCTAGATGGAGTAACATGTCGCTGTTTCCTCCTGAATTGTGGTGAGTTTATTCTACTCCCCATCAGCGACTTCCAGGTCAGAGGGCTGAGTGTTCTGGTCTGAGTATTAATGACAGAAGTAAAGAAGGCATTGAGAACCCCAGCCTTTTACTCATCCTTGGTGGTAATGTTCCCCATCATATCCAATAAAGGATGGAGATTCTCCTTGGCCCTCCTCTTTATGTTATGATTTTTGTAGAAACATTTTTTATTATCTTTGACAATGGCGGCCAGTTTAAGTTCTAGCTCAGCTTTTGCCTTTCTTATTTTCTATCTGCATATCCTAGCAACCTTCTTGTACTCTTCGTGAGTTGCCTGTCCCTTCTTCCAAAGATGTTAAACTCTCTTTTTCCCAGAGTCTCAGCAAAAGCTCCCTATTCATCCAGGCCAGTCTTCTTCCCTGCTCGCTCATCTTACGGCACGTTTAGAGGGCCTACTCCTGTGCCTTTAAGGTTTCCTTCTCAAGAAATGTCCCAGCCTTCCTGTTCCACTTTTCCCTTCAGGACTGACTCCCAGGGGACTCTCCCAACCAATGTCCTAAACAGTTCGAAGTCTGCCCTCTGTAAATCAAAGGTAGCAGTTTTGTGAACACCCACCCTGACTTCACCAAGCATAGAGAACTCTATCATTTTGTTGTCACTATGCCCAAGATGGTTTCCAGCCACTGTGTCTCCAACCAGTCCTTCTCTGTATACAGCAGGTCTAATGGGCTGCTTCCCCTGGTAGTTTCTCTTGCCAGCTGCTTCAGGAAGTAACCTTCCACGCACTCCAGAAACCTCCTAGACTGCCTCCTCTCTGCTGTATTGTATTTTCAGCAAGTGTCAGGTATGTTGAAGTCCCCCGTGAGAACAAGAATTACTAATTGCGTGACTTCTGTCAACTGCCTATAGAATGCTTTGTCTGTCTCCATCCTGACTGAGCAGTTTTTAACAGACTTCCACCACGATATTTTCCTTCCCCCTGATCCTCACCCATGAGGACCTTATCAGTCTCTACATTTAGCTCTTCCACATCAAAAAATTCTCTAATGTAGAAAGCCTCCCCACTGCCTCTCCTTCCTTGCCTATCCCTTCTCAAGAGCTTAGAGACATCCATTGTAGCACTCCAGCCATAAGAATGATCCCACCATGTTTCATTGATGACTATGTCATAGTTTTTGTGCTGCACAGTGGAGTCTAGCTCCTCCTGTTTGTTGCCCATGCTGTGTGCATTAATGTAGATGCACTACACCTGGGCTACTGATCAAAACCCACAATAGATTGGTGCCACAAGAAAAAAGAGATTGAACTGATATTCTCAACACTCTGCAACACGTTAGTCCCCCAGCTTTTAAACACTGCGTGTTTGAAGCTTTCGTTAAATTGTATTAGTCATTCTGCTTCAAGGACCGGGAAGTGAACCACCTCCCACAAATAAACTCATGGAAATGTACTTCCATGAAATGTTACCCTGAGTACAAGGAAGAAATAGCTGTGAGGCTGTACAGTGTATGGTACGTCACCGTGCCATGCCTGTTACTTTTATGTACATACCATTCTTCCTCAGTAAGGAGGGTTAGTTTATATACATCCTCAGTGTTTCCCAACATTTGAAAGCTGTATCCTGCCCTCTGCAAGCTCATGAAAAAATAGAACTGCTGTTCCTCTACATTCCACTAGTCCACTGTGCATCACTAAGGCTCTAGTAAGCAGTTTATACATCCCCACTCCTCTACAATCTGAAGTGATAATACAAAACTCACCATTTCACCATCATTCTTTGAACAGCTGAGTAAGTAGCACTGATGACACCTGTGGTGATGATATTTGTGTAAAGACTTGATAAAGTGAATGTGATAGTTTATGGTGGGACTCACTATTTCATCCTCTTTAAAAAGAGAGACAACACTGAAAGTCTTGTACGCATTGTTTGGAGGGTCTTGTCTCCAAAATGACTGGAAGCTTCTCATTCCTTTTAATGCAAGCCAAGCTGACAGTAGATAGAGTGATCTACCGTGTTCTCTGCTCATTATTCCTGCATATCCCCTCAGACTTATGTGAGTTACATTTGGCAACCATCAGTTTCTATGAATAGTTACATTTCAGATGAACTGGCTATTTAAATACATACAGTAATTCTAGAAAGTGTTTACTTTACTTTGCAACATAACTGCCTGTGAAGTGTTATTTGTCAGAATCAACAGTTTTGGTCCAGAGGCAGTCTAAAAAACAAAATCATAAAATAAGGATGCTGGAAGCTCTTTGGCTAGAAAAAAAGTGCCTATTTCCACATCACAGGAATGCCAAAAAGTATCTGTGGATTTACACAGTCTGTTCAGACAGGAAAGGAAGTCACCAACAGGAGTGCCTTCGATCAGCGGAAGTTCAATTCTGATGAAATTTCCATAGCTCCACAACAAAGATCTTTTGCAGCTATCTAGGTCTGAATCCACTGAAGTGCAATTATAACATTCTTCCTCTAGAATAACTGGGATCACCACAAATACTTCTTCAGTCCTTTTCAGGAAGCTGTGTTTGGGGATGGATTGAGGTAAATATTAGAGAAAAATACTGCATTTTCTCCTTTGCCCAAGGCATTATGCTGCCTGAAACAAGCAGATCAGGGCTTTTCTTTTCTGTCAAGGAATTAAAAAAATGCACTTAAGAGAAACTTTCCTCCCTTATTCGCTGGTAGGTATTGAAATCAATCTGATTTGTGATTCTGCTAACTTTCTGTACATAGTAGCTGAACGTACATGACCTCAGTCTTGCTGACACTGCTCCAGCCTGTCTCTGGCACCACGTCTTGCTTATAGTGTGGGCAAAAGTGGTACGAAGACCAATGTTCACAGGAGGCACCAAGTTTCTACATTCAACTTTCTGTCACTGAAGTATTGTACCTTGATGTTTTCAGAGTTTTACTTGATAGAAGGTTTATACCTCGTGTACAGACTTGAGTAAGAACATTTCAGCTCTTTCATTGTACTGCACTCTGAACATAACTCTCCTCTAAGTAAATCTATTACTACAAATCCACAGATCTTCTTGAAGAAAATAGTGTCCTGGCTGGTAATCTGTGAACCACATTTCAGTTCTGGGGATACAGCACATCCAAACTGTGCAGAGGAAGCACAAATGATGACAGGTTTATAATGACAGAAAAGACAGCTTCTGCAGCTGTACTCTTTTGATTTACAGCACTTAGCCGTAGTGGTTTCATTATAGTACATCTGAATATTTCTAAGCGTTCTTGAATGTTTTTTCCATATTGCAGTTGAAGGCCAAACTTGTCCTGTGATTTTTCTGCCTCAGATAAGTCCTGTTTATTGCCAACAAGTTGTCCTATCAAGTCGTGTAAGAAATGTATATGAGACAAGGCTTCATGGAAAGAAAGCAAAGTTTCTAACTATCCACACTATCATTTCCCCATGGAAAAAAAACCCCACATTGTCACCCCATAATTAATATTCACTTTTACTGTGTAATATTGTACCCACTTTTCCACTTGCTGACCTACTTTGCCTGTCTTTAAAGATGTTATTTAACTGTCTTACCAAAATGAGCTTGGAAACCTTTTTTAACTCATCCTACAGAGAAACAGAACTGCTAGAATTTGAATCTGTCTATCTAAAAAGAGAAGACATCAAACAGAGAATGATGTGCTTTTAATTCCACATAGGAAATGACATGGCAAGACTTCGGACATATTACATCACATTGCAATAAATAGGATTAGTATACCTGGCCTAGATGACGTTAGTGAAAGGATACGCAAACCTTGCTGGGAAAACACGAGCTGAGACCAATACACCTCTGCTGATGTGGAAGAACAGCCAGAAAATAAAAGGTGTAAACCAATGGGTATGAATACTCAGCCAAACACATGATGGAAAAAGCTGGAGAGTTTAATTAAACAAAAAACACGTTTAGGGGTTGTAACTGATCACAATCTGAAACAACAACTTTCAGCACTGTCTCCCATAGCATTTTCATAGACAAACTGATGAAATATGAACCAGATAAGTGGACAATGAGGTGAACAGAAAAATGGCTGAGCTATAGGACTCAAAGGGCTGTGAGTGGTGACACAAAGTCCAGCTAGGGTTCAATCACTAGTGCAGTGCCCCATACATGTATACCAGGTCCAGGACTGTTTATTTTCATTAATGACTGATGCTGAGACAGAATGCAACCTTAGGAGGTTTGCAGATGCTACAAAGCAGGGAGGAGTGAATGATATACTGCTTCTTGTCCTGCCATTCAGAGGGAACTCAATACGCTGCAGGAATGAGCTGACAGAAATGTCATGGAATTTGACAAGGGAAGATGCAAAGTCCTATCCTCATGGTGAAACAAGACTATGCACCTGTACAGGGTGGTGGCCAGCTTACTAGAAAGGAGCTCATAGAGGAATACTTTGGGGTCTTGGTAAAAAAGAAGCAGACCACAAATAAACAATGCACTATTGAGACAAAAAAGCCAACAGCCTTCTAGGATACAGTAAGAAGAATGTTGCCAGCAGATTGATCCTCAGCACTGGTGATACACATCTGTGTACTGTGCCCAGTCTGGTCTTTCCAGTCCAAGAGAGAGATGGACATTATTGCTTGAGTCCAGCAAAGAGTCATGAAGTTGAAGGTCTTAAAGCATCTGACACGAGCAGAGGAAGAGGAAGACGGATCTGGAGAAGTCAAAAATCACTTTCTCAACAGAGAAAGTAAATACCTGTAAAGGCTGTAAAGATGGAGCGGGGTCCTTCATGGCAGTGCCTAGTGAAAGATATGAGGCAATGAGTACAAGCCGAATACAAGAAATTTCATTAATTTTTTTTTTCACTGTGTAAACATTAGGTGCTGGAATATGTTGCCCAGACAGATTGCCTTTTTAGTCCACAGAAGAGAAGGCTGATGGAAAATGGAGTAGTAGTCTTCGTATTTCTGAGACTGAAAAATCTGTTCTATGCGCTTGTGTAGAATGGAATCACTGTACTAGTATTGAAGGAAGGAAGATTCACACTGGATGTCAGGGAAAAAAAAACACCACAAACTACGTATTGTACTGGAGAACTTATGAAATCTTTCTGACTGTTGTGAAGCAGATTGCAGAACATCTCTCAGTGAGAATCAAGTGGCGTAGTTGATTCTATCACCAGGCAGAAGGATGGGCTGTAGAAAATCTGTGGTATCTCCATACAGGGATTTGGTGAATCTCAGTACCTGGAAGCCAAACAAGATGCAGAGGGAGAATGATCAAAGGGTAAAATACATATGAAGGGCTTATGGAATTGTAATGGAGCCAAGAATTTTATTTTAATTTTTAGTGTCATAAGGGATCAGGAACGAGAAAGAAATATCAATAAAGAAGATAAGATTATTACATAGAAAGTAAATTATTGGCATAAGTTTGTCTGAACATAGTCTAAGGTAGAATTGACACTAAAAAGAAATAACAGTCCCTGCTTAGCAGACTTGTGATGAGCAATTTCTGCTTTTGTAGTTGCATTTTTTTCCTTTTTGTTACTACGATGGAGTGCTTGTGGGATAATTCAGAACATTAGTTACAGCTCTTAGCTTCTCCTGATATGTTTCCTCACGCTTCGATTCAAACCAACCAGTCATCTACCTATTGGTCCACAAAGAAGATCTGTTTTAAATTAGAATAGTTCCACCAACAGTTTCACCAGATTTTGATTTTTTTATAAGGTCTAAGTTGACTGTCATACCTATGAAGCTGTTTTCTTTGTGAGCAAATACAAAATCTAATTATCTACAAAACTCCTCAGAGCTATGCTTTAGCATTTAGAATGAAGTATACTATGGAGCACGTTGGAGAAGGAATTTAAAAAAGGGATATGTATGTACCAGTAAAGGGTAGAGGTAGTAAGTTTAGGCAGAAATTTCTGTGATGAATCTGTTGTAATATCAGTAAATACAATGTTTAGAATCAGAAATGATCATAAATTTAGTGATTGAACTGAACACAATTCCCTTGAAAGCAACGTCATGTATGAGCAACATTCTCCTATACCTGATATCATCTTATTATATTGCACATTACTTGAACAAAAATTGTAGTAAACATAGAAAACTCTTTTCTCCATATATCTTTTTCCTTTCTTCAGCTTTTAGATGACCTCTCTTAATCACATTAAGCACTCCGGGCAGTGATGATAAACTCTGATATCACATGAATGGCAAATGAGTTGAAACTAATTGCTGGAGAAAGGTCGATTTCATCTCCGAATTTTAGCTGCAGATCCACCCTATGTCACAAGACAAAAAAGCTGATTTAGGGAAGTAAAACCACTTCCTTATTTATTGCTGTTGCAGTCATTGATGACCAGTCTGCTCTTTTCCATTTGTTTGTTTGTTTGTTTTATAAGGGAAAATGGATTATTTATACTAACATACTGGGCATTATTATATTTATATTTGTTTCTTCATTTACACTTATAATTCATCAAACTAATTTCACTTCATCTCTTTTGTAATACAATTTCTCAAAAAACATTATTTGTCAGTTTGCTACAGGAAGAAATAAGATTCTTGGATTCATTTGTAACAAAGGCAGAAAGAAAGACAAGCGCATAACTGGGAGACTTCAGAAGCCTAAAGCTTGTGTGTATAGACTTTACAAAAAAAAAAAAAAAATCACTGAGCTTCAGCACAAGGTTACTTCTCTACAACTTCCTCTTCCAGTGACTTTGATCAAGCGTTTCTTCACTAAGGCTTAAAGAACAGCTGACTGATCTTTCCCCTCCAGCCTCAGCTGGGGAAAGTTCACATGGTATTCTTTTGTAGTTTCATATTGCGCAGTTTTTTAAAGTCTTCTTTCCCTGATGGTATCTTTTGCTGATTACAGCTCAGTTCCATTTTTTTGTTCATGGCATTACAAATTTTTATGTTACTGAAAGGGCTGCATGTTAATTCATAACACCCAACCAAGAATTCAGCTTAAAGAGATCTGAGCAGTGCTGTTGCACTTGGTAGGGAACATCTCAATATCAAATATTAATGGAGAAATCCAATTTCCCATCTCTGAAAGCAGCTGTGTAAGGTGAACAAAATAAAGTGGACGTGAAGACATAAGAATAACACTCAATCCATAAAAAAATGTGCACAACTGTTCTGGTGGGAGGTGAGGGTTCAATCTTAATGCCAGGTTATGAATGGTGGCAATCTATACTTAGTTAAAACAGATTTTAGCTGACTATGGAAGAGTACGAAGAAAATCGTGATGATAAGGTTAGCAGTTAAAAAATAATCAGAGAAAAGAGATATGAAGTACAGTGGGTTTTTTTGGTTATTGTTTGTTTTAACAGAATCACAGAATTGTAAGGGTTGGAAGGGACCTCAACAGATCAAGAGATTTGTTTTGTTTGTTTAACATTTCTATATTTTCCTTCTCAATTTGGTTCATATCTATAACTTGAAAGCTTCTTGTAGTTTGCTTTGGTTTTGGCTTGCAGAGTGAACCTAAAATGTAATCAAACAGTTCTCCCAGGACTTCGTGTTGTATGGTTCAGTGTAACCTGGGCAAATCTAAACAGGCAGATTTTGCACAGCCCTGATCCCTCATATTTGTCTTCAGTGTATTTGATTCTATTCTGTTTTTTTTCTACTTTTTTTCATGTTGTACAGCTTACTGCAAGTGTATTATGAGAAACTGCATAAGCTGATTTAAACCTGCATCGTGCAGTGAATAAAGGAGGAAAAGGAAGAGAAAAAAACACCAAGCTAAACTAAAACCCTAAAGAATGTTTTCCTTGTGTCAGATTTTTGCTCTGAATGTAGATGATGCAGCTAATACCCAGTAAATGATTGAAATTGGCAGATAGTTTAGGAACAAGAATGTGGCAGAAGAAAACAATGTAGAAGTCCACCATTTTGAAATGCTCTAGACTTTTATCTGATACTAGTTCCATCAATTGGAATGTGTGTCCATTAGTACTCATACAACTCAACTAAGTGTTGAAATAACATATTAGCATTTGACCTGAAAAAATGAAGTTATTCTAAATTTACATAAAATTATGGAGTAAACTCCAAACAGGTCGCCCTAGAAATGTATAATTATGCTCAGCAGTCCTGTCAGCATACACAGAAACAATTTTATTGCTAATCGTCTTCTGCTTTTATTCACTCAGGAATGTATCATTAAAATTTCTACAGAACAATGAACCTTAATAGGTGCTAATGCAATTGTGAATTGTCATAATTGTTACCTAAATTAATTGCTGTACATTCAGTTTCTTGTTGCCCTATGTAAAAGGAGCATGAAAAAGATAATATAAGAAATGAAATATGTATAAATTATGCCATTCTTGTAGACAGTATTTTGTTACAATTTATTAGTTTACTAGGAGATTTATACAGATAAATCTGTTAGGATCATTAGATGTGAATCTGTGTAATTTTCATTTACTAAGTTGTTTAATTTTTTCCTTACGTTGCTAGACCTAAGAATTTGAAATGGAATAATATGCATTAATATATATAATGTATAGTATATTTGCATGTTGAGGAATCTGTACTGTCATATCTTGAATTTTTGCTCTTGGTTTTATGTACCCTATATATTTGTTTAGGTCTTTGTATTCCTAGAAATGTAGTGGTTTACAAGCAAAGCTAAATGTTAGAAAATCCGCCTGCAAAAGATAAGGAAAATCAAATGACTCACTTTACTGATCAGTGAAAAGCAACCATCATTTCGTAGAACTGGGAAGCTCTTTACCAGCATATAGGAACACTGTGCTCCTAGAGTCAAAGCAGGAAGGTGACTACCATACTTAATTGAAACTCATTCAATTGAAATTGAAATTGAAATTGTTGAGGAATATAGAAAAACATAAAGCAATTATTCAGAATGAAATTTTCCTACTTTCTAACCTAAACATCACCAGAGGATATATAAAAACTAAAAATGAGTTTTGTTGAGGTGAGATGATCTTAGTCCAGTTTCCCCAGTTTACTTCAGAGAGATAGTCCTCTTAGCTTGACTAGCAGAGGTTGTACCTTTCAATGAAGAGTCTCAGCTGGAATCTCAGTTGTGACAATGATTCTCATTCATCTCATTCAATAAGATTTTACTTGTTTAATGATGTCTTTTTCTAAATTCCACCCCAACTTCCCATGGCAAAACCAGGCTTTCATCCTGGTGGGCAATTTTGACCACTTGGGTGTCTACTGGGACAGTAACATGATGTTCTACAAGCAATCTAGGAGACTCCTGAAGTGCGTTGAGAATAATGCCCTGGTCCAGGTTTTAGAGAAACTGACCAGAGGAGACTTGTTACTGGAGCTGGTGCTCACCGATACAGATGAGCTCATACAACAGGTAAGGACTGGAGACAGTCTGGGCTGTAGTGACCATGCCCTGGTTGAATTCATGATCTAAAAGAATATCACAGAATCACAGATTCATAGGAGTTGGAAGGGACCTCTAGAGATCACCAACGCCCCTGCTAAAGCACGTTCCCTACAGTAAGTTGCACAGGAAAGTGTCCAAGAGCTCCTTGAGTATCCCCAGAGAAGGTAACTTCACAGCCTCTCTGGATAGCCTATTCCAGTGTTCTGTCACTCTCACAGCAAAGACCTTCTTCTTCATGCTTGTATGGAACTTGCTGTGTTCCAGTTTGTGATCATTGCCCTTTGTTTTGTGGCTGTGCACCACTGAAAAAAGCCTGGCTCCATCCACTTGACTCCCACCCTTTAGATATTTGTAAGCATTGGTATGATTCCCTCCTAGTCTTCTCCAGGCTGAACAGTCACATGTCTCTCAGCCTTTCCATGTAAGAGAGATGCTCCAGACTCATAATAGCATTTGTAGCCCTCTGCTGCGCTCTGTTCAGAAGTTTCCTGTCTCTTGAACAGAGGAGCTCAGAACAGGACACAGAATTTCAGATGTGGCCTCACCAGGACGGAGTAGAGAGGGAGGATCACCTCCCTCGACCTGCTGGCCGCACTCTTTTTAATGTACTTCAGGACACCGCTGGCCTTCTTGGCCACCAGGGTACACTGCTATCTCATGGCCAACCTGTTGTCCACCAGGACTTCTGATGGACCTCTGCCAATCAGCCAGTTCTCAGTCATCTCATCATCTATCTTCCCTCATCTATCCCTTACTATGCTTAGTACACTTACTATGCTTCATTACAAGGATGTTGTGGAAGACACTGGGCCTAGGAAAAAGCATAGTCAGGACCCTGAACTTCAAGACAATGAACTTCCAGCTGTTTAGGGAATTATTGAATGAGATCCCTTTGGTAGCTGTTGTTAGGGACTAAGGAGTGGAGCAGAGATGTCAGCTATTTAAGGATGCCTTTCTGAAAGCACAAGAGCTCTCTGTCCCCCAGCATAAGAAATCAAGCAAAGGAGGCAGGAAATGGGCGTGGCTGAGGAAGGACCTGCTGGTCAAACCAAAGAATAAGAAGGAAATGTACAGGCAATGGAAGCAGGGTTGGATCAACTGGGAAGAACACAGGGATGCTGTTCAGACATGCAGAGATGGTATCAGGAAAGCCAAGGCACAGATGGAACTGAACTTCGTGAGGGATGTGAAAAAAAACAAGAGATTCTACAGGTACATTAGTCAGAAGAGACAAGTCAAGGAGAGTTTACCTCTGATAAATGAAATAGGAGAGGTGGCTACAACAGATGTGGAGAAGGCTGAGGTTTTCCATGAGTTCTCTGTCTCAGTCTTCACCGCCAGTCAGGCTTCCCACACTTCTCATGCCCCTGAACCTTTGAGCAAGTGTTGAGCAAGTGGAATTCCTCCAACTATAAAAGTGGAGCAAGTTTGAGACTGCCTCACGAGACTGAATGTCTACCAGTCTATGGGGCCAGACAACAAGCATCTCAGAGTCCTGAAGGAACTGACTGATGTGGTTTCCAAGCCACTCTCCATCATATTTGAAAAGTCATGGCTGTCAGAAGTCCCTGGTGACTGGAAAAAGAGAAACATCACTCCCATTTTTAAAAAAGGGAGAAGCAAAGACCTGTGGAACTACAGCCCTATGCACCCCAACTCTGTGCCTGGGAAGATAATAGAGCAGATCCTCCTGGAAGACATTAAGGCACATAAGAGATGAGGAGGTGATCTGAGACAGCCAGCACGGCTTCACCAAGGACAGATCATGCCTGACCAATCTGGTGGCCTTCTATGATAGAGCGACAGCATTGGTGGACCGAGGAAGGGCAATTGAAGTTGTCTACCCGGACTTCTGCAAGGCCTTTGGTATGGTCCCACACTACATCCTTATCTCTAAATTGGAGAGATATGGATTTGAAGGCTGGACTATTTGATGGATAAGGAATTTGTGGAATGATTGCGGCCAGAGCATTGTGGTCAGCTGCTCTACGTACAGGAGGAGGCCGGAGATGAGTGGTGTACCCCAGAGTTGTTCTTCAACATCCTTATCAGTGACATAGACAATGGGATCAAGTGTACTCTTGAAAAGTTTGCCAATGACATCAAGTTGAGTGGTGCAGTTGATACAAGAGAAGGAAAGGATGTCATCCAAAGAGACCAGGAAAAGCTTGACAAGTGGACTCATGAGATCTTAATCATGTTCAGTAAGGCTAAATGCACTTGGGTTGGGGAAATCCCATATATATGTACAGACTGGGAGAAGAACTCATCGAGAGGAGCCCTACAGCGATGGACTTGGTGTTTCTGGTAGATGAAAAGCTGGACATGAGCCAGCAGTGTGCACTTGCAGCCTGAAAAGCCAACTGTTTCCTGGCCTGCGTCAAATTGGAGTAGCAAACTGGGTGAAGTAGGTGATTGTCCCCCGCTACTCTGCCCTCGTGAGGCCTCATCTGGAGTACTGCATCAAGGCTTGTTTTCCCCAGCACAAGAAAGATGCAGAGCTGTTGGAATAGGTCCAGAGGAGGGCCACAATGGTGATCAGAGGGCTGGAGCATGTCTGCAAGACAGGCTGAAGAATCTGGGCTTGTTTAGCTTGGAGAAGAGGAGGCTCTGGGGAGACCTCATGCAGCCTTTCAATGTTTAAAAGGAACTCATACTCTGGAGGGAGACAGACTTTTTACATGGTCTGATTGTGATAGGACAAGGGGGAATGGTTTTAAACTAAAAGAAGAGAGATTTAAATTAAATGTTAGGGGGAAATTTTTACTGTAGTGGATGATGAATCACTGGAACAGGCTGCCAGGAGAAGTTGTGGATGCCCCATTCCTAGAAGTGTTTGAGGCCAGGCTGGATGGGGACCTGGGCAACCTGATCTAGTGCCTGATTTAGTGGATGTCTATCCTGCTCTCGGCAGGTGGACTGGAACTAGATGATCTTTGAGGTCACTTCCAATGTACGCCATTCTATGATTCTGTGATTTGCTTTATACTCTTAAGAACCAAGTGCTTAATCTCTCTTCTTCCAATACATCCCTCCTTGAACAAATTTTCCTAAGGTTATCCTAATCTGTAGTCTTGTTCCACCCTTTCCACGACTCTTCACTACAGGCAGTAGGTTTCATCGAGAAAAGGGTTATGAACTTGCAGATTTGGGGTATGGAAAAAAAATAATTCTGGTTCAGCTTCTGTTCAGTTACTGGTACAGGAGCACTTCCATTCCTGAACCTCATCCATTCTGTCTTTTCCATCCATGTCCATGTCAATTGCAAATACAACTGTGATATATGGCAAAAATATTAACAAGTTATATTGGATAACACACTGGAGGAGAACAAACCATGTGTGATTAGAGAACTTAATACTATGATTTTGTTAAACTAATTATTTTTCTTTTTAATAGTAATGTTAATACCAGCATGATCAGACTAACACAATTTGATTTGAAGTTACAATCTGGAATGTCACAGTTAACACAAGAGATGAATGAGTAGGCAATTTCTTGGGTAACTCAAATTCTATCAACATACTAGCAATCAAACATTTTCTCTCATTCCTATGACCCTCTATGTGAAGTCTCACAGCTGGGATGGAGTTTAGGTGTAATATATTTATTCATACATTACCTCTCCTTTTATGCTGTATATTTTCATAGAACTAAGTATGTGCAGCGTTTTGTGATGATTTACAAACCTAGCAAATTCTGTATTACAGCCATGGTGTTTCAATATTGTGTGCCCATCTGGAACTGCTAAGAGAAGATTACTTTGGGCTCTGAAAATTATTGCTCATAACTATGCATAGTCTACTAGCAATTTCTATTTCAAAAGATTCTGAGTGAACATAAGTTCCTGGGAACTTCAATTTCCATTCAATAAGATTCTAGCAAGAGGACAACTCTCAAGGATCTGTACTTCCTGGGAGATGAGAAACCAAAACCCTAAAACTTAGTGCACCCATCCAGACATGCACACATACAAGGCTGGAGAAAAGCAAAATAAGAAAGAATTATTCATTCTTGACAAACTCATTCTCATCTTTTTCCTCACTATTATCTTGTATAAATTCTCTGGAACAGAGGAAATTATTCTATGCTGGGTCAGAGCTTAAGTCACTGTTCAAATTTTCTCTTTGTTGATTAACATTCTTTACAGACTTTCAAGAATGCAACAGGACAGGAGGGAGAATACCTGAACTGTAACATATACTTACGTCACTTTTTAACACTTCACAACAGTAATGACTGCACAATACAGACACATGAAATATCAGTTCCTTGCTCCAGAACAGAAGTTTCTGTAATTTATGTAAGTTCATAGTAAAAACCATAGGAGTTAACAGCTACTTGTAAGTAGGAATGTGATTTAGTGTTTGATGTTACTTAACTTAGAAAAGTATCAACCTGTACTTTCTAACTTCAGATCTTCATCATTTCAGAAGACTTCATATTTTCGTAAAATAAATGCATAGTATTTACACTTTTCATTAGGAAAAGCAGTTGGGCCGCTTTAAATATGTTTCTTGTAGAATGGAATGGTGGTTCAGCTTAGTTGCTGTGGTAAGGTTTGATTTCAATCTTGCTCACTGTGTTTCTGACTTTGCAACTGGCCAGTGTGTGGTCTTGGCCAAGTCATTTTTCTGTCTTTGTCCAATATTCCTTTGCCCAGCTTGAATTGTTATCAGCCTCTTCTAATGCTGTGAAGTGACAAGGATGAAATAAAAACAAAAACAAACAAACAAACAAACAAAGTGGTAGCACTTATTTTTTTACGCTTACAATCTACCTGTGAACAAATGTAAGTTGCACTGTGATAACTCTTAGTCATTATCCCCAGTTCCATACTCATCTTCTTGACTATCAGGGTTATGAAGGATTTTCAAAGACTTTCCTGGATATTCTGGATAGTTTAGGATTTGTAGGAGATTTACATATCTTTCAAAGAGTTACATATTTTTTTCAGCCTGGTGTGACCGTTTGGGTGAAAGACCGTAACACAAGTTATCATTTTTTTTGTTGGAGATATTAATAATATAGTGGAGAGATAAAATTGGCCGAAAGCATGAAATACTGAGAAGATTATCATTAAAACAGCAGACTTTACGAGGAGCTGCTGAAATTATATCTAAAATATAATATATATTTCCTCTTCATAAAAGAAGAAAATAAAGTTAAGGAACAATAAAGCATATTATAAATCACTTAGCTGTTCCAATAATATATTTTTAGATATTATGGTGGCAGAGTAGATTAAATCATATACATTAAAAAATGAAACAAAGGAAAACAAGATTAATATAACAACTAAGTATCTCTAGAAATCCTAGATGGTGCTGTTCTTGCTTACTTCCCATGAAAGAAGTCCTTATGTCAATTGCAGTCAAAATAGGTTGTGATTTACTATTTTGGATTGAATTGTTTGCACCACTGTGGAGGAAATAGGTAGGAAAAAAGATGATAATTTGTCTGCTGAGCTAGCTGAATGATGATACATACATATATATAAAAAAGTGTGTTGTTCACATGGCACCACTTATGAAAAGACAGCTATCTTTTCCAGATTTTTCAGAATATAGTTGAATTAAAAAGAGTAAACATGAGCAAGCTAAAAATCTTTTACAAAAAAAAGACGTTGGAAGCAACTGCCATGCATCTAGCAAACTGACATATTTAACTAAGAAAGAATATTTCTCCATTGCTATAGAAGAAAGGTCAAGAACGAATTACTGAACAAAAGGGACTGGCGCAGCAAATAGACAAAGTACAGGCCATTCTGAGGAAGAAGAATTTTTGTGATACAATTAATCCTGAGAAAGAAGCTAGCTGAGTATTGCATAACTGTCATTTATAAATCTCTATGTACTTTCGTAGTAAGTTTGAAATGATTAGCAGTAATGGCATTATCGCTGTATCACAGGAGCATGGGAAGAGCCTTCATTTCTTTCTGGGTTCATCCCACTGCATTTTCAATACGGGAAGTTCTGACTTGGAGGATTTCGTAAGTATATTGGTAGTGCGAACGTGTGTTTGTTTGTTTGTTTGTTTGTTTGTTTTTCCCCGAGATTCTCATTTCTGTGTAATACATGATCTGCATTCTACATTTTTTTGTTACAGTACAGTTCATGGATTGAAAGAAAATTTTCATGATGAGGCTACTGGTGCCACACATAGTGTGCAATGGCAGTTTTTTTATTGCTGCAAAATATGATGATTGATTGTCAAATTACAAGATAGACAAACTTGGCATTCAATTTTGAACCATTTTCTCAGAAAACAACATGAAAATAATTCCAGCAGGAAAACTGCACACAAACTATGATGGGATCATTGAAGGTCTACTGTAGCTCTGTTCTTTGCCAGCCTCTGTTGTTTTTACTTTTTGCTTCAGGTCTTGATCTTAGTCCTTGATTGACACTTTGATATCTGAGGTCTGTATCTGGCCCTAGGAGACCTGATTGCTGTGCCGAACTATGATCAAAACCAAGTAAGCTATATTTTGAAATTATATCTATTGAAATTGAAACAGCAAAGCGGTTTTCTGCTTCAGTTATACTTCTGGTATAATATTTATTTATACTAAGAAAAAAGAAAAAATACACAAGTTTTATCACCGTGATCCCTCCATTTTTCAAAGATCATATTGTTATGCTAAAATCAAGGAAACCAAGTCCAAATTGTAGCAGTTTTAGGCATCTACTTGTGAATCAGACTGGAAGCATACGTGTACAGAAAAAATACAAGCTTCCTTTCGAGCATTTCAGTTCCGATTTAAGATAGGCCTAAAGTATAGGTATTACTGAAACATCTGAGTGTAAGTCCCTCTCAGGACTGAGTGACTTCCAACCTTGAAACAGATCGTGAATTCTGCTTGATAGTATCCATTCATCTGAACAGGAATGAAGAAATAACAGTGTTGAACTTTAGAGAATTTTGGTGACACTTCCAACTCAAAAGTAAAGAATATGATGGAGTGAAAAGTAGAAAAGACGAAAAGACATCAGTTATTTCTTACCAAAAACTAAAATTTGATCTACACTTTGTAACTTCGCTCCCATTCTTTCTGCTCCCTGTACTGTGATGTTTGACTCAAAAAACTAGGAACTACTCTGGAGATTTTTTGGATTCTAGGTTCGAATACTTGGGTTTCGCAACTACCCATGTTTAGAATTTAGCAGTTACCAGAGAGGATGCAACATGGTAATTGCCGGGCTATGAAGATCCCTTTTCTTAATATATCTCTTCCATGAAACACTTATATCTTTGAAAGGAACAATTTATTAGGAGACAGTAAAGTGAATTTATCTTTTCTTGATTTGGTCAAAAATGCCTTTATCAAGTGGGTTGCTCCGAAAGTAATGCCTCATATTTGTTTCCATGGAAACCACAAGAGATACATAAAGAACAGGAGCACTATTTGATAAAGCAAATTCTAAGTTACGAAACACTATTTTTCAGCATACTCACCACAATTATCTATGTCTTCTGGCCAGCTATGAACAAGAGCCTGTGTGCTGCACTCATAAGAATCTGCACCAGAAGAGGTGACCCAATGCTGCTGCTGCCACTGATGAAATGCACCACCCACCACTTCACTGCGCTTACATCCACTGTTTGGTCTCCATAAACATTCAGCAAGCATCAATGAATGCCAAAGAGTGCAATTTTTTCCACATGGAATAATTCAGTGACACACCTTACTTAATAGGCACTTCCATGTCCAATGCCATTGTGTCAGACTACCCCTTTGCTACCATTCGTCACGTGGCAACAAATTGGAAAGGAATATTGACAGGCAGGTTCAACCTCTACTGCCATATCACCAACATCTGCCTCTGACATCATCATAATAAAATGGGACACATTACTTTCAGAACATCCCTCCTAATTTTCTAACCGCTGTTTAAATTGAAGAATTTTTCCCTCCACTTCCAACACGTGCTGGTGTAGTATCTCAAGTCCCCAGCTCCTCCCCAGATCCTCCCTCTGTTTTTTTTCACCTCTCAGGTCTTACTGTTTCAAAGAGACAATGTGAGATATTCAAATCCCTGTATCTCATTTGGATAACAATGATTGTAATGAGAACTGAGAGAAGCTACTGGCACAACATGAACACATTCTCATGACTGGGACTGAAAATAAGGTTTATAAAACTGACATCTTTCCTGAACTTGTTTTCTGCATTAAAAAAAATCTTAAAAACTAATTCCTGGGGGTACCCCTGCTGGCACCAAGTGTTCGAATTATGTATGTATTTTAGTTCAGAAAAATAAAAATGAAAACATTTCACTTAAAGTGACAGTTTTAAGAAACTTTAAAGGATAGCCCTGGTGCTAGTTAGCATATCTATTCATGTCTCTATCAGTCTATTGAATTACTCAGCTGAACACACACACAAAAGCAAAACCAAAGGAAAAACAGAGGACGCTAGCATTAATAATTCATGAATATCAGAGGCTTCTGGTTGACTATTTTTTCAGGGTGTTGAAAGTCTGCTAAGAACTGAATCCTGCTACCTCCTAAGTTGTTTCAGAAGCTCACAGAGAGACCTTGCCCAAGAACAGCAATGTTTCTGTAAGTGGCTAGCTACCAAGACATATTGTGGATTTTTATCCCCTCAAGCACTTGTTCATGTTTCTTTGGATTAGTATTAGGTGAGGCCTTCCACTAAATGTATCACTGACAGTTTTTATATTTGAATTTCACAAGAATCTGTAGACCATAAAAAACTCCAAATTTAGCCATAATCCTCTGTAACAAAGTGAATCAGAATTTCTGAACAGATTCCAGATGCCAATTATGGTATTAATGAGGATATACTACCTCTTTCTCTGTCTCAGCTGAATCAGTGGAGATATTGCTCTTGACAGGTTAACCTGTCTTAAATGTTTTTGGGTAAGAAGGAGGAGTAAATTAAAATTTTGATTTTTAAATCTTCCAATTGAAGGCTGAAGGTATTAATATTTTTCAGAATAAATATTTTTTATGGGAACCAGTTACAGTGAATGTTGCAGCTGTTGCCTGACAACGAATTGATTTTACTCAGTATTTATGAGGGATTGAAATGCAAGCTTTTAGCAATTAAGATGGCTTAGTGAAATACTTCAGCGGTGAGCTGATAATAGTGGGAGAGGATGCAATTCAATACTAACCCCTCTACTCAAGAAGAATAAAATAGGAGTGGGTGGGAAATGACAGAATAGGGGCTTTACTTCACCAAAGCTTGACATCCACTGTTTCAGTCTGACTATAATCCCAGGTGCAATCCATTCATGCCACATTAGAATGCATGCCACACTGGAAACATTCTTACTTTCCAGATAGTTGGAAATTGATGTTCACCTATGGTTAGGGAGCAGACTGTGCAGGGAGGCAGGCTCCTTTCAGGGGTGGTGATGTAGCACAGGTTGCTTTCATAGCCATCATCATTGTTACCATAGCTTGGTGAGGAGGAACTGAGGTCTTTACTTCGAATCCATGGTTAAATCCTTGTTGTGCTGTGAAGGCAGATTATTACTGGGACATGTTCACAGTAAGCACAGCTCTTCTGAATGGCAAACTTGCCTTGAAGTAAAAGTTTACTACATATGATAAGTGGCAATGGTTTAAATTGGTGCAGTACTATACTCTTCATTGTACTGTTCAGTTCCTCCATAAGGTTAGTAGACCAGCCTTTTGGTGTTGGAAGAATCCCCATGACATAAATTAGGGAGATGAGAAATATGATTCCATTTCCTATGGGACACACAGGAATGATGCAATCAGGGCTTCAGGGAAAATTTTAGTTCTCGGTTCAACACTGCTTTCAAATAAATGTAAATATGAGTTTTGTGAGCTATCTTGATTCCCAAAGATTTACAACGGCAGTCTTATTCCCATGATGAGCTCATGAATGTGTATCCTATGTTAAAATATATGCTAGTAGGAACATGGAAATGAGAAATTAAATGTTAAAAGTAATAGGAGGGAAGATTGTACAAACATGATATCAGATCCTTCTCTATTCATAATGCCCATTTTTTTTTCTCCTATGGGGGCATAAGCACTCATACAATTTCAAACAACAAAGTGTATATTAAGAGACTTCTTCATCTACTTACCTCTGGGAAGCTGCTTCTACACTTATACCAGCTATCTGACTGAGTATGTGTCTCTTTTGTCTACCAAGACTGCAGAGTAAAGTGTCTTATTTTAAAACATCATGAGTTTTCTATAATAGGCACTCAAAGAATTCAGCTTATCTCTACTAGGATATAGCATCTTCCTAAAAATGTTCTTGCTTGATTACTTATAATTACATGAGCATATCCTTAATTTTTTTGTCTTCAATGGTACCTGTTCATTCTAGTTCAGCCTAGATTTACTTATTACCTCTTTACCTTTGACCATCATTTTAATTTTTAATTAATTTAATTGCTTTCATTTTTCTATAGTGCTTACAAGCAGACTGAGAACACCCCTGAATCTGAAAGAAGATTAAAGTTTCTCTCTACTTAATGTGAAGCCATGATGTAATGTTCTAACCATGCATGTTCTAGTTTATTTATTACATAAACTCAGAAGTGGAATTACTGGAATAATTACTCTTATTTTGTATATTATATGTAGAATTATCATTTCATCATTTGTGGAAATAATTCTGGAACACAAAAGGACAGTATACAACAAAGTTTATGAATATTAAATAAAATCAGAATTACAATTTTTTAGAGAAGAAAAAATCATCTACTTAATGTTTTGTAAACTAAATTCTTATTCACATTCTTTTTCATAAGAATGTATTCTGATTTTTCTTAGGGAAACCTGGGTAGGTCAACTGCTAACTACAAGCATTACTTTTTGCAGAATTGGAGACTGTTTTGTCTTTATCAGAGAAGAGAACTGAGAAGAACTCAAAGACATTTTAATTTTACAGTTCAGTTTCAGAACTGATTCTTTCAGTTAAAAAAACTAAGACAAAACTGAAGAACAAGAGCAAGAACAATAACAACAACATAACCCCTAACTCCAAACAATGTAACCAAAATATTTTAACTAAATGCACAGCAGCCACAGATGGTTTATATGGGGGCAATCCACAGGTCCGGAGCAGGGCTATGAAGATGGTCAGAGTGTTGGGGTACCTCTCCTATGAAGAAAAGTTGAGGAAGCTGGGTTTGTTCAGCCTGGAGAAAAAGATGCTCTGAGGAAATCTCCTTGCAGCCTTCCAGTACTTTAAAGATCATAATCAGGGGAGAGATCAACATTTTACAAAGTCAAATAGTCATAAGACATGAGGGAATGACTTAAACCTAAAAGAGAGTAAATTTACGTTGGATATAAGGAAGAAATTCTTCATGTTAAGGGTGGTGCAACACTGGAACAATTTGCCCAGAAAAGTTGTGGATGCTGCATCCCTGGAGGCGTTCAAGGCCAGGTTGGATGGGGCCCTGGGAAATCTGATCTGGCGGTGGCAACCCTGCCTATGGCCAAGGGGTTGAGGTCTCTTCCAATCCATGCCATTCTATGATTCCAGCAACAAGACAGCTTGTCCACATACATGTTCGTTTTCTAATGACAGTGATGACCCTGTATATGTATCTGTACTTGCTTGAAAGAGCATGATGGATTCCTCCAATACATAAAATGGATTTCTCAATAGTAGAACAATAATAGTACCTAATGTCTGTTTTTGTTTCAATTTCTTCAATTTTTTGTTTATTTCTGAATTTTGTTGAGGCCATATTATTGATCCGTTGCTACTACTCCATCATTTTAGTCATAGAGAATTTGATCCATCGTATTTCTTTATCTATACTGTCATAGTACTTTAATCAAAATGCCAGAATATATTTCCATGTGGAAGAGGTGGCGGAAAAAAGGGGATGTCATGGTAACAGGCTACTTTTCACAAAGAGGAGAGACTGGAAAAATTATTCCCTATGGAAATATAGAATGATACTCAGGAAGCCGCAGTGACATGGAGAGGTGGCTGTGCTAGAAGAAAGGAGTAGCACAAACTCTGCCAAGGTGGTAAGCTGCAGCAGAGGACATACACCCTCCATTTGTGCTATTAAGTGGACTACTTGTTGCTGAATCTACACTGGGCTAGTTTAACTTTGGAAGACTTTCAGAAAGAGAATTTTCTAGGCTATGTAACACAGTCATTAACTAAGCAGAAAAATAAACTACTGAGAAACCTTTGCTCACTTTTTAACTTTCCGAGGGAAGTCCCTTCCGTGAAAACAGGAAAATAAGTCAGTATTTCCTGCTCCATTGCAGTTTAAAAGGAGCTGGTTTGCTCTCTGGTCTCCTGCAGTTGGAAGTGGCTACTGCAAAAGGAACTCTTACTGAATACCAAATAGAAATTACTAGCAGCTGCTCATCTGCCATTGATGTTAACTGAAACTCTGTGGTTAAATTTCTTGCCCACAGCCTTGAAAAAAACTCGAGTGTGAATAGGGTCATAAAAATTTCATATAGAATTTTCAGCAGTAAAGATGTCTATAGTTGTTGTCACATGCACTAAACCTCAGTCCTTCTATCTCCATTTATTCTTCAAATGAAGAGAGTTAGGATGTCAAGAACTTTTTGCTTGTTTTATATTTCAGGCCACAAACCACAGTGCTGCAGACTTATTCTAGTGCAGCTCCTAAACATGTTTTAAAACATACCTTTAAGCTTTTTGTCTTTTAAAGAGGCCTATCTTACAAACTGGGATTTGTCCAAGGCCCTCTCCACTGCCTGCTGCGTTTTTCCTGCTCACAGAGCATTTCATTGGTCCTCTCTATCCTTCCAACCATGAGAAGATTGATGGCTCCTTTTGAAGTGTCTTTTATGACTTCTGTTCTTCTGCAGAACAGATTCATTCTTTCTTACCTCATTCTTTAGCTACCCTTATGCTGCACAGGTAAAGACTACATGAGGTATAAGCAGGTTATACAGAACCAAAAGGCAAAAACTGTTCCTAGCAAAGTGCCAAACTCAAGCTAATGTTTAGCACAACTTTGTCTGTCTCATAGATAGATTTGCAAAGTCAAAGCCAATGTGGACATAACCCTAGCGTATGTAGATCTCTTCAGACAAGTTGCTTTAACTAAGTGTAAGGTCCTACACCTGGGTCAGGCAACCTCAAGTGCAAATACAGGGTGGGCAAAGAACAGGTTGAGAGCGGCCCTGTGGAGGATGACTTGGGGATGTTGGTTGATGAGAAGCTCTAGAGTTCACATCTGGGGCACCCAACACAGGGAGAATGTGGTTCTGACAGAGCAGGTCCAGAGGAGGGCCATGAAGATGATCAAAGGGCTGGAAAACTTCTGCTATGAAGAACGACTGAGGGAGATGGGCTTGTACAGCTTGGAGAAGAGAAGGCTCCGTGAATTCTTCATTATGGCCTTCCAGTACCTAAAGGAGTCCTACAAGAAGGCTGGAGAGGGACTCTTTACTGGGGAGTGTTCAAGGCCAGCCTGGACAGGGCCCTAGGCAACACTGCCCATGGCATGGAACTAGATGATCTTTAAGGTCCTGTCCTGGTTACAGCCAAAAACATTGTTAATAGCACACCAGTTGTTGCTGAGTGATGGGAGCATGCCCAGGACTGGGCTGGCTTACTTGGTGGGGAAGAGCCTCTGCCTCTATGGCATGGATGCAGTAGGTGGGATGGAGCCAGGACAGCTGGCCTGAATTAGGAAAAGGGTTATTCCGTACCATGTGACATTATGTGAAATGTTATGAAGCTGTGGGGAGCTGGCTGAGTGTCATACACTTCCTGGGGGTTTGCTGGGCATTGGTTGGTGAATGATAAGACGTTGTGCTTCTAGCAGCCATCAGGCAGTTCTGTTGTTCTTGGGTGTCAGATGGTGAGTAACCATGGTGCAGCTATATATGTTATTATCATTGCAGATTCGTTTCCATTTTCCTCATATGTCGTAGTAAATAGTTTTTATCTCAACTCACGTGAGTTCTACTTTGTTTCCAATTATCTCCCTCATTCTATCTGGGGGGGAGTAAGTGAATGGCTGTGTGTTGTTTAGCTGCCTGTTGGGTTAAACCACGACAGTCCTTTAACACTGTTTTTGGATGTAACCAGGACAGGTACCTTCCAACCCAAACCACTCTGTGATTCTCTGATTCTACTTAGGAATGTATTTTCATGGGATATACAAGGATTCTTTTGAGGACCCACAATATGATGCTGAATTTGACTAATAAAGTTGAGATAAGATGACTGGTTTAATTATCGTGTGAGTCTTTGGAAATACGTGTACTTCCATACTTTGAAACCAAATTCTACTCATGCCCTGTTACACCACTGAGACAACAATGTACTTTATACTTTGCATAAAGAATATATCCTGAGTGATGGGGATCTGACAAAATGCTCACCTACCACAAATAATGAGTGTCTATTACTGCACCATCCAAGCCAGAGCCAAGAGTGAAATCTCCTTGTATCACTCACCACTCAGGCAGGTAACAGTAGATATGTTCCATGTTTAACTATTAGAGGCAGGTAACAGTAGATATGTTCCATGTTTAACTATTAGTATTTGATTACTATGGTTGCTATATAAAGCAGGAGGGATACGTTACAGAGTGTAAAAATGTTGGGAGAAGTTCAAAAATTAATTATTTTGCCTCAGCAATCCACTGTTCTTTCCTTCTTTTGTTACTGTATCTTACCTATTTTTATAACTCTTTTTTCCTTTGTTGTTGTTATTGTCTTCGTAGAACTTTTTCTTTAGAAAACATATGGTGTGTAATAGGAATAAAAACCTGTTCATCTGGTATCTCTAAGGTACAGCATGATACAGACTGATTAGTATTGCCATTCAATTGCTTACAAATTAGGGTTACAGTTCTTGACTTACTTAAATTTTCAAATTATTAGCTAGATGTAGAAGCAAGGGAAAAAACTGACTGTAAGTACCAGAAATGCTTTAATTTTGTGCCAGATTTATGTTTCAGTGTATAATAATAATCTGTACATGATCCCATGTTTCTCTAAGCTTACTCTATTTCATAGCACAAAGATTTTAGTTGACTGTAACTTGATTGCTCCAGAGGACAGCCTATTAGCACAGTGAAACGGAACAAAAAGAAATTAAAAAGTAATCCTAGATAGTATCACAGACATGCTATGCAGTGCAACTAACACAGGTTGGTACACTAGCAAACTCCATCCTGGGGCTCCTGCTATGCTGCAGTTTGGGACTTGTGCTGAGGAAAATGAGGTTTAAGGGATCCTCTTACAAGATCTCCCTTCCCCTTTGAGGAGCAGCATGGGGGTGACATCCTTTGGTACTAGGGGGAGCCTGCAGGAAGCTGTACTTGCTGCCTCTGGAATCCAGTAAGCAAGCTGGGAAGCACTCCTGCAGGAGCAAGAAACACTGCATAACTGGGGTATTTTTTCAGGCTAGTTTTCATGTTCCCTGCCACAACACCC
>WBMW01004059.1:18050-36165 GCA_013396635.1 Penelope pileata | reverse complement strand
AACCCCCCCCCCCCCATGAAAATTCTATCCATTGTTCTCTTCTTTTCTTTTTTCTTCCTAGGAGTTGTTCATTTTAATGCTGCTCCTAGCTACTGTTTTTAAGAACCATCTGAGCACACTCATTGAGGTGTCCCTGTAACCATAAGTAAATTCTTGGATTGTCCTTAAAAAGTGCAGCTGCCTGGCACTGCTAACAGTGCTGAAAGATGAGCAAAAATATCTCAGAGAAGTGCTCGGCTTACTGTAAGACTGGAATTTTAATTAAACAGGCTCTTCAAAAATTGTATTTTGGCTCTCAACAATTTTGTAAACATATCTGTTTTTCTACAAGTTTCTCTTCTTCTAGTTGATGAAAGACTTTCATTTTGCTTTCAACTCTACAGTTCCCAAGCATTTTTGTTCAACCCACCCAGCACTCTTCTTCTTTTCTCCCATCTTTTGTGACTCAGATGCTCTTTCTTAAGTGTAACTGAGGTACTTGTCTACCTCATTTTACATACCAAGTTGTTTTGTTCCTTGCAGTACGAATTTTGATGGGCAGGAGTGTGTGGGCATCATGTTCAAATGCCTTAGGTCTAATTTCCTCTTTATTTGGGAAACTTTTAACAAATAGAGGTGATGAAATAGATTTAAACAACAGCTTTATGGTATGAGTAACATTAGGAAATAGGCACTACTATGTGGAAGTGATAATGAAGTGGAGTGTATGAATTCTTGATAACCATTAGTGCAAAAAAGTGTTCCTTTTATAGCAAATTCTTCCATTCTGAGATGACAGCTTTTTCCTCTCTTGTGAATATGAAGTGCCAGATTATGAATTCAATAGCTGCCTCTTTTTCAGAGCATTGCTTATGAATCTGCCCTGCCCTGTCACTGCACATTATTAGCATTAAACGCACATGCAGCACCATAAATTTACAAGATGCATACCCTATCTGAAAAGCTTATGGTCTAAATGAGATATGAGAAATTCACAGCAAAACACAGAACAACAGTTCAGTAAAGGCAACGTGTAAAGATTATTATTCATGATTTAAATTAAAGAGCAAGAACTGCACTACGAGGTACGTGCTAGGAGGAATTTGAAGAAGATGACGAAAGGCACTTAAGAACTAGAAAAGGAATACTGATTCAGACACAGGACTGGAATGGATTTGGTGATAGCAGATCAAAGACTTTCACTGCTGAATTGGTAGCTAGGTTCTTCTCTGCCTTCTGCTCATCTTCACTTCTTCAACTGTATTTCAGCACATTGATGTCTGCATTTTGTCTGTTTGCTTTTAATGTCTGTTCTGAAAGATTGAAGTGATGGGGACCCTTTTATTTTGTAATTTATCACTATCTTAGATGATACTGCTCTACATTGTATTTATGAATGATTTGTGAGCTGGCAGGCCTAAAACACCACACTGCCTTTCTCTCAGCTCCTTCACCCACCCTCCCAGATGGATTGGAAGAGAGAATCGGGGGAAAAAAAAAGTAGAACTCATGAGCTGAGATAAAACTATTTACTAAGACAGAGAAGAAAAATAGCATAAAATAACGGTAATGATAATTATATACAAGTAATGCACAAAGCAATTGCCCACTACACACCGACTGCTGCCCAGCCAGTCCACAAGCAGCAGTCCCTCCCCAGCTCACTTTCCTTCCTTCTAATACATGATGTCAGATGGAATGGAATATCCCTTTGGTCAGTTTGGGTCAGCTGCCCTGTTCCTGTCCCCTCCCAGTTCCCCATGCCCCTCAAACCCCTTCACTGGCAGAGCAATACAAGAAGTCGAGGGACTTGAAATGTCCTTGGCTCTGTTCAATACAGCCAGGCAACAAGTACAAACAATCTCTACGTTATCGGCTTTTTTTCTTCATATCAGACACTATGAGAGAAAGTAACTTCTGTTTCAGCTAGAAACTAAGACAATGTGCATTTTGAAAATCACGCCTTAAATTGATGGCATAGTCTATTACAAATGTCATGACTATTTGTTAGTTTAACTCTGTTTGCCAAAAGCATATCTCTACCTTGCATGACTAAGATGATAAGTGAGCTGGCAAAACTATGTAGCCTGGATATAAGAAATCACATCTTAACTATATTTTTTCTCAGTGACTATTTAGCTCTATTTGTTATTTTGACTTTAAAGGTCGTGGCCCATGAATTTTGCTGTGTTGATAGACTGAGAAACTTCTTGAGTACTTTCACAGTAGCAATCCATTAAAAAAATCTATTGTGCGTTTTTAAACAGTAACACAGCATCTTTGGCTCATGAAGTCTTCAGATCATATATCAGTGAAAATTAAGGGATTATTCTGATGAAGTATACATACCCTATTCTCAGACTTCTAGTTGGACATTCGTTACCAGCTGCTGTCAGAGACATGTTACTAGGCTAGATGAACAATTGAACTGACCTGCTTCAGTCGCTCTTGTGAGCATTTCTTTCCCTGTGAATCTTGAAAAAAGAATGTTTCTATTCTTCTGGGCAGAAGAGTAGAGAGAAAATTCTGGTAAGGTGCTAGCAGAAGTCAGCATCCAGGTGGCTCTCTTTATGTGCTCAGTGAATGAAGGGCGGTTTAGTAGCATGAGGGAAAGTGACAGATGTTCTCATATTCAGCCTGCAAAATGGCTGTGCAAGTTTTCCTATTGGATTCTTAAAAGCTAAGTAGATCCTTTCAAATTCAGGATTTCACAATGCTTCTTCCTTAGACTGTTAACATCCTCTTGTTCATGGATCACACTGTTCTTCTTAAACCACTGTTGTATTTAAATTCTTTCTACCAAATACCTTCTCCATCAGTCATCTTCTGCAAGACTGCCAAAAGCTTGGATTCAACTCAAATAAAAGTAGGTTCACATAGGTATATTAATTAATTAATGCAAATAGTTGTAATTGCTTTGATTTTTGAAAAGGTCAGAAGATGTCACTTTATCACTTATGGAATAAAACATGTCATAGTTTTCCAAAAAAATATTTAAGAAGAAATTAATTGTAAATAAGATGTTTTAAAATGGAAGGTTAAATGAGACACTTAAAGGTTGATTATATATTGTTTCACCTGAGAAATACTTTTTCATATTTTCTTTCAAGCACTGAGGAAAAAAAGAACAAAACATTTTTATTAATTTTCTCTTCTTTGGAAAAAATAAAATGAAAACAAAAATCAACATTTTTTCATCGCTTACATATATAATATCATTATACACTGTGCTTAAGTTTTGGATTACTGCATTGCTAGAACATGTCATTTTGTAGATCTAGACTTCTATCTTGCCAGTCGTTTACACTGTATGTTTGTTTTGTTCCTTGTACCTTCCTACCTATTTACGATAAGCCACTGGTTGAAGCTTTCTCTCCCTGTGTTTCTTTGATGATCTTAATGCTCCCTTGCTTATTTTTAAGTAGTTTTCTGAAGAGAGAGTATGAATAATAAGATCAGAATTGTCTCTAATTTAACTGCAGTGCCCCTGAGAGCTCTTCTACCTCTTCTTTTTTCCTCTCTGTATCCCAGTTCCCAAAAATCTCCCAGTCATCCTAAGCTAGTGAAGGGAACAATACTTACACTGATCTTTCCACTGGATAATAAAAAAGCAATTTACTTGCTATGCAGATAACTAATCAGTGTGGATACTAATACACCTGTACATAAGCCCAGCTGTAAAACATTACTAAATGTAGAGGCAAATAAACAAAAATAATTTAGGATGCATCTAAACCAAAAATTTGGAGGCATGCAGTTCTCTTATTTCATCAGTTTATCAAGAGAAAACTCCTGAGAGGCTTTGTATTTTTACTAGTGTAGATGCTTACGTTGTAATCAACATTTTTCCTTTTTATGTAGGGAATATTATCCATGCTTTTGTAATGGTTACAGATTTATTTGGAATGACTGATAGTTACCTATGTATTTTTGCTTTTATTATATTTGATGGAAAAGGCCACTCTTAACTGATATTTATGCTACTGGGTGCTGATATTCTAAGAGGCTTTTGGGACTAAGAGCAAAGTGTTAACTGTCAGTCACAAACAGTTTTCGGAAACTGTTTCATGGGCAATCATTGTATCCTATGTACGCATTCAAATTACTGTTACCAGGAGCAGGAATATTTCAGCTACTTATGAAACAAATTAATCTGAAAGTGAAATTCTTTATATAGATGTCATTAACATCTTGTGTTACTGTGGGTTTAGCAGCAAAAGCCTCACAATTTAATTAAACTGTAATGTGAGTTCTTGATCTGTTTGCCTTTATATTTACAGTACCTAGACATTTACTGGATGTAACTCATTCTGATATCTAACTGTAGCTAGATATGACAGGCAGGCAGCTTACAGAAATTAATTTAAAAGTGCTAGCTGACTTCTATGCTTTGCTACAAGTGCCTGCTGTAATTTTGGAGTTACGTAGTAGATACACAATGTCAGTTTCCTTTCCATTTCCCTTGTTTTTATGTCTATGCCTGGCTGCGTTTAAGCATAAGCTATTCCCACATAGCAAAAAATATTGTTGAAGGCTTTGATTAAATCAAACCTTATTCACCGTCTGATGTTATAAGTAAAAACATACACCTTGAGCATTATTAGAGAAAAACATATTTCTTCACTTGTTGATCTTCCATTTTCTTGTTTAATGAGACTTGATCATGTTCTTTCTTTAAGATGTATTTGATAAAACTAGTATTCATTGTACATCTTCTGCAAACTTGTTCTGAGTAGTTCTAGCTTAAAAAATACTGAGACCCACTGAACAACTAAGCAGATAATATTAAATATTTAAATTTCAAATGCTAGTCACAGACTTTCCAGGGAAGAATTTTCAGACACTTTTAACTTTTATTAAAAATAATATTTTGTTGACATAAATACATTCTGAGTATAATAACCCTTTTTTGGATAGCTTGAGATGGAGGAGAGAAAGGAACTTAAGGTGTTGAAAACAGTCATTGTAGATTAGCTCATGGAATAACCAATTTTAAAAAGTATATGGTGAGATCCTTCAAAAAAAATATTCTTAAAATTAAATATTGTTAATGTCTGAACTGATTTCAGATTTGTGAGCCCTACGTAATGCANTTTTTTTTTTTTTTAAGACTAAGCATTTAAACATGCAATAGAAAGTACACTTTGTCACAACATATTCTCAGATGAGTTGCTCAACGTGCACATCAAGGAAACAGTCAACATGAGGCTATCCTGTTAAGTCAAAGCTATAATTTCACTGTTCAGTTTATGTATCATTTTCTCTGAATCCTCTTGTCTTTTTTCTAGATGACAAACAGTAAAAGACAACAGGTACAATTTAGAGCCTGTTTCTCCCCTTGTCACCTGTTTCTCCTTGACTTGTCACCTGTTTTGTCCTATAAATTAGGTTAGCTGACATCTGGTTTGGATTTACTTGAAGAAGATATGTTTTGAACCCCAAAATATCTGTCATCAGTCAGCAAACATAGTTTGTGCTTGACTTTCAGGAAATGTTTCTTGTGAGAGGACCGTCATGTCTTTCGTCACATGGCTTGAAAAAGTGTTTATATCCCTCTATGGCTTTATAAAGCAACAGGCTCATTTAAATAATTGTACAGTCATTTAGTTAATGTGTTCTTTTTTAAACTTGCCTAACTACGGAGAATGTAGTTTTGATGGCAAAAGAACCCCTTTTATATAACGGCATTTTTCTTCTCCTTCCTCCACCCCCACCTTGCAAAATAAATGCAACACAATTATTTTACTGCTGAGAAATTAGCTCATTTGCAAATGCCACCTTGGAACACAAGAAGAATGGCATTTATTGAAGCACTAATAAAGGCACCATGTTAGAATAATTTTATGCTGACGGGCCCACAATCACTCAATATTTTAAGAGCTGTCATCACACCAGCATGAGCTGCATGCAAAAGTACAAATTTATGCTGTGACATCATGGCACTAAGAGTATAATTGGAATAAAATTACAATGCTTCACTCTTGCTTTCACTGGCAAGACAGAGCACTTTGAGGCCCACCATGGGCCAATCCTATGCTATGCATCACTGTGCCACATATTCTGTTAACACATGAAGTATTATGACGCAGATTTCTGAAGAGTTCAATTTGTCCTTCAGGTATTTCCAGAGTGAGTTTTCAGTGGGTACTCAATGACCTGTGTTGTTAATACACAGTACACTGCACACTAGCAGAAAAGTGGAAGAATCACAAGTCAGCAAAAGCCACCATTTTAACTATTCAGATATGGATAATTAAGCAAGAAGTCACTACACAATGGTTGAGGACCTAACACCATCATTTTTAGTGAGTTAATAAATTCCAGTCATGGCCTGTGGTTAAATGCTAAGCTTTAACATATGAGCACATCTGCATAAGAACTGTAACTTTAAAATTCATCCCTTTGACTTTTACCACATCTTTATTCTTTATTGCAACCAGGAAGAAAAGGGAAAAAAGAGCTGACAATAGATGTAGGTAAGATATGGGAAAATGCAATGAATTATGTCATGTTTAGACATAATATTCTGCTTGCAATCTAGCATTTCCCAGCAATTCTACAAGCCCTTTCAGCATAATCAGACATGCTTTGCACCACAGCGCAAGCAGAGGTGGTGCTTCTTATTTTTCTTGGATTGTTTTACACCATGAACTTTTATCTAAATCAATGAGAAAAGAATTGCATTTGTCTGCTTGCATCTACTTAACCAGATCCTGATATTAAAATGAGATTGAGAAGTAACACTCTCAAAGGCCACTCACTTGTACTTTTATAAAACTAATGCAACTGAAATTATGATAAGACAAGGCTAGGGGAGCAGTTGACCTTCAGAAATGGGAAAACTGTGGGATGCAGTTCTTCTGTAGCAATTTAAATTGGATTACCTTGGGTGCAGTCATGGTTGTTGGTGAAAAATGTTTCCCATAGAACTTTATATACCTTGTTTAATATACTTGATTTTGTTTTTAATATATCTGAAATGAGATTGTCTCTCCTGTTAATTTTCTCATTAATGAAGCAGAGATTTATTACTGAACAGAAAATTGCACTGAGAAGATTGGAGTAGGGGGCTAGTGGTAACAGGGTGTCCCAAACCCAGAGTGCAGTGGGCTGAGTTCTACAGCCTGAAGGAGGCTCAGGTAGGGTGTCAGCATGGACAGCTGCCCATGTTTTACCTGCCCACAGGCCACCCTGTCTCCTGGCCCCAGTGAGGGTGCCTGAATGTACCTAGCTGTCATGGTCCTTGGGATCGGGCCATGGAGCCAACAGGTAGAGAGCTGTGCCCACTCTGTCACTACCAATGCAATAAACCGTTCCTCATCTTTCTGTTTAGACCACCACTGTGATGAGGATTGCTTTTACTATTGTTAGTTAAAAAAAATGTGTTTTTTCTTATTTAAATCAGATACCAGCCTTTCCTGTGACTTTGTGGCATTTATCATAAGTACTCTCCAAGAAAGCTGCCAAACATATTTTCTTAACCTGATTAGTTGTGATGAGTTCAAGATCTACGCAAATTCAATTACTTATTTATTTGAGATGTAGACTGAACGAAAAATAAACAAACAAATGACTCCAAAGAGAAATTTAATCACTGAATAGAAATGTTTTATTTAATCTGAAATAAATCATGCCATTGTGTTTCTGGATTTTTAACATCTCTTAAAAGTAAACCTAATATGACTTTGAGAACTGGTCTCAGACTTGAGAAATGAAACAGTTTTGTTTAGAAAACGTAATAATGGTGACATAATACGGTTTCTTCTCTCTTTTTTTTCCTTGCAGAAGCCAATTGAGCTTAGACCAAAATTCAATATAAATTCCATTTTTCTAGATGATCAATTCAAATTCTAGTTAATTCTTTGTACTCAAAAACAAAAAAAAAGAATAACTAGATACAAGTAAGAAGGTGCATCCTAGGGAACTAATGTGTAAAATATGACTCAGAGAGAAATTGGAAGCTCCCAGAATGACCATTTTGTCTCCCATGCCAGCTGTAACATTGGGCAGATGTAGACATTGCACTTGCCCACTTCCTCCGAAGGTATAGCACTCTCAGATTGGTGTGGTGAGTCCTCAACTCCAGAGACATGATCTGTCTTGTTCCCTAACAACTGGCAGCTGACATGTACCTTACGAGAGGAGAGACTCTGAGGGTGGGGATCAGTCGCTCATTCTCCTCCACCCAGCCATTTTGCCCCTAGAACGGCCCCAGCTGCCCCTGCTCCTTGGCTGCAGCTGCTACCTTCCCTGTGCACAAAGCTACAAGTGAACCTCTCAATCGCACCAGGAAAAAAGGCAAAGAGAGAAAGGTCAAATTCATAGCAGTAGTTTCTACAGTTGATTTTCCTTGGCTTCCACCCCCCACTTTCCTTTTCTTAATGTTCATCCGTCTCTCCCAATTGGAGTGCAACAAGTGACTTAAAGTGACGGACATACTTGGAAACATGAAGAATGGAAATACATTATTTTTGATGGAAATATCATACATATGGTTCTCATACTTGATATCATCTTTCACCGTTTTGGATGACTTGCTACTGTCAAATTAGTATGTGCTGAAATTGCCTATTTGGAGAATATCCAGTGGGCACAGAAATGGGAAGCTCTCCCAGACTTCAGAAGTTGGCAAACATAATGAAGTAGATCTTACAAGGACTGCTATTTTATATATTTCTGCTTTATTCTCTTCTCATTTCAATCTAAACACATATGTTCATTTTTGAAATGCAAATTTCTGGCTATTTGTTATAGGAAAAAACAAGCTGAATGAAACCACAAATATTTGCAAGTTAAGAAAGAAGGTAAAAAATGCAGAAGAGAGCAGATTTTTAACTGCTCTGGCCTGAATCTTGATCTCTGCCACATTTTTGTCATTCAGGAATTCTGTGGAGATGAGTAGGAACTCTTGTTCCTATGAAGTTCTGGAGGTAGGACTTTAAACATCGATGAAAAGATACTCTTTTAGAGGGAACTGTTTCAAGAGATTGTTTTGTAGCTCTTGCTGTGGTCACATTTCTGTCTTCCTGCAGCAGTTGTTCATGCATGTAGGAGTTCTCATGAAATGCAGCTTTGCAAGAAGTAGGGTTTGAAGGTATCAAAAAACAAGAAAAGCATTGTTAAACTGCAAAATATTTTATCCTTGCAAGCCAACTGAAATTTACTTCGTGCCTTTGTTGTTCACAAAAGCAGTTGCATTGACACCAGAAGAATCCTGTTGAAACAAAATGTGTGCCTTTATTTTGATTCTGTTGCCAGAAGGTTGTTAATTTGAAGGTGACAGCCCATCTTTTACAGGAGTGAAACATCTAGAGTACATGACCCAAGGCCAGACATTCCAGTAGGGCTCTCTGGAGCAGAAAGGCTTTAGGAAGACACCCTGTAACTCAGCAAACAGAATGTTAGCCATCAGAAAAGATATGTGATTCCTGTGAAAAATGGCTGCCATAAGATAAGAAAAACCCCCAATACTAAGATTTAGATTTAAAATAAGGGTTAAAATATTAATTTATTTACTTAAAATTCAGATGATTAATTCATTGCAACCTCTGGTAAGTGATTATGTACAATGTTTTTCACTGAAAAAAGAACAACAGAAAACTGAAAGACAACAAACCTGCCCTCATCTACTCCATGCTTCAAACTCTTGGCTATAAGTCATAACAAGTTTGAGATCTTCTTAAAATCATACACCTTAGAACTTTCTTCATATCTTGAGCAACAAAGACCTCAAATTTGAATATCTCATATAAAATTTGTGAGAATCAGACAATATCCTATGCAACAAAGTGCTAGCAATGCTTACAGACATGGTAACAATTTGTCATCACCAGACATGACTGTAATTTGTATCTGTACACATCCATGGTGAATATTTTTCAGATAAACGGAATATGCATATTTATTGTTTGCTCAATGTTGGAGAATTTCAGCATACAGCTGACATTGAAAACTACGATGCTAACATCCACATAGTATGGAAAACCATTTAAACACTATATGTGTGTTTTTCTCACCTGCAGTAATTAAAATTCTTTAAAATCATTGTATTTTGACCCACATTCTGAAATCAATATTTTGATTTTACTTTATCTTTTGTTGTTTCTGGTAATCCGCTTTTTCATGTATGCTGTTTCCATGTATTTCTTTTTAACCAGGAAATTGCTTGCTCCTTGGAAGTTGACGTCTTTCAGTAATTCTGTTTCAAATATACGTATTCCAAACACTGTAAGTACTCTGATTTTTAATATTACTGGAAATGTTCCTTGCTCAAGACCTTCTATGTGTACCCCATTTACCCATGCATATGTAAACCACAATTGTTAGTCATGTAATAGAGTCATGACTTTGAAAGTGGGTGCAAAGGAACCCTCTTTATGAGAGCTAAGCCAAAAAAAAACAGTCCAAAAAAGACGAATTTTTGGAAGGGAAAGAGAGCATTTGGCAAGGACAGTGCAGACAGGAACACGGAACAACTAACTGTGAAAGATAACGCTTTATTGGAAGCGCCAAAATCAAAATCACTGAGCCCCAAGTTCTGACTTCACTCTAGAGTTAGTGCTCCCTTGGGAGTAGTTCTGTAGCCTTTTCTCTCAGTTGTCAAAAACTGCAGCCAGCCCTGCTGTCCCTTATGGCTCCAACTGTTTGCTTCATGGGATTAACACTACAGCAGTTCTAGTCTGACTGTACTCTTTCCTGCTGTTTATAAGTATTCTTCATTCACATATCTATGAGTCGGGATGTAGATGCCTCCTCACACTTCTGCACAGTATTTAAAATGCTTCTCCTCTGCCTTTTCTATTAATTAACAAATAATTCTTCTTTCAGATTAGCATGTCATCTGCTCTCTCAGTGCAGTAGCAAATTAAATCTGATCATGACATACTTCAAATTTAATTGGGCTTTGAAAAACTGCAAAACAAACTTGAATACTAAAAAAAGAATGTAGTCACAAATCCTTGAAGCTCAAATCTCCGAGTAGTCTGAGACACCATGTAGACTGCTGTCACAGAAACTCCTTTTACAGCCTCTTTCCAGTATCATGTAGACCAGTGCAGGAGATTAGACTAAGGTTGAAGTTCCTGGTAGTCTCAGAGAGGAGGCACAAAATGCTTCCTCTCTATCTTAACCCCAGTACAGCAACGTCCCTGACATACAAAATGGAAATTGCCTTCAATGGGATTTTCTTTTTTTTTCTGAATAAGGATTTCGGGAATGTTGGGTATGGAGAAGCATAAGTGTCTGAAATTGTTTTAGACATATATTTTATTGCATGAATGTTGGCACTTGTCCCTGCTGACTACGTTGTAATCTGCAAGGAAAGCCTATCTGACTCTGAAGGAATTGTTAGGGAGGAACATTTAAGAAGAAATTATAATCAAGCATGGTGTTTATACAGTAAGAATTTATACTTCTGCATGTGTCTCCTTACACAATATAAGGCTGCTTTACAATATTTAAATGCAGATGGAAAGGAAAGGGCAGTTTTTCTTTGGGAGAGTGAGCTTCATGCTCCATGGGCTTTTCAAATTGCATTGCTGAATAGTGTTTCCCAGCATGGTAGTGGAAGATAAATTCAAATTGAGTGATTCCAGATTTAAGTTCACCTTTTTTTCCTAAACTGTTTTTTTCTTCCTTTCTTGATATCTCCTTGATAATTTTTTAAAATAACTTGGTTTAACACTGTAAATGTAGAGGGCTGCATTGTTGTAACATGATCTGACTCCCTTTACAGTTAACACAAGCATGAAAATATCACCATGAGGCCAGAAAAACACTGTTTCTGTTCCATACTTGTATTCATTATTATTATATTTTTAGCCTTTCAGCCAAAAGCAGATGTTATACTAGAGTTGTATGCACGTTAATAAGTGTTTATTACATTTTATAAAACTCCTTTTGCATATATAAGTTCGTGAAGTTAAAGAAGTAATGAAGTTGTTAAGGCTTGTCAGACAGTATGAAAAATATAAACACAGTAAATATAATAGATCACTACTCTGCTTTGGAGTGTCCCGTCCAGAGGAGAGAAAAAAAAAAAGGAAGGAAAAACAAACCACTAAAACCTATTACATAGGCTTCCAATAATTCAGGATTTGGTGCTGGATGAAGGCTTGAGTCTGAGAAACATTTTGTTTCTATTTAAACAGAAGAACTGTATTGAATAAGCAAGAGTTGTTTTTTGTTCTAAAAAATAAATCAAGTGTGAATGTCTCTCTGTGGGATCTGTATTCTGAAAAGCATAAATAAGATGGAAATCTGTGCTACTTAACCTAAACCAGTGAAACCCTAAGTTTTTGGCGCCGAAATTAAGAAAGGCTTTAAATACTGGAAGGCTTTCATAGAAATGTTTAAAAAAACCCAATTGCCGCCTGAACCTAATTTTCCACTATTATCCAGTGAAAAGGCAACAGTTGCAGCATAATTTTTAATTTAAATAACTTCATGATTTCCGTTAAGTAAATGTATTACAATGCCTGTGAAATCCCATTGACCTAATAGGATTGCTCCATGCAACATACATCCCAACAAAAAAATCTGTTGGCTCACAGGTACTCTGGTAATTGAGTGTTGCCCACCCTAGTCTGTAACCTTTCCTGCTGTGGCTGACTTGTGAAAACACAGAGAAAAAGACCTTTCTATGGGGTAGAATACTTTTTCTTCTCAACTGTCACAAAGACTGTGGTCTGGGCTTGGTAACATTGGATACTGACTGCAAAGTCTTGTTTCTCTGAGCTGTGCGTACTCTGTAGCTTAACCCAATAATCATAGGGAAAAAGCCTGCTTTCATGGTTTTGACAAGAAACTTCAGGAATTCCTACTTATTATTGATTTGACTTGTGGGTTTTAGAACTATTCCACTTGGCCTTCATTTGCTTTGACTGCTGATTTTGCTGGGGTCTCTGCAGAAAAGGACGTTGGAGTCTTGGTGGGATCCAAGCTAAATATGAGTCGACAATGTGCCCTTACTGCTAAGAAGGCTAATGATACTCTTGGTTGTGTTAAGCAGGGTGATCCTCCCTTTGTACTCAGTGTTGGTGAGGTTGCTGGAGTACTGTGTCCAGTTCTGGGCAGTACAGTGTAAGAGAGACCTAGATATATGGAAAAGAGTCTAATGGAGGGCTGTCAAGATGATAAAATGACTACAGCACCTTTCCTGTCAGGAAAGCTTCAGAGAGCTGGGGCTGTTCTCCCTACAAACAAGGAAGCTCAGGGGGATTTCATCAGTGTGTACAAAAACCCAAAGGGAAAGTATGAAGAGTCAGGCTCTTTCCAGTGTTGCCCAGTGCCAGGACAAGAGGCAACAGGCACAAACTGGAACACAGGAGATTTTGTCTGAACAGCAGGAAGCAGTTCTTTGCTATGCTGTTGATGACACATTGGCATGGGTTGCCCAGAAAAGTTGCCCAGAGAGACATGGGCCTGGGCAACCTGCTCTGGGTGTCCCAGCTTGAGCACAGGTTGGACCAGAGATCTCTTCCAACCTTAACAATTCTGTGATTCTGTAATTTTGTGATTCCATTGTCTAAATTTTTATTTCTATGAGGATAATTTTTTCTCTCCAAATGCTTCTATTATAGCAATTTTCCTGGATGCTGACTTGCTCTATTTCCCCTAAAACAGATACAATTCAGTACCCTATCATCTCTTTGTTTCTCTATATACAAGTAAAAGAAAGCTACTAAGTCACATAGTGCAATGGAAACGCTTTGAATAACTCTTGAGGAAAGAAAACATCTCATTACTCTCTCAAAGAAGTCGTGCTTGTTTTGGATTTGCTTTGGACATTTAGTTTAGAGCACAAAACTACTCCCTTGTCGATTTCATAAGGAAACTATTGTCTACTGAATTGAATTTATAAGTTCTTTTTCTCTCTTGCTCCATATCTTCAGTCTTGTTTTAACCAAAATTATTGAGTGATTTATTTTGATAATTATTGCATGCCCATTGATTCTGTAGGACAGATTTGAACAACATATTAAAAACCCAAGGACAAATTTCAATCAGTAGCCCTTTTTTTTTTTTTTTGACTCATTGAGCTGGTAGACAGTATATGCTGTTCCTGTTGAAGCAATGCTGTGGATCTCAGTTAATTGAAGTCCACAAATGGATGCAATATGCTCAATAATACATAACTGAATTCAGAAAACAACGCAGTTTTTGTTATTTTTCTGCTCTGGAGGATAGAGAGTTAGCAGATTTTCCCTTATTTGAAAGACACATACCCACACAGAGATTAGAAGTCAGGCCAACTTTACAAAGCCACTTAGAGAGAGAGCCACTTTTGCATGACCGTAATAAATTAAGCTCAAGTGTTTATTTTTCAATCAATTCTTATCGATTCAGAAAACACAGCTGTTTAATTGCATATTCAGTCTTCCTGGCTGTTTGAAGCAGCTCCTCTGTATGCTAACTGTATTGCAGCCTAAAGCCCTACATTTTCAAAGCAGGGTGCACAAATCCCATTAACAGTAACAGGGACTGGTTGTTAACGTGTAACTCTTCCAGTGCACACTTTTAAGAGAAAAATTTAACCCGAGCTGTCTGTTTTAGAAAGCATAAATGTTTTATCTGTGTCTGAACAGCAACAATGTTCAAGACTAGTTCTGGTATTTTATCTCATTTTAACATTTTATTTTTATTTTATTTATTTTATTTTATTTGACTAGATTAGCCAAGGCTTCTAGAGTACCCAGCTGAAGATTTGTCTCTGTAATCCTGACACACACTGGTGCATAAGCTCATTGATGGTATGAATCCCGCTGTGTTGCTCAGTGACTAACAAGACATTTGTGGTTTTAGAAGAAGCTAGTTTAACATGAATGGGACCTTTGTGGACCATTTTGTTCTGTCTTACTCCAGAGCAAATACCAACATGGTTAAGATCTAGAAACTTGGTTTTCCATTGTAATTGGATATGCATTTAAATTAGAGCTCTGTGAGCAGAAGGATGCTTATGTTAGCATAGTTTTCAGTAAGTAGAAAATCTGCAAACCTTGTCTGAATGGCTTGGCGTAAAGAGCTTAGAGGTTGGATGCACCACTGGCAGAGAACACTATATTTTTAATGGAGATATTTTGTTTCCACAAAATCACCAGCGGTAAACCATTGCAAATAAATCCTATTATTTTTCCTTCTTTTCTAACATATTATTTCCACAATACTGATTTCAGAAAGATGGTATTTTGAAAGTTTGGGCTTAAAGATTAATGTTTCTTGGATTACACCTGTCTCAATTTTTTTTTTTTTTTTTGTTTGTTATCGTATATGAAAAGGTGAATTTCCATTTGCAGCTTAGCTCTTGCAATGCTACTTGTTTTATCTTTGGATTCAGTGCTGATATCTGCATTTTTTAAAGAGGCTTCCTTTTCCCTCCTAGTTTTTTACTTTTTATTTTTCTCTCAAAAAAGTAAGCTATTTTGGAAAGAAGGAAAAGAATTTCATCTCTTCATCGTGTAATTAGACATGCTTAGAATGTTTCATGAATCTTAATAAATGAGTGAATTTTTTTTTTTTTACTCTGAGACTGTAAAGTGCCTCAGGAATAGTAATGCTCTGTGAGAGGTGATGAGGAAAAGCAGCTTATACCATATTAATGTCAAGAAACATTTCAAAGGCCTCTATACAAACTAGTTCTTTGAGGAACAATTGCATAAACAAGTCTTAGAAAGAAAACTCATACATAAAATATTGTAGAAGTAAAAACTGTTTTGTTATTTTAAAAGATGCACAAAAACATTGCTTTTTAAAAGAAAATTTTTTTTTGTAAGAAAACCATAACTTTTTTTTTTTTTTCCCTGCTGGAAACCTGAACTGCATCCGTAGAAAAAATAAAAAAAAATTTCGGAATAGCTACATTTTAGATTATAGCTTATGGACTTCTAATGTAGACATATGTATAGGAATCTTCCAAATTCTCCATCAGATGTGAGGCATTCTTTCTTTAAAATCAGAAAAACCCTTACTTTCATGTATTAATTTAGGTACATCTTGGAAGAAGGAAAATGAAGGGGAATAAGTGTGAGTGTTCCAAAATCATTGCTTGCTGAACAGGAGAGTTATAGATATAGTTTCAGTACAGAAGTTCTAATTGCTACTATACATCCCCTTTTGAGTTAGAAAAATGCTATTCAAAAGTTTAGGTTACCAAACTGCAACTGGCTTAAAGGATCAAACACAATGTTACGTGAAGATTTTTCTTAAGAAAGAAATTTCTATTGAACACTGTTCTCTTTGCATATAAAGGTATAGGAGATGATATTCAAATGAAGTGCAGAATTCTGGAACAGTTCTTGTTTATTCTTGGAGTTGATTCTTACACCTGTATATGTATGAAAAACATTGGAATAGATTATTGCTCTATTTTTTTTGTTTGTTTGTTTTCCTGAATAATGTTTCTTTTAGAAGATTGGAAATAGTGCCTCAGATACTTCAAAATTATCTGAAAACAAGTTCACAAAAATTTTTGGAAATGGAATCCTCAGTAGGAATAGAGGTGAAATCCACAACATTGACACAGATTTTTTCAAATATTTAATTTTAAGAAGAAGCTACCTGCAGTGATATACTTTCATGATTTGGATTTTAACAATGCCAGTAAAGAAATATGTTGATGATTTGATAAAGATCAACCTCAATGACAAAGGACAACCTTAGTGTGAAGAAATGTCTAATGTTGTAGTATTGTGACTCATTCCTGTACCTCAAGACAGTGCTGCAAATCAAAAATAAAACTGGAAGATATGAGAGTCTTCAAACCAACATAAACTCTAGAAACAATAATAAAGTTTTCCTAAATATTAAGATAACTGAGAGAAATTCTGTCTTTAAATAAGCTTTCCTGACACTATTTGTTATAAATCATTTCTTGAAGTCCAAGAAACAACAAATTTATGATCCAAGCATTTTATGATCCAATCTTTCCATATCATTACAAATTTATTTTTAAAACAATGACTGGGAGCGGTAAGTGAAAATGAAGGAATGCAGCTAATCATTTGTTCTGTTCCATTTGATCATATATGCCATCTTCTTGTGGGATAATGTCATGCTAAATTAATTTAAGCCAATTCATTATTTACTATGTCCAGAGAATTATTTTATAACTGAATTGGCTGTATGCTTTTCTCCATTCCGCATGCTTTTAGCAAAACAGACAACCATGGGTGTAAGATCTCTGAAGGTAAAAATGGACACAGAATCTGCTTTTCATTTTCCTTACTGAAACATTTTGCCCATGGCTAAGAAGGAAGTTGAAAAGAAGGTTCTGAACAGAAATATAATGTGACCTCTTGTTTTTCTTTTTAAAATATCATCATCCCTTTTTGAAGTGGGTAGCATTTGGAAGTTTTGCTTGCCACTGATGCCTAATAAGCCAAACAATTTTTTGTACAGCTAGCCAATTTGAAGAGTATTTTGTTTAAACAGATACAGATGCTGTTATACCATCTGAACTTTACAATTTCCTCACTTAGTATGAGGGGTTTTTATAGTGTTCCCCAACTACTTCATTATGTTAAAAAACAAAACATACACAAATAATGAAAAAAAAAATGTTAGAGATGTTGGTAAAAATAATTGAGTTAGTGAATATTAAACATTTATATTTTAATCCAAATTCTCAAGAGCAGTTATACTTCCTGTTTTCATTATTACCGACATGGCCTTGCTTGTACGTGTCTTTATTACTTTACGATCGTGCACTTAGTAAATACATTGATTTGAAACTTATATCTGAAGTAAAATTCAGCATGTAGGGATGGTATAGATTGCTCAGTGAATTTTCTGGTTGCGGTTTTATTTTAAAACTCAAAAAGGATAAAACTAAATACACATGAAAAGATGTCATGGTCTTTTTGACCCTGATCAGTTTTGTCAGTGCTTTCCTCAGGAATGGTGGGAGTCCCTTATTCTATGCTGGAAGGTAGACCAAAGGCAAATGTTTCTATGTGGTGGATCTGGAGCAGCAGCACTTACCTTTGCAAAAGTAGAAAATGGCATCAGCTTTCTTATCCTTAGTTTCAAATGTCTTTAGTTTTATTATTCAGCCCTGAAAATCACAAGTTATTAATATAATTTCTTAATGCAAATGTAATCACAGAATCACAGAATCACAGAATTGCAGGGGTTGGAAGGG